>OX104119.1:77099986-77544647 GCA_944474755.1 Limnoperna fortunei | reverse complement strand
ATATATATATATATATATATATATATATATATATATATATATATATATTGAGAGAAGATAACCTATTAAAAATCACATTGCAATTAATCACAATAAACAAATAATAAAAAGGTCAAATACACAGTATGAACAGTCAGGTAAACATAATTGTATCTTAACATTTATTTGAAGGTGACACTCCGTATCCGGGTTTTCAAAGTAGAGAGGTGGCCACTAAGCTGAAGCAAGGTTACAAAATGAAGAAACCTGAATATTGCGACGATTCGTAAGTAAAAATATTTTACTGCGCATTTTCTTAAAGCAATGCTTAGAGGAATAGATTCTTCATCTATCAAATAAAAACATGTTATATCAAAACCAAAATTAGTAAAGGTAAGTATGAACTGACATATTAGTTACTTGAAAATTGCGTGTGAGCAGTTTTTTCAACCTCCTCGATGTATGGAATTGTTCATAACAAAATAACATGAACAGTTATTTTGATAAAAACGACTAAAAACGAAATAATGAAATCAAGATATAAGCATAGAATTTTTCGCAAAAGTTACACGACCTCGTCAAATATTTCGTACATTTGTATTCTGGAAAATATTACCAAATAGGAAATACAAAAACTGCTAATAATGTACATATATAGTGGATGACTAGATCTTAAGATTACATTCGTATTCAAAAATAAGTTATTCTGATGAAACTTGTTTTCCCGGTTATAATTCTGTTTTGCAAAAGAAACTGGATTCAAATTTTTTTGTCTGGTCTAAGGTTCAGAATCCATAATGCACTGACGTTTGTATTTGTTTGAAAGGACTTAAAGCCACTTTAGCAATTTTCAGCTTTATCATTGGATCTAGTTTTTACTGGGGGAGGGTGCAAAAGTAACCAGAGAAACCCCGACCTTCAACAGTTAAATTGGCCATTCTTGTCCGAAAAGATTATTATGGCTTTGTTTCAATGGAGTTTACTGCCATTTTCAGTCAAATTGTTTCCTATATCATGGCGTCTATTATTTATAGGGGAGAAAGCCGCTGCACGCGGAGAAAATCCCAAAATTTGATTCCAACCTCCCAAGATTGGATTCGAGCAACTTCAATGCTGACAGGCTTTTGTTCAATTGTGGTCTAACAACTCGCCGACCGAGGTTTAAATAAATGCAATATAATATGTAGAACTTGAAATACATAGCACCAAAAATAAGTATTAATTGATGTTTCTGTTTAAGTTTCTACGCCATAATGCTCAAATGCTGGCACTACGATCCAAACAAGAGGACAGGATTTAATCAAATAAAGGAACAGTTGACAAACATGTTCCACGAGGGTCCAAGTGAAGAGTATTATTATAGATCTAATGACCTCTAGACAAACATGTTGCCACGAGGGTGCAAGTAAGGAGTATTATTATAGATCCAATAATTTTAAGATGTGTTTGACCCTGGTGTTGTCTAATTTTAATAAGGAAACTTTTGTTTTGTTGTTGCCATCTAGACTGTACATTATCCAAAAAATTGACAAATTCTATGTTGTATTCTATATATTGTTCAGATAAATGCTTACATATTATGTTTTTTCCTGTATGATTCGTAGTATATTAGATCTTTAATTGCTTTTTAACTAATACTTTTTATGTGATAATTATGCTATGTAAACATATATACCACATATATTAATATGTATTGGGTAATCCCTCGTTCCAAATTTAGCACCTATTATTGACGTTTTGCGGTATGGATTTTGATCCGAGTATCGACTTTTTTATTGCTGCTTTTGTCAATTTATATGTAAATAATCAGAAATAGTTAATATTATTAAGTTGCATGTTTACATGTTACTACAGTTTGAAGATCTGCTGACAGTGAGAATCGTCACTACATAATATCCTTTTAACAAAGAGCAGAATAAATTTTTGGTCTCTACAAAATAATTTAATAATTAGAAGTTAGCATGATTATCTTGTCCTTAACATGTTAATATAAATTTCAAATAACTACTTCTCTATTAGAACATTTGTGAAACAATCCGATTCTTGAATGCAAAGGGATAACTTTCTGCGACGTATATTGTAATGAATTTGTATACTTGTATTTGTGATGTAACTACTGTTACTGGCTGAGTTAGCACAAATTGAAATGATTTGTATATATATATATATATATATATATATATATATATATATATATATATATATATATATATATATATATATATATATATATATATATATATATATATATATATATATATATATATATTTACAATTAAGAATTAAATAACAAACACGTAGGTTGTCAAATGAATTTGTTTGAGCATCGGCGTCAAAATTGCTTGCTTTTTGGGGGGTATTGCCAGCTATATTAATGTTTAAGTTATATCAAGTTGTCTAGTTTTTATTGGAGTGGTAAGACGAAGTACCTGGGAAAAAACCATCGACCTTCGGAAGAAAAACTGGCAATTACTGTCAAATAAGTTCAAACTCGTGCACACCTGGCAGCATAAGACTCGAATTGACAACCTAGGCGAATGCGACTTATATATGGAGATTTAATAACCATCTCAACCACTCGTTCACCGAGGCCCCGCGGCAAAACTGAACAGGTTTCCAAATATATCATGTATAAACCCTGATTTTATAATGCGCTAAATACCGAATCAGTTTATGAGATCAACACGGCTTTTACTAGATTCCGCACATTTTTATATCTGATGTTACTGATTGTTTGAATGGTGTTTATCGCAATTGTCAACAATTTTAAGCTATATAAATTTTAATTTGGGGATAAAGTCGAAGTACCAGGTGCAAATCCCTGACCACAAGCAAGGACAACTGCAATAATTGTTACTTAACGTTGCCGTCGAGCAAACGGGCTCATTATCCTATTCATGGAATGAATTTCCGGTGCATGTCAAAAGATGGCAGGATGAAAAAATAGTCCCAATTTTCTCTTTTGTTTCTGCTTTTGCTTATAACTGCTATTGCCTCAGAGTTGGATATTTTGAAAGGTATGGCATTACTGTAGAACAAGAATATATGTTTTCCAGTCAATGTCTTTAAAGTGGAAGCACTTTCTAAAGTGTGTAATGTGGTACAATGTGACCACATTGAAATGAAAGTAGAAAAACCATTCTTAAACTTTAAGGTAAAATGCCCGAAAAAAGTTCGTGGACAGGTATACTTTTCTCTCCATTTTAATGTAATTTAGCATTATAGGTGTAATGTCATATATATGAAATTTTAAGTGAAAGAAAGATTTTTTTAATAAAAAATTTTGATGTCTCGCCCGTTCGGTTACTTTTGCACAGGCCATCCAAAAGGATAATAACCTCTGTAAGAGCAAAATTTACAAATTGGTCAAATACACAAATCCCACTAGTCAGGTACTTTTTATGAAAGAGTACCAGAAATAATTATAGGAAAACATCTTTTCTGCAAATTATATCTTCAGGCTTTATAGTTATAGTCTGTTTCATAATCTGCAGTAAAATTTGACTTTTTGGCCTATGGTATCGTGAAAAGTGATTATTTTTGCAAAAAGCACTGTTAACAATTCTATAGAGTACAGTAAGGTAGAACCCATGGTGACAAGAAATAAAAATGCATTATTGGTATTAAATAATACCTTTCAGACCAAAAATTGATTAAAAAAAGGTAAACAATGATCCTATGTCATGTGCCAACACTTATTGCTAGACAGAAACATGTATCATACCTTGAAGATTGTAACTAAAGATTAAATGTATTCAAAGACATTTAGTTTTTTTAAAAGAAGGTTATACAGCAGTATTTTAATCAATATGTAGTGTTTATTCATTCCTCTGGCCTCTAGGTAATTATTTGGCATGGGTAGGCATCATCTGCAATGTGCCGTTTTAATGTAAAGTCTGTGAATCTAGTATGCTTTGGGGTACTTTGAACCATTCAGTCTAGTCAGTTGCTATGTTTTCTACTTTTTCAGTGACTTGGCATGCAAAAAGGACTGAAAAGATGCCAATGAGTCTTTTTGTTTAAAAATTATATGTCAGTTTTCTTAAAACTAGTTATAACTCTTCTTTGTGCATAGTAAAGCCGGACATAGCATTGTTACTTGTAACCTGAAATTGATTCTTCAAGAAGGTGTAATTTGGCAGTGCGGTACTTGTTAATGGACTAGTCGACGGACGTTTTAGTATGAATAATATGAATATAGACGCAGCCTAAATACGAGCAAATTTTATGGTTCATGTCCTTACATCCAAGTAGTCATATATCGTTTTTCTCTAAATGTCTTACGAGGCGTTGTAACTGGCTTCTATTTTTTTATGTAAATAAGGAATGTATACAAGTAAGATTTTTTGACTTACTGATTTGACTTAGCACAGTGCATCCGCCATACTCCTGCAGCGAACTATTGCTGTCTTCTCCATGTTTGCTTCCAACCTTCTTCTTGCCTTGCGTATTCCATTGTTATGCTTGTCTTTGTGGCATTTTCCGGGTCTTTCTGGAGGGTAAATAAAATATTTTCTTTAAAATTAACTTCGAGACACTAATTTCCACTTGCCAACTTTCGGAGAAAAAAATCAATCAGCATAAAGCAGATTTTGATCACGTGATACAGAATGCTGCAGAGATTCCGCTATGATTGCTATCAATGTCTTCCAGAACAAAGCGAACACACAAGAGCACACAGGAAAAACGAACCCACCGATTCACACAGGTAAACATATCTGCATGTTTATCATTCTCTGTGAATTGATTTAATAGTGGAAATGTAATTAATCGCGTTGAAATACTATGACTTCTGTGTTACTTTACTTGTTTTCTATTTATAAATTTTTTTTATATATCAGAATAGATATCTCAATTGTCTTCAAATTCATGATCACCATTAAAATAAAAGTTTGCATTTTTGCATCAAAAAGTTAGTGTTAGAAGTATAAATTTCTACCAACTTACCTACAAAATAGGTCACAATATTTGATAATTTAGAGTTACCTTTCTTACCTTAATTAACAACAGAAAACATAAATAAAAAAGATTTATTGCACTTATGTAATTCTGTATTGAGGCTACAAATCTGGAAAATATATAATTGCTTGTTTTATGAAGAGAAATCGTGCCCTTTTATTCAAGCTATTTCTGCTGGTCTTTACAATTTTTTCACAAAAGTAGCGAGGACGTCCTAATTCCACATTAAGCTCAAAACGTCCTTTTCTGAAATAAACTATTATCTTTTTTAACGAAGCCTTAAAAACAATCTATGCTGATCCAAACAGAACACCATGGTAAAAAAGGTCAATAGCATTTAAACAAATGAATGTATTTTCTTAAATGAAAATCAGTTGCACAGAGTGGATATTGAAAATATGATCACGACTGCCGTAGAACGAGTGATCATAATTTTAATATTTACGATGCATTATTGATTATCCTGTTTATTACATGGACGAATATTTAATATATTGTCGAAAACTTAGAGTAACTTTGCTTTGATTGTTCATGTGCGTCATTGTTTACTACCGATGTTAAGGACATACTTTGTGTCGTCATTTCAAGGGAATGAAAGAATTAAGAAATAATTCATTGGCGGGGCACGAATGTATATTGATTTTACCACCGATTGGCCCTTTAAGCCCAATATTTTACCCTTTGGGAGGGGTAAAAATGTGGGCAGAAAGGGCAAACCGGTTTTTAAAACAGTCTATATTCTTGCTCCCCAATGAATTATTTAGATTTTAATAGGATCAATATTTTAAATCTTTTAACAACGTAATCTTTGAGTTGCAGGACTTGTCGGCTATTTAGGGCACACATCTGATTGTTACGTCTTTGACGCCGCCATAAAGAGGGTTGATCGCTTAGGGCAGAAAACACTAATTTAATTCTTTAAGATTTTCTCTACTTAATTTGTGATTTTTTAATAAGGGCAGCTTCTTTACCTAAAGTTTAACTTGACCGACACTATATATCAAAAAATAACATCTACCGGACGTAATCTCGACCAACCAAATACAAGTATTCCTAAATATGCAAACCATATAGGAATTATAACCCTTTATTATTTGTTTCTTCCGTAAATGGCCGATTTCTGGTACAGATGACCCAGTACAGATGAGCTCACGCGCACACATCTGTACTTGCTGCGTCATCCAATCAAAACGCCAAAAACAAGAACGTTGTTATGGAAGCATAACAACGTTCTTCTATGACGTTCTTGTTTCCGGCGTTCAGATTGGACGTCAGAGACAATGGAGTCTACAACAATGGAGAGTCTATATGTTATAGCGATGTGAAAGTTGTTGGTTTACGGAAGAAATAGGTATTTTCATACGCTTTTGGGAAAGTCCGTGCGAACTTTCACTCGTGATAGAAATTTTTATGTCTTTTGGCTCGTTCCGCTGCGCTCCACTCGCGAAAAGACATACAATTTCTATCACTCGTGAAAGATCAACCGGTTTTTCCCACAAACGTATCAAAGAACCTATTAATCTCTCATTCTTGTCTTGTTTGTAAACGATTGCGTTTCAATACTTTTAAACTTGCAATGTGATCTCTGACAATAATATATTTCCACAATTCATTTAAAATATTTGAAAATTTAGAATATCTATCTATGCTTTCATAGAGCCAAACTAGTGAACAAAAGAATTGGAAATTATTTATTATAATAAAAGGATCCAGCAGTTAGGTAGTTTGTTGTGGATTTATAATATATTGTTAGGTCAAACAGAATGATGAGATCTTATAAATATTATTTGTCTGACAAAGAAGGTTCTAATTTGGATAACCGCCAATTCATTTGATTTGTCAACTCGATTGCTTACTAAATCGTTTAAATAAGCAGTAGTAGAGATACTATTGAGTCGGGTAAACATATATGCAATAAAATGTGCAAAGTTAAACGGAAAAAATCAACACTGAAAAATATGAGAAAGTGTTATTTTAAACAAGAAGCTTTTTCCATGGGATATTTTTTGTAACACGTGTCTTCCACCGACGAAATGAACGATTCGCTCAGCCATGTGTTCAGGAAGTTGATCGGTTTGGCGGAGGTAGCGTCATGATGTGTGTGGCGATCTCAGATTTATACCGAAAATTAAAGATTGTGTACGTACCACACAACTTAACGCTCAGCGGTATATAGACATCTTTCAACTTCTTACAATTATCGACCACCAGAGGGAGTTATTTCAGCAGGACAAAGCTAGGCCGCGCTCAACTAACCAGAGACTTTCTTGAAGGGAATGAAATTAATATGTATCCATTGCCTTCAAAATCGCCTGATTTGAAACAAACGTATGCGCCAGCTCCTACCACGAGAGAAATCCCTGGATATTGCAAGAGGAATGGCGAAGAATACCTTGCAATAATGTTCGTGTTTTGATAGAGTCCATGCCTAGTAAATTTTGATAACATTTGTATACTGTAGTTCAATAAGAATTGGTTTGCAGCAATCTGTACCAAGAAGAAAGTAGAACTATAATCTTGTCAGACTTGTCATTAATACATTTTTTTGTTTTGTTTTTTGTTGTCTTTTTTGGTTTTCTTTTCTTTTTTTCTTTTTTTTTTTTGTTTTATTTTAGTGATATTTGAGGCAATCTTTCAGCAATTTTGCAGCTACAAGTTGGCGAGCATTCTTATTGGGATAGGACGTCAGAATACCCGAAAAAATTCCGGACCTTCTATGTGAAAATTTGCAATTTTAAGATTTAAGTGTGAGACTCGAACGCAACCTTGTTCTTGATATTCACGTGATCAATACTAGAAGACTAACTTTCTTATGCGTGTGTGTACCTCATTGAGTCTATACGTAAACTATACTACACTGCTGGTAATCTTAAACTGAGGAAAAGTATACCAAAAAAATAGAACACCAATATCACAACACGGGGTTAATTTTAATTTAAATCTAATTGACCCGGTAGTGGTAAGAGAAAAATTGCAAAACAATTTTTTTTTCATTTGCAAATTATTGTCTGAAATACATACATTTTTCGTCCGTTTACAACATATTAGTTATGTTATCAAAATGTACAAAGTGGCAGTGTTGTCTGATGCAATGCTGAGCCATTCAAGTATGCATTTATTTGTTATTTGGGATGAAGAAGTTATGAGTAAATATATCTACTTGCAGCAATATTTTAGTTTTAACATGGCTGTTTTATTTGGGTTGGTGCAGTCGGAATACCCGGTAAAAGGCCCAGCTGTGACCATAGGTGGAATTACTTGCAATCCTTGTCAGTTATGAATTTGGAGTCGAACACACCCGAACCTCGGTGTTGACAGGCACGTGATCAATAGTGGATGACTAATTACTTTAACCAATCGTTTATCGAGGCCCATTTATAAACATAAGTGTTGCTTTACGTCAAGCGAAGAAAAAGAAACGCATAGTGGATTGTACATAATTTATCAGCTGTTGATGCCTGTGAACGAAACGTCCAGGGATTTGCTTTGCTTTATGACTGTGTTCATCTCAGATTTCTTGCCAAAGGCGTCCAGTTCCTTATAAAATTTCCTCAAATACTTCAAGTTCTACGTCCTGTTGGAAGATAGCTACCTCTTTCTCAGAAAACTCTAAACTGTCTTTTGACACCTTCGCCTTCGCCTGTTTTCGTCTTGCATGCAAGATGTATCCGTACACTATGAACTTTCACTACGGGATGTACCTCGTCTACTTGTTGCCATTGGATTTACTAAAGAAGAGACCGGAAGTACACATCACTATTCTTTGACGGATTCCAGATTAATAAATCAGAGGCCAAGCCTTTGTAGCCTTCCTTGCTTTGGTCGCATTAAAATATATTTTACAAGAACTAGATAAAATTGTGCGGATTATACTTGTCTATTTGTCTTTTAAGTTTACACCATGTATATGCTACATCATATTTTAATCAGGATGAGATGAGGTGACGACCAAGGCATTGGCATAGGCCAGGATACGCAACAACTGGAACAGACTGGAGCCGAAGGATGAAAAGATTATTCACTTTCAATAAACAATAGACAGATTTTTTTTCAGAAAATTCTAACTATAAGTGTTTACGTGTTGGAAGATCAAGTTATGCATTTTTAAATTTTACCCCTATTTCTCCCATGAAATGCTAAAACCCAAATTTCCTCTAATTAAAAAAGATTTCCCCAAAAGAGTGCCAATGTCGCAGCTTCTACCCTAGGGTATAATGTTTATTTTAGGGATTACACTGTAATATGTTATATAGTCAGTGAATGAGTGATACGGAAATACATGAAAATATTTCAATAAAATGTTTTTTTCATGCACTTTATATTTCAGTATCTCATTTTCATTCTATTTACTTCAATTATGTTCTTAGAAGAGCAAGTTTATCCTAGCGCCACCTATATTAATCGTTAACAACGAGTATGACCATAAGAATATTTGGATTCTGCATACAAGTCTATATATTTTGGCTGATTGCATGCAAACATATGATTTTGATTTGTTTATATTGGACAATTATTTGTTGTGAAGATTTTAGGTATTTTTTATAAATCAACGATTTGAAGAATTGTTAATAGGTGTGTTATCTTCAGGTTATACACAATGTCTCTGAAGATATATTTTTCCTCCATTAGTTGTTCATTCAAATTTGTATGTTTCTTTAAATTACATTGAACGAACTTAGTTTGTCTACTATTGATCACGTGGTCTGCCAACACTGAGTTTGATGGTACAAGTCTCACTGCGTGTAGAAGGATTACAAGTTTTCATACCGAAGGTAGGACGTCATCCTTTTTACATTGGATCCTAAAAGTAGGCCGCTCTGAGAAGACGTAATTAAAATGTTTTTATCAAATTAAAGCACTTAATATAAATAAATAATTATATTAATTAAAAAAAAATTTGCAGGAATACTGACTTTTGATTGGCTGAAAAATATGTTCTGTCAGAGGATGAAAAAAATGTTCGTCATGGAGACACGCACCCTTTGACGTCATATTACTCCGGGGAAACTAACAGTTTTTGTGTTAATATCTTTTTGATAAATAAAATAAAAATTTCAGAATTGTATGTTTATAACTGTTCAGAAATGTATAGAATGTTTGTATTCATGTTTTCTTACACATTGTTAGTGAATTACATTAAGCATGTTTATTTTACAAAAATACATTAATGAAATACAATAAATTAAAAATAAAACTCATTAAAACAAAATACAAAAACTCTACAGAGCCTATATTGCTCACCTGATTTATTTAGGTAATATAGATCCTGCTTTCTAGAGTACTCTACTATCCTCGCCATCCAATTTTGGTACTCGTATGAGGTTGAGTTCATAAAATAATGCAGAAGAAGAACATGGATTGCTGTTATTTTTTCAAATTTTGAAAAACAGTTCTATGTACTGGATACACTTGTTCCCTGTTCCTCTGTCCGTTGAGGTGTTTCCGTATATCAATGTTAATTCTTGCTGTCTATATCGATAAACGGTTAAACGTTGGCGTGTTACCAAGTCACATATAATCGACCTGTGTTGCCGTTGGAGATCCAGCTGCCAACGACATTTTCCTTTTTTTTTTCTTTAGCTCACATGACCCTTAGCCATTGTGATCACTTTGCGTCCGTTGTCTTTGGCGCGGTAGGCCTCGACTCCTGTAAACTTATTATTAACTTTCATTCTTCTACTCTGAAACCACTGAGCCAATTGAAAAAAAATATTGTTCATTGGAGTTTTTATTCTGCTTGGAAAACCAATATGGCCGCCCACGCAGTGTAACATTGACCCTTTTGAAAAAAGTTTAAAACGGCTTTTCTTCGGAAACCACCTAAACAATGAAAACAACTTGATAACAATATTGTTTTTAGATGATCATCAATATATTTTAACTTTTATGCCATTTTGAAATTCAAAATGGCCGTCCCAACATGACTTATTTAAATTCAAAAAAAGAAACTGAGCTTGTGGCTGCCTTAATCGAAGATGACTGGAAATTTGCCTGAACGAAGGTCTGTCGTTTTCAGCGGTCATATAGCTTCACCTTCTTTAAAAACGCATATCTTCTAGATCATATATTTTGTAAGGTTGTCTACAGAAATTCCTCATTTTGAATGATTTTGAGAATAATATGACCATGAAAATTTAACAACAATTTAAGTCAAAATGTTTTCTTACTTGCAAAAATGACTGTATTGAGGTCTTTTACTACGATTACACACTTCGGGAGAAGACATGGCTGTAATGTGCTATCCTTTTTCACTTAAGTAGAAATTTCAAACATCTTCTCTGGCACTGAAACGTGGCAAGTTGTGGTTCAAGCAGTAACCTAGGACGAATTTTACTGACGTAATATTCCGATGTTAGTTTTGTTATTTTAAGAATTAACGGCAGAATTTAGTTCCTCGCAAAAAAGACGAGGGTACGATCATATGTTCTATTATTAGGCTCCATCACCAAACCGCAAATTATAATAGATAAGTTATGAATTTATATAGTATCAACCGCAGATTCTTTGAATATTGATTTTCCATGACTAGCATTTTGACAATTTATTCAGTGCGCCATGTTATCTTTGACGTCTTTGGAAAATTACTGTATTTTTTTTATCTTAAATGAACTGTGCATGCAGACCCCATTGTGAACGTAAAACCCAAGAGATTTCCGAATTACTCACAATAGGTGAACTCAATTGACATCTACTCATTAAATTTACTGAGCGTCAACAGGAGTTGGTACAATCATGACGGAACAAGGTATAAGCTAGAGGGACAAGTATACAGTTGATTCCGTCTACAGTTCAATGGTTAATATATACAGTCCGCTTTTTTACAATAGAAACAAATATAACAAACATTGATGAACTTTAGTAGTGCAATGATGAACTATATATACTGACTGGATTTTCTAAAATCAAAAAGAGAATATATAAAATTGAGTCATCGGTCGACAATTTGAAGAAAACAAGCAAGGATCATGAACACTGTATACAAACAATTAAAACAGAATATTCTGTAATAAATAGAGAATTAAAATCCGTAGAGAGGTCAGTTACCTCCCAGAGTAGTAATTAACACGGAATAAGTAACGTAGTTGATGAACTGAAAGAAAAAATGAGATAAATACCCAACAAGTAAATCAACTAAAAACATCTTTTGACAAATCAAGACAAGAATAAGACTAGCTACAATAATGTAGCTTCTTTTTTAATTTATGTACGGAGCTACAAAGAGATACCATTACTCGTAATGGAGCAAAAACACTCTTGGGATTTATGCATATTTTCCGCTATTAAACTGCTATCTTTGCTTTTCCTTTCTCCGTCGTTCAGCTGACATATCTACAATGTCTTGTTAAAAAAATTTTAACAGTTTTTCGTAATCATGGCGTTGTTCACAAAATTGCAATTGCGAAGTGTAGAATTGTAAAACCGTATCGGTATAAATTTGATCCAACTAATGCAATAAATCTGGAAAACTTGATCCGGATGAAGGTGTTGTAGAAGCATCAGTTAAACTTCAAAGACATTAAAAAGTATATAGCAATTCAGTAAAACATTTTAATAGTTGATGATATGCATAAGACCCCGAATGTTAATAACTCCCGGCTTGCCCCATTACGAGTAATGGGACCTCTTTGTTGCTCTTTCCATAAAAAAAGGTGTTACATTATTGTAGCTAGAATAAGACGACAACGCTTAAAAAATGCGACTTGAAGTAAAAGCAGCTCTACGAGATGCACAAGAACAAACAGAAGAATTGAGAATCAAAGTGCTAGTATTCCTAATTTATAGTTATTGTCATCAATACATCTTATTATGACGTCACAATCAGTCACGTGCTGAAAAAACAAGTTAGGTTATGCGAAGTAAGTAAGTAAGATAGTAATTAAGTAAATTTTATTTATAGTCGGATAATATATACATAGTAACAAACATATAACATGAGCTCTTTTGAGCCCTTTAACCGACTTAATATTTTTCCAACAGTACACATCACAATACATTTCTTAGGGCAGAAAACACTAATTTAATTCTGTAAGATTTTCTCTACTTAATTTGTTACGTTTTAATTAGGACAGCTTCTTTACCTAAAGTTTAACTTGACCGACACTATATATCAAAAAATAAATTCAATTGAAACATCTACCCGAAGGTAATCTCGACCAACCAAATACAAGTATTCCTAAATATGCAAACCATATAGGAATTATAACCCTTTATTATTTGTATCTCTCATTCTTGTCTTGTTTGTAAACGTTTGCGTTTCAATACTTGACAAAACTTGCAATGTGATTCCCAGACAAAAATATATTTCCACAATTCATTTAAAATATTTGAAAATTTAGAATATCTATCTATGCTTTCATAGAGCCAAACTAGTGAACAAAAGAATTGGACACCGAGATAGGTGCATACACTCAACACGTCTGATAAACTACTTATAATAAAAGGATCCAGCAGTTGGGTAGTTTGTTGTTGATTTATAATATATTGTTAGGTCAAACAGAATGATGAGATCTTATAAATATTATTTGTCTGACAAAGAAGGTTCTAATTTGGATAACCGCCAATTCATTTGATTTGTCAACTCGATTGCATACTAAATCGTTTAAATAAGCAGTAGTAGAGATACTCTTTAGTCGGGTAAACATATATGCAATAAAAAGTTAAAAGGAAAAAATCAACACTGAAAAATATGTGAAAGTGTTATTTTAAACAAGAAGGTTTTTCCATAGGATATTTTTTGTAATACGTGTCTACCACCGACGAAATGAACGATTCGCCCAGTCATGTGTTCAGAAAGTTGATAGGTTTGGCGGAGGTAGCGTCATGATGTGTGTGGTGATCTCAGATTTATACTGAAAATGTAAGCTTGTGTACGTACCACACAACTTAACAGCTCAGCGGTATATAGACATCTTTCAACTTTTTACAATTATCGACCACCAGAGGGAGTTATTCCAGTAGGACAAAGCTAGGCCGCGCTCAACTAACCAGAGACTTTCTTGAACAGAATGAAATTTATATGTAGCCATGGCCTTCAAAATCGCCTGATTTGAATCCCATCGAACATCTATTGGACCTACTGGGGAAACGTGTGCGCCAGCTCCTACCACGACCGCAGTCCCTGGATAAACTTCGACAGATATTGCTAGAGGAATGGCGAAGAATACTTCGGAATAATGTTCGTGTTTTGATAGAGTCCATGCCTCGTAAATTTTGATAACATTTGTATACTGTAGTTGAAAAAGAATTGGTTTGCAGCAATCTGTACCAAGTAGAAAGTAGAACTATAATCTTGTCAGACTTGTCATTAATAAAAAAAACCATGTGAATAAAAAAACATTGTTTTGTGTTAATGTGTTGTGGGTTTTTTTGTTTGTTTTTTTTTTTTTTTTTTTTTTTTTTTGGTTTTTTTTTTTTTTTTTTTTGTTTTTTTTTTGTTTTTTTTTGTTTTGTTTTCTTTTGTTTTGTTTTTTAGTGATATTTAAAGCAATCTTTCAGCAATTTCGCAGCTACAACTTGGCGTCCATTCTTATTGGGATAAGACGTCGGAGTATCCGGAGAAAATTCCGAACATTCGGTGGGAAAATTGGCAATTAAGATTTTAGTGTGAGACTCGAACGCAACCTTGTTCTTGATATTCTCGTGATCAATACTAGAAGACCAACTTTGTTATGCGTGTGCGTACCTCATTGAGTCCATACGTAAACTATTCTACACTGCTGGTAATCTTAAACTGAGGAAAATAATACCAAAAATATAACAGCTATATCACGACACGGGGTTAATTTTATTTTAAATCTCACTCACCCGGTAGTGTTAAGAGAAGAAATTGCAAAACAAACAAAAAATGTATTTGCCAATAATTGGTCAGAAGTACATACATGTTCGTCCGTTTTCAACATATTAGTTATGTTATCAGATTGTACAAAGTGGCAGTATTGTCTGATGCAATGCTGAACCATTCAAGTATGCATTTATTTTTTATGTGCGAAAAAGAAGTTATGAGTAAGTATATATACTTGCAGCAATATTTTAGTTTTTGACATGGCGTTTTAATTTGGGTTGGGGGCAGCCGGAATAAAAGGCCCAGCTGTGACCATAAGTAGGATTACTGGCAATCCTTGTACGTTATGAATTGGAGTCGAACACACACCGAACCTCGGTGTTGACAGGCAACTGATCAATAGTGGATGACTAATTACTTTAACAAATCGTTTATCGAGGCCCATTTATAAACATAAGTGTTGATTTACGTCAAGCGAAGAAAAAGAAACGCATAGTGGAGTTAACATAATTAATCAGCTGTTGATGCCTGTGAACGAAACGTCCAGGGATTTGCTTTGCTTTATGACTGTGTTCATCTCGGATTTCTTGGCAAAGACTTCCAGTTCCTTTTAAATTTCCTCAAATACTTCAAGTTCTACGTTCTGTTTGAAGATGGCTACCTCTTTCTCAGAAAACCCTAAACTGTTTTTTGCCACCTTCGCCTTCGTCTGTTTTCGTCTTGCATTCAAGATGTATCCGTACACTATGAACTCTCACTACAGGATGTACCTCGTCTACTTGTTGCCATTGCATTTACCAAAGAAGACACTGGAAGTACACCTCACTTTTTCTTTGACGGATGCCAGCGAAATAACTCCAATTCTTTGTAGCCTTCGTCGCTTTGGTCGCATTATATTTATATATTTTACAAGAAGTAGATAAAATTATGCAGATTCCACTTGTCCATTTGTCTTTTAAAGAAGAGTTATTAAATTTTTTAATAGTAGTTATGTGTACTGGATACACTTGTTACCTGCTCCTTTGTCCGTTAAGGTGTTTCCGTATATCAATGTTAATTCTTGCTGTCTACATCGATAAACGGTTTAACCAAGCGTGTTACCAAGTCACATATAACCGACCTGTCCTGCCGTTGGATATCCAGCTCCTAACGACGGTTTCCATATTTTTTCCCTTTAGCTCATATGACCTTAAGCTATTGTCATCACTTTGCGTCCGTCGTCGTTGGCGCCGGAGGCCTCGACTCGATTGGCATTCTTTTGGGGAAACCTTTTTATTTAGAAGAAATTGGGATTTTAGCATTTTATGAGAGTAAAATATGGGTAAAGTTTCAAAATTTATAATTTGATTTTCCAACACACTAATAGTTAGTAATAGTCAGACAAAAAATTGTATTGTTTATTAAAAGTGAATAATTTTTTCATTATTCGGCTCCAGTTTGTTCCATTTTTTGCGTGTCCTGACCTAAGCCAATGCCTTGGTCCGTCACCTCATCTCGTCTTGGATAAAATATGATGTAGCATATACATGGTGGTTAGTTATCATTAGTTTTGATTCCTGTCAAAACTGAGCTTGTGACTGCTCTAATTGAAGAGAACTGAAATTTTCATGAAGGAATGTCTGTGGTTTTCAGCGGTCCTATAGCTTTACCTTATTTTAAAAACACATATATTTAGATCATATATTTTGTAAGGTTTTCTACAGAAATTCCTCATTTTGAATGATTTTGAGAAGAATATGACCACGATGGGCAATCCATGGTAATGATTAGCTGAAAATATATTTTCCACTTTAACAACAATTTCAGTCAAAATGTTTTCTTACCCTGCGATTTCTCTCGTTGGAACTAGACTGCCCTTTATAAAATCAAGGGCGAAAAGGCAGACCAAAACAATTATAGACCTATAACGATTTTCAGTTGTATGGGCAAATTATTTACTTCTATTTTGAATTCAAGGTTAAATTATATTTTAGAAAACTTCTTTTTGCTGAATGAAAATCAATTTGATTTAAGACAAGGGTATTCCACTATAGACACCATTTTTACACTTTATTTACTACATGCATTGTTACAGAGAAAGAAGAAAAAACTATACTGTGCTTTACGAACTGCAAAAGTGTTTGGCGACCAGGCCTATGGTCAGAATAAGTAACCCATTAAGTACCTCCGAGTGTAAAGTTTTGCATGCATTTTTGTAAAGTAAATATCAAATTTCCATTTTCAAATATTCAATTTATTCTCCAATTTTTGTTTTGTTTTAACTTAGGCAAACCTACCTACGGGCAACACTCGGTTTGTAAACTTACAAATAAAATAACAATTCACCATATATAAATTTGTTAATTTGTTGATTAAATTATCTTTATTGTTTTGTACTTACTATGCTAACTACTTAGTTATTAATAATTATTATTGATGATAATTGATTTAATGATCTAACTGTCAAATCAAGTAATCCTACAGCCGAAGCATAACATAACTTAAACAATATTTGCTTTAAAATATAAAATCTGAATACAGTCAGGTAGTATGGTTCATTCGATTTTAATATTTTCCTCTATCCAAGATGTATTAGACACTGGTCGAAATGATCTTCTAACTGAAGTTCGTCTGACTGGTCGCTATGGTATGTCAGAGTGGTCTTTTGACCGGCTTGTCTTGATACAATGTTATTTATACTGGGAACATACTGTAAACGTTCCCAGTGCGTTTCCAAGGCAGACCTCTGGCAGGGATGTTGTCACGTCTAATAATGAAAGCCTGGCAGATCCTTTCCCCCGTTGGTTTTTTATTGATTGTCAACTTTACGTATAATGACATGGCTATCCCTCAGCAAGAGGGTCTCATTATCCGCCACCCGGGGACACGCTGGGCTGCTTTGTTGATTGAACATTTGGAAACCTCCCAGTATGGCCCCAGGGTATTAAATGTAATTTATGGTATACGCATTAACGATAAAACGTTTTACATTTCCATGTAAGAACACAAATTTTGTGTAAGAATTAAAGTCTACATACATAATATAAGAATTAAAAATACATGGTAAGGTCTTACGCTTTTTTTTAGCCACCGCCACCCTTCCCCCGCCTTTTTCATTGTGAATTCTTATTCGATCGGAAATGTTTCATATATATTTATACATACATTATTTTATATGCTAATTGTTTTCACACTAACATTAGGAGGCCAAACCACCAACCCAATTATTGTATTATATAACTCAAACAATCATTGCACTTATGCAATTCTCACTTCGTTTGATTTTGTTACTTCAATTTTTCGTCAGTAATTCAAATAAGTTTTTGTTCTTTTTAAATCTTATTAATTGCGTAGATTTTTATTGCGCAATCGTTCCGCGAAATTTTACCCTTAACATTATAGGCTCTGTTCCTGTATTGGAATAAGAAGATGATGGTGATTTGAAAGAGAAAACAAGCATGGGGAAGACAAAAAATAATAAATAACAGTCGCCCCCTTTTTTGATCTTGTTAGTATGAAAGTATGTGTCTTTCCGTCCATTTGCCCTAGGCCCTTTTTAAAGATTTGTTATTCTTTAAAATCTTTAAAATAATACACGCATTCTTTAAAATTATTTTTTTAAAAGATTAACCGCACCTAAAGTGTAAAATCTTTAACTGATATTAATAAGCCATTTAAATTTTTTATGTTCTATGGGTAATTCGTGTAAGTTTTTTTGCGAATCGAAATCGCACTGGTACGTCACCGAATAAGTCAGGGAGAGCTATTACAATCAAGTTTTTGACTCATTTTTTTTGTCACGACACTTTTCTTATATTTTCAGGTCCACTGGGTGTTCTACAAAGTTCTTGATTTGTCTTGGTTGGGCGAAAAACATCGCTGTGATGGAAATTGTCTAAGCAAAATTGTTTGGAGTTTGGTACAAATGTTTGGTAAAATTATTTTTTAGGTCCTTGACACATAGCAGGATATCAATGGACAGTTCAAATTTCTAAATGCGTGAAATTACAAACATTTATATATACTATAATGCCAGATTGTAGTTTTGTCGAATCATGTGTTTTAATGAAACGGTTCTTGATTTGTGTGTGTTAATCCGACAAGACTGAAGCCTTTCCCTCAACTGGTATGACAGTTTCGCGTTTCTGTGTGGCTGAAATGGAATAAAAATTACGAATCTACCAGGACAAATGGATTGTATCTAATTAAAAATATTAGTCATTGTTTCCACCATTACCAAACTTGTTAATGCTAATTGTTTACGAACAATTAGGAGGTCTTCCCAAACTCCTGTGAGCATGCTAGTTTTCTCGTCTGTTGTAATGAACTCGACAACATACGATTGCTAAGGGCTTTTGTCAACTATAAGTGTCATTTTAAAACCGAGAGTTAGTGGAAATGACGTTTGAAAGCTAGAGTTTCAGGACATGTTGTCCTAAACCGGAAAATATATGTTTTGTACTATTTTTGCCAATTGGAAGGGACTTTTTTTTTTAAAAAGGAAGAGACGTTTCAAAACCGAAAGTAAATTTTTTTTCAAACATTTCGTCCTGAATTTGAGAACATATGGTTGCTAGCTCTTTTTGGAAACCGTAAGTGACTTTTTAGAAAACCGGAATATGATGTCATTTTCAAGGGCCAAGTCTTCTCCTGACCATTATTGAAGACCATAGGTGTTATGCTTTGTGTGTGTTTGTCCGTTAACGAAGACGTCAGATATTCCAAAGTCAGTGGCTCGTATATGCTCTCTAAATTATTTAAGGATTAACTACAACAAATATTTTCTCCATCGAGGGATAACAAAATTTCCGTTTTGCACATTGTATAACGGAAATTTTGTTATCCCTCGATGGAGAAAATATTTTTTGTTGTTAATACTTATAAATAAATTCAAACAATAAAATAAACTCAACAATTTTATTTTTGTAACTGGACATTTTTGAAAAAAAGAGATCAACACAAAAACTGTTAGTTTCCCGTGGAGTAATATATGACGTCGAATGGCGCGTGTTTCCATGACGATCAAATTTGTTTTCCATCCTCTGATAGAAAATATTTTCCAGCCAATCTAAAGTCAGTATTCTCGCAAAATATATTTATTATGATATAATTATATAAAAGAGTTTACATTAACCAACCATCAGTTTTCCTCTATCTGTTAAAGTTCCACCGATTATGCGATAACCATGTTTTTGGTATTTTGGGGGGATAGCTCTGTAAAGAAAAAATGTCGGTCTCACAAGGTAAGTTCCGAATAGATTTTCAGTGTCCAAAAGCTATCGCGAAACACCAAAATGATATGTCGCTTACTTTTTAAACGGGTTGTCAGAGAGGGACAAAAATAATAATTAATGCAAAAGCAAGATGGTCTAATCTAGATAAATAGCAGTTCAATAACTTTGGCATTATGACTTTTTGAAAGTAAATTTAAAAGCCGTTCTGGATTTTTCAGATAATTGCAAAGCACCCTTTGTGAAAGACACATTTCTAAAACATGTTATATTCACGTGTAAATCGTAGGAATGAAAGTCAATCTAATGTTACACATCTGATCTGATATAGAAGATCGCAATCAAATTAGGCATCATAGAACACGGCAACTAACAATGATGACATTTATAATTACAGAATCATTATACCCCCCCCCCCCCGCAAACTTGTTTGGGCGGTATATAGGAATCACCCTGTCTGTCGTTTTCTCATTCTTCCTTTTCCTTTTCTCTCGTTTTATCCTCTCGTTCTCTCGCCCTCTCTCTCTCTCTCCCTCTGTTTTAGTGGGGGCGTTCGCCCGGTACGCCTTTCCTTGAATCCGCGCCTGGCGAACATTGAATCCCCCGTGTCTTTATTGAATTGTATTATATACTCGACAGTCAGTGAGATCTAAAACTTGTAGTTCCCTCCGTACTCGACGGCCAGTGAGATCCCTAAAGCACGTTGGTACCTCTGTGTACGAAAGCCATGAAGATCCATAGAGATATAAACATAGAACTATAATCCGTAGATCCCTCAGTACATTAAGCCAGTTAGATCCCTAAACCCTCTGTATACGAAAGCCAGTGAGATTCATCAACCATATATGTCCCCATTACTCGACAGCCAGTTAGATCTCTAAATCCCATTGTTTCCTCAGTAATCGAGAACCAGTGAGATCCCTAAAACCTCTGGGTAACTCCGTACTCGACAGCCAGTGAGATCCCTAAACCACGTGGATTCTTCCGTACTTGACAGCCAGTGAGATCCCTAAACCCTTTGTGTTCATCGATACTCGACAGCAAGTGAGATCCATAACCCCGTTGGTATCTCCGTACTTGACAGCCAGTGAGATCCTTAAACCCTATAGGTTCCTCCGTACTCGACAGCCAGATAGATCCCTAAACACCGTGGGTTCCTCCGTACTCGACAGCCAGTGAGATTCCTAAGCCAGTGGGTTCCTCCGTACTCGACAGCCAGTGAGATCCCTAAACCATGTAGGTACCTCCGTATATGCCAATAAATATTCACGTTAAAAATGAAGATAATAAATGATAACTCATCAAACTAACACAAGGTTTATTATAGAATTAACGCCGTCTTCGTAGGATTTATTGGTATATAGACAACATCAAGTCACTCACAAATTAACCTGGACATTTATTATATATTTGTGAGTGACCTTGTCTTGTTGATATACCCATGCATCCATCGAAAACGGTGTTTTACATAATTTGTCAACAGTCTATAAGAAAATTAATTTCGTAAGGTACCCTCAATTACATTTGTTTTGTATATTTTGTTAGCGTATAAATATTGTTGGTGTTAGGTTACACAAGACGTAGTTCGTTCAACGTCATGTATCCAAAAATCAATTTTCGGATGTTTTCTCGACCAATCAAATCTTTCTAAATACGAAAATAATATTATAATGATATTGTGCTATATTCTATACATCAATGTCAACCTCTTTGTAACGTATTTATTCTTTAGTGCTCGTTAGTAGATACTAAAGACACAATAAAATGATATTTTCTTATTTCTTAAATTTAAAGATATTTCATGAACAAGAAAGGACTTTTAAAGAATAATACAGCAAAATAACCATTTCATCGTCAATATCCAACTGAATTTTTAAATTTATTTGCGAATGTCAGTTCTGAATTGTTTCTGCAAATTGTCTCTCTTGAAGTAAAATAGTCGTTTGTATTGTTTAACACCTTGTAATGACACTTGAATAAATTTACGAAAAGTTAAAAGATTTGAAATAATTAATTTACGAAAAGTCAAAACGATTTGAAATAATTGTTATACAGGAAATGCTGATCTCGGATGTCACAAGTATACGTGGAAATAGTTGTTCATCGCATCAATTATTTGTATTTTTCACTTAAATACACGTACGTATGGTAAGTTTACATTTTAACATGTAACTGTACAATTTTTCTAAATTTATTTACAATGTTGTTTTCTTTAAAAATCGGTTTTCTGAGATCAGCCGAAACGAAAATTTTCAGAAATATTGCAAAACTAGACGTTGCATCAGACCATGCACTCTCCGGCACAGAGAGCATAAGACGTTTGTAAACAAAGAATGATGTTTGTAAAGTAATACACAAGAAGACCTTATCTATTTTATATACTAAGTCTATTTATACACTTTTGATACAGTTTTATATTGAAATTACTGCATTTGTACGCGAAGCTTATCCTCTACGAGAGAAATCGCTCACAATGTCAACCAATGGCATGGCAGAGGTGATTGTGTTTGACGTAGGATACTCCAAGAATCCTCCTTTGCGTATAGATTGGCAACATACGTCCACCTTGAAAACATAGCCGCCACAAATTTTGACCAGAGGAGCTAACATCCCCGACATATATCAAGAGTTTTGTCGGTTCAAGTAGCCAATTGAATTTGCTTTCAAAGGTCGCCTATCCGCAGCGAAGGAAAAAGGTGGCCAACACAGACAGACACATATGTGCAGACTTCATGTATTTCTGAAGGATACTGACTACAAACTGGAGTGTGGTTCCGGTCTTATAACATACGTTACATCTCCAATCTTTAGGAACAAAAAAAAATGTATGAACTTGATATTCAATCAATCTAAAAAGCTAAACGATGATCCCTAAACTATCGAAGCGATGAAATTAAGGACTTTCTGGAGTTAATCAAAACTTCTGAAACGCGGTGACCACAATGCTCATCAAAATTGATCTGAAAGCGCAAGAAGTAATTCGCAGACAGCCGCCTCGTTAAAACCTATGATAATCGAAAAGCTGAAAGAAATGTAAGAAAATGGTTACATGATGAAAGTAGAGATTACTTCCAAATGAGATAGCTCAATGATACTAGCAATCAAAAACGACAAATTCCGTTTTTGTCTAGATCCGTCAAACCTTAACAAAGTAATCAAGCGCACATTACCAGATTAAGACCAAGAGGTTGAATTTAGCATTCCAAATGCATGCGTATTCTAGAATCAATTTCGATGAAAAATGCTCTTTCCTACAGATAAAACTGAATGAAAGATTTAGGTAGTTACATTTAGATTCGAGAACACAATCAGCTCCCTAGATATTTCAGAGGATTATGAATCAGATACTCGGTGCAGTTCTTATGCAAGATGAAAGCCCGGTAACTTATAACTCACTTACCTTAAATGTACACGCAGCTACGAAATTTCACTGCTATATATTTTAGTATATTTACCATGATCACCAGAAGTCACGTGGGTCCGTATCAGATTACAGAAAATGTTACTTAGGCTGCAGCAGTACAGTCCTACCGCCCGTTACCGTAGAGAATGTTTCCCATTAGCAGCATCTATTCACGAAGTTCAAAAACCACCAAGAGATCGCAAGTATTGGGACTTTAGAGACTTTATAGACACACTATAAATAGCAAATGGAATAATTTTTAAATGAATGCGAATTGTGATTCCGGCTAGCCTCACGTTGAAACTCATTTACGAGTCGCACTTATTGCAGTTTAAGATAAAGATATTTTAGTGCGATAGAATTCAATTTTACAAGTACATTCGTCGTTATAAAATAAAATATTAAGAAAATATCATATGGAGATCAGATAGTAGGATATGTTCTTAAGGAAGGCTACAATATAACCACTAGTCAAATTACACTAACAGCCTTGATCCTACATTGTAGAGAGTGGTGGTAAGAGTCTCCGACGGAATCGTAAACACTTGCAACGTTCAACAAATATTATGAAATACTGAATCACGTTTACTATGCGTGCAAATCGAAATCGATGAACACTGGACTTTCAAGCACAAACTCGTCCGTTGATCCCAATCCAAATACCCAATATGTCCGGAATCTTGAAATAACAGTGAAGCCGCCCGAGAGACTTGATTTGTAAGAGTTGGGCTTGATTTGAACGGTTAGAATCACAGCTCCAATCATTTATGACTTTATTTTTAAATATTGAGTTTAGTATCTCATTTATAGATAATCGTTGATTTGATTGTGAAAAATGCAGAGTTTTCAAATATTATAGAACAGATTAATTTTCACTTTCAACCCCCAGCAAGAGGGACTACCCTAAACGCCATCTGGTTACGCGCTAGGCCCGTATCTTGAAGTACTTTTTAAGTATAGTTGAGAAGTGCGAAATAGCTACACATATCACGACCCGTTATTTCTTTTCAGGCTGATAAACTTACAGAAGAACAAATAGCAGGTAACATATAACCATCTATTTTATCTGTATATTGATTGATTGATTGATTGGATGTTTGCTTTACGTCCAGGGAGAAGTATTTCAGCTATATTCAGGACGGGAACAAGTTAACAAACAATAAATCAATGGAAAAAAGGGTGAGATGGACACAGGGAACACAATTTTGACTGTCACTGGAAAAGTACGGGGTATTGGGTAGGGTCGGAGAATTTAGCCTTTTGTAGCGGCTACAATGAGCCTACTCTTTTTCGAAATCTACCAGTTTTATCTGTATATATTCCTTTCTAACCTTTTAAACGTAATAAGCATTATACAATTGATTGGTATATTCACAAATCGTCTTAACTTCAGATACCATATAATTCAGCTAAATTGTAAATTTCGGGAAGTTATATTTCACTAGAAATGAAATAACTCCTGTAATTGGAAAATTGGAAGTAATCAATAATCATTACAGGGAAAGGTGTTCTCCTGTAATGGGAGAAACCCATAAATCCATAAACATTAGCGGGAAAAGTGTTCGATTTCATTTTATATCTTTTATTCACAGAATTCAAAGAAACATTCAGTTTATTTGACAAAGATGGAGACGGTACTATTACCACAAAGGAGCTAGGAACTGTAATGAAATCTCTAGGACAGAACCTTACAGAGGCAGAATTACAAGACATGATTAAGGAAGTAGAAACTAATGGTATGGTTTATTTTGGCTAACCTGCCTCGCTAATTGATTTATGACACGAATTGACAACCGACACTCCCTCACCAAGCGACCTCTAGTTTTGGATTTTGTTCTTCGAGGAACTACTTTAGTTCTGTATTTGTGACACAAGAAAGAAATTGACGCGTGAATTGAGACTGACACAACTTTTAGTTTCAGGTAAGTAAGACTCATTTTATAATACCATTGAAACACTTATTTAAGTACTCATTCAACACAGCATGGCTCAGATAGGTCTAGTCAAGTACGCATGGCATTGCCCGGATAGCTCTAGGCAAGTACGCACAGCATTGCTCGGATAGCTCTAGTCAGTACGCACAGCATTGCCCGGATAGCTCTGGTCAAGTAGCACAGGATTGCCCGGATAGCTCTGGTCAAGTACGCACAGCATTGCTCGGGTAGCTCTGGTCAAGTACCCACAGAAATGCTCGGATAGCTCTAGTCAAATACGCACAGCATTGCTCGGGTAGCTCTGGTCAAGTACCCACAGAATTGCTCGGATAGCTCAAGTCAAGTACGCACAGCATTGCTCGGGTAGCTCTGGTCAAGTACGCACAGCATTGCTCTGGTAGCTCTGGTCAAATACCCACAGAATTGCTCGGATAGCTCTAGTCAAGTACGCACAGCATTGCTCGGGTAGCTCTGGTCAAGTACCCACAGAATTGCCCGGATAGCTCTGGTCAAGTACGCACAGCATTGCCCGGGTAGCTCTGGTCAAGTACGCACAGCATTGTTCGGGTAGCTCTGGTCAAGTACCCACAGCATTGCTCAGATAGCTATGGTCAAGTACGCACAGCATTGCTCGGATAGCTCTGGGCAAGTACTCACAGCATTGCTCGGGTAGCTCTGGTCAAATACCCACAGCATTGCTCAGATAGCTCTAGTCAAGTACGCACAGCATTGCTCGGGTAGCTCTGGTCAAGTACCCACAGCATTGCTCGGATAGCTCTAGTCAAGTACGCACAGCATTGCTCGGGTAGCTCTGGTCAAGTACCCACAGCATTGCTCGGATAGCTCTAGTCAAGTACGCACAGCATTGCCCGGATAGCTCTGGTCAAGTACGCACAGCATTGCCCGGATAGCTCTGGTCAAGTACGCACAGCATTGCTCGGGTAGCTCTGGTCAAGTACCCACAGCATTGCTCAGATAGCTCTGGTCAAGTACGCACACAATAGCTCGGATAACTCTGGTCATGTGCGCACAGCATTGCAAAGATAGCTCTGGTCAAGTAGGCATTCGAATACATGTTAAAAAATACTCAAACAAATTATATGCGATTTTGTATCTTGCCTTGCTCTTAATGTACAAGTTGTTTACAGTGTCTTTGTTCCTGGTGTACAAGTTGTCTGTGTCTGTTTCGTAATGTACAAGTTGTTGGTAAATTCTTAACGCAAAAAAATAATAAAGTGATTTAGTATTTTTTAGCATTGCTAATTATAGATGTGAACTGATGACGGAATAGACCTTTTTCGATCTATTGAACTTATGCTTGGATACATGTTGATTTTGTTTATTTCGCTTTATGAATTGGAGGGGACAGCGTCATACGAATGCATGAGGAGTTCAACATATTTATTAACATTTCAGCAGCATGTATGTCAATACAGAAGTCCGACACATCTCCAAGTTGCATGTAGTTAAAAGTGGAATAATTAAATATGATGCAAGAGTGTTATTTGTTTTGACAAATTGCCACGTGCGTATTAATACGTCATTCATTAAAATTCTTGTTAAAAATCTTATTATTAATTTATAATGTGTTGTAAAATGTTAGTATAATACTCGAATTACAGTAATGTCTAAAATGAAGAACGTGTGGAGGAATAAACTGAATATATATGTTTGTGTCCACAAGGGTGCAATTATAAGATAAGCGAAAAATGATACACACTAGGTGTAACCCTATTATGATCAGAACAAACCAGTTATGGATGAAGACATGGAAATTTGAATTACGTTTTTTCACATATGTCAAAATCTGTATCTAGTACAGTAGTATAGGAAATACGTGTAATAATAGAAGTTCTAGACAAATTAAATTGTTTTACATAGGAAATGTTGCAATAGATTTCCCAGAATACTTAGCAATGATGGCCAAGGGAATGAAAGATGCTGACAATGAATAAAACCTGAAAGAGGCATTCAAGTTGTTCGACATGGACGGTGACGGATATATCAGTGCTGAAGAATTTCGACACGCTATGAAGGTTTTTGGGAAGGAATTAACTGATAACGAATTAAAAAAGGTAATGAAAAAAGTAGACAAAGGTAGCGACGGACAAATTAATTGTGAAGGTATGCTATGCTCAGTTAGCAGTAAAATGATATCCCATCTTATCAGTACTACGCTTCATTACTTTGTATTTACCTTACCAACTAACAAATCTTTTGGGAACGCACATAAGTTCTTTTCGCCATTTTCCTGATTAACTATTCTTGCAATTTCTAACTATTATTAAAATGAATAAAAATCGACGAAATGTAAAAAGATAAAGATTCAATGCGAACGATTTTAACTAAGTAATATAACCTTTTATTTTCATCGTTATATGTACAATGTTTTCCCGTAAAAATCAAGATATCATCTGTAATATGGTCCTTTTTTCTGTCTTTTTTCAGAATTTTGCAAAATGATGAAGAACAAATGATTACTAGAGACATATACCTCCAGCGGAAGTGTGGATTTATGTGCTTTATCCACTATTTGCTATTTTTGTAAAACATTATAACTGTTTATGTTGCATAAATATATCGTGTATTTTAGCAAGTATTAATACAGCATTGTTGGGAAAGTTTTATTAATGAATCGAAATCACCCATACTTGTGGGTTGTTCTACAAAGTTCCTTATTTGTCTTGAATAGTTGAAACACATGGCTGCGATAGACAATTCTTATTATTGTCTAAATCCAATTGTTTTGAGCTTGGTACACATGTTTGGTAAAAATATCTTTGAGACACCACGCGCAATCCTTATTTATTATGACTAGATGGAATTTTAAACATTTATTTCTAAAATTGCAAGTCCCCAAGAATTGCATTTAAAATCAAATAAAATGGGCCCTTAACAAAGATTTCCCATCATGGTAATATGACTTTAAGAAGAAACCCTTGCTTCTGACTAACTAAAAATTAATGACGTTTGCAAATATCGGTATGATCATTGCAAGCTCTTGCATACCTGATCGTGAAATACAGACACGGTATGCAGGAGAAGCTGGTACAGGAGTGTCTCTGAATATTTTGACAGTTTCCTAAGTTTGGTTTAGAGTATTAACTATACGCAATTTTCAACGTTTAATGGTTTCGGAGTGACAGGTGTTCTTTATATCCCGTGCACGACTTATTCCTTGTAGAATCTCGTCACGATAGCGAACTTCACACAAGTTGGATTAAACATGAACAAAGGGTGTTTTTTTCTAGCGTAAGAGATGCCGGCCCACATCATCACGATGCCTCCGCCGAAATTGTTGACTTCAACGAAACAATTGCGTGCAAATCGTTCGTTTCGTTGTCTGTAGAACCGAATTTGGCCATCTCTCTTTTCTAGCAGAAATCGAGATTCGTCGCTGAACCACACCGTTCTCTAGTTCCGCAGATACTTCCTCGAACAATATTACACCATCTTACCCTTGCCTGGCTACAAAATACAGTCGTCTGTCGCACAACCCATGGTTTTGCAATCGATTACGGATGGTCTTGGCAATAATTCTCCGCATGCTCAGGATTTTATAGGCAGAAATTGTTGCAGAAACGGTATTGTGGCGTAAATGGGACAGCCTGATGTAGCGATCCTGTGCGTTCGTTGTGATGCGTGGGCGCCCTGTGCGAGGTTTGTCTTCTGTAGTGTCAAGCAGCTCGTGCCGCTCCCACAGGCTACAAATCGTGCTGCGGTGAACATTGAAGTGTTTCGCAATTTCATTTTGTGATTCATAGGGCTAGAGCCGACCGATAGCGATGTTCCGGCTAGCAGCGTCTAACGTCGGCATAGCGTTCCCTAGTCAGATCAATTAGACTACCGCGTTAGAGAAAAGAAGTACCGAGTTTGCATACCCGCAGTACCTGCTAAGAAATCACCCATGAATTGCATCTTCAGAACAAACTGATTTTAGTCAAGCCTCTTTGCAGCACATGTTTCTAAACTTGATTACCAGGTTTTTACGCTTGATTGAATTTAAATGCAGTCCCGGGTAAAATGTCATATGGGGTTTAAATGTAATCACCAATATGTATTTTCTCAGTTAGCCAATTTATATTTAAGAAAACAAATTAAAAATTTTGTTGCGTTTCTTTTTTGGGAGAGTATATTTCAGGTATTATCGTGTAAACAATTGGTATTACGTTACCAGCCAGGCGACAACGGCACTTCTTGAAGATATACAGCTATCTACACAACTCTCAGATTCTAAACATCAACCATTCGTGATAACGTGACTCGCAATAAACCACAAAAAATCACCGCGAAATCTACCCTTAATAATGTTTGATTTGCTAACAAAGTGGCAGCTGTACCAAGAGGCCTACTATTACCGCACTCTGCAGAAGGGATCTTTAAGGTCCACAGGCTATGGCGGTTCCTGTACATGGGACTTCGGGTTAAGGTCTTATCCGACAGTTGACAGTTGCCAATAAATTATATTACAAAGTTGTAAACTACCTGCGATGCCTACTTTTGTTTCACATTTATGAACAAACAGTTGCATTTACTAAAATTGCTCTATTCCAATAAAACACTGTCAGATTTTAGCTATCCTTTCGACAATCGCTAATCAAAGAGCTCCCTGCTCCACGTCGTACTCGATGCCTTACTGTTCTGATGAATAGTACTTTAACCTCCCTAGTTGATAAATGTCTAACCTTGTCAGCACAGTCTTTATACTACATCTAGGATATCAGTATAAGGCACGGTTATCTATAAATGCCTTTTCGCCTTAAATGGTGATGATAATCAGTGCAACCTGTTATTAACCTCTTTTTTACTTACCTCATTTCACGGAGTATGTGTATCCCACTTCTGTTTGACAATCTCTGTTGCAGACATGACACCGCCAATCGTGGTAACCAACATATTTACAGTAATCATAAAACTACTTGTATACATCCACAAGCACAATTCAAGTCAAAGATCAGTACTTAACAAAATCATGCACCTACTTGGGTTGCTTTCTACGAGGTCGCAACCTGTTTTCGGCCTTGTCATTCAATCCTCTACTTCATTACAGAATTTATCGGGTGCATTATTTTCCGAGTAACAGTATCATTTTGATTTGAGAACTCTTAGGTTGCTACCTACTCTTGTAATGTCGTATTCTATCTACGTGAATTACTTGAGCACGACCACGCCCACCACAATTAATGATTATTCACGTGTGAGTATTTTTTTGTATTTTTAAGAACTCGAAAAGAAGCCTCGTCAATAGGATGTAAATTTCGGTAGCGACCATGATTGGGAAGCAAACATAGACCTAGTCCCCATTTTTAAATATGCACCAACTAAACCGTTAATCATGATAGTATTATCCTATTATTTTCTACATATTTTCTAACAAAATGTTGAGCTTCCTCCCATCAGTTCTTTATATTTTTATTAGTTCCATGGTAGTTTCTAGATGTAATTGGGTACCTCATACATCAGATCTACAGACGTAGCGAGCTTTCTGTCCAACATCATGCGTTTGGTGTACATGCAGTGTCATCATTTCATATGATAGAATGGTGGTACTAACATTCGCTAAGGTGCCACTAAATCTCTTGACCATCCCGTTAGTGCCACTAAATCACTTGACCATCCCTTCAGTGCCACTAAATCTCTTGACCATCCCTTCAGTGCCTCTAAATCTCTTGACCATCCATCCCTTCAGTGCCACTAAATCTCTTGACCATTCCTTCAGTGCCACTAAATCTTTTGACCATCCCTTCAGTGCTAATAAATCTCTTGACCATCCCTTCAGTGCCACTAAATCTCTTGACCATCCCTTCAGTGCCACTAAATCTCTTGACAATTACTTCAGTGCCACTAAATCTCTTGACCGTCCCTTCAGTGCCACTAAATCTCTTGACCATCCCTTCAGTGCCACTAAATCTCTTGACCATTCCTTCAGTGCCACTAAATCTCTTGGCCATCCCGTCATAATATGGATGATAAGGCATAGTACAGGTCTTTTCGTTCTGTAGCAGCTGAAACATCTCCTGGAACAGTTTGCTCTTAAAATGTTAGTCTTGATCGGAATAAATGGCAGTTGGGACGCCAAAGCGCTTGGTAATTTTTGTAACTGAAATACCTGCCACAGTGGGTGCACACATGTCTCGGTCAATTAGCTGTTTAATCCCCGCAACAAGAACATATTAATGACCGTCCTCTGTTCCGGAAAGTTCCTCGTAGATATCTACTTCAATCATTTCCTTTCGATATCCTGTCTTTTGGAGATGCTTTGGAGCCCTTTGTCGTCTGTTAGAGCTTTTCTCTTAACACAGTTCTAACAAACAAATGTCTAAACTTTCACGATTGTAGCATCGTTGATACGTTTTCCCCTCATTGTCGATATCATTGCGAGTTCGCTGTTTAAATTCTGTAAGGTCCTTTCGAAGTGACTCCTTTTATGCTAATTGATTTTCCGAGTGCGCAGCTCGTAAATGTGTTCTTCCTAAATCCTGCTTTTTCTTTGCTTTTACGGCTAAGGATATTGATTGATTTAAGTTCTGCGGCAGAAACTGTTTTATCTATATCAGCATCTCGGTATCTTGGAATACATTTGAGAAAGGTGTTTGGCTAATGGTTCCTAAACCTCGTTGGGTGCTAATGGATATGCTCTGTTAACCAATCGTGTAATAGTTTTCCCAAGATCTCGCTTTCGCGTTGGCGTCTTTCTTTTAACTAAACCCTAAAAAGTTCGGGAGGCAATTATTCTAACACCTTTCTAAACCTCTCTTTATCAATCTTCTTATCATTTGAAGGTCACTGAATACACGTTGAGTACGTTAAGTAAAACAGCCAAATACAATCGTTTATCATATTTATCACAATTCGTAAGTAAATCAGTGTGTTTTAATCCCGCTTGACTTTTACCATCCTAGTTTGCTAATTTAATTTCTTTCCTAGCAGATTTTATCTGTACTCTTTTATTGCTGCCAGTCCCGGACACTTTTAACCCTGTCTCAGTATAGGGATATCTCCGTAAAGCCTCCATAGCTGAACACTATTGCAGAGAATGGAATTCTATGAATCGGTTGTTTGGTGCTTTCACCAGTTTCATGCTCATTTTGGTATGGTCTAAACAATAGTGGTGCTCTAATGACTTGTTGGAATTGTGTTTGGGTGTTGTAATTCCATTATCGAATTTTTTATGGTACCTAACAATAAATTTATTTATATAGCGTACAAATGACTTTTCACGATAGTCGGAACTATTCCTGTTTTCACACCATTCTGCATCTTATACAACGGTATTATACTAATAAATAACCTTATATTTTTAGTGCAGGCAGCTTACACCTAATAAAGCCATGCTAATCGTATGTATCAACCGGGTGTTATTGTGGTAGTGCCGTGTGAACAGTTGGCATCATACTGGATTGATTGGAAAGTATTGTCTCCAGAAATTTTGGTTCTGATTTGCTCAAAATAACAAAGCTTTGAATCACGGAAAAATAGTCCGGTACATAATTGTTAATATATGACACATATTTTGACAGGCGATTCTTTTGTGATAATTTTGAGAATTAATTTTTGCTCAATATAATGGCATTCAGGATATATTATGTTGCCTTTACTCCCTTCACATGAAAATGCTATTTTGGAGTGCTTTTAACCCGGAAGATGAGTTTTCCGCACAGGTGGTCATGACATTTTAAAAGAACGCTAGGTGTTTGTAAAATTAAAGAGCAAATAAAGGTTACCATTAAACAAAAATGTGTGTCGACTGTAACCCAGCTCCCTTTTTCATTAAATATGATATGTGTAATGTTTCCGCAGTTGGTTACTTATGAGGTGTACACATATAATAACTCGATTCTGTATGATTTTCTACCTTTTAATTCGTGATCATGAATTTGAATTTGTTATAACGAATTTTAGTATTCTTGATCAGTAATTTATTTCATGACAGTTATATTCTTTCGCCGGTTTATCACAGGTGAAATGTTAGTGGATTCAGATAGTTCTTTCCAACGTAAGCATATTTTGACTCTCTTTTATCATCAGGGTCAGAATAAATGTCTTGTATATTCAGAGACTAAATATCCGAAATTCGTTATAACAAATTTAAAATCCGTGATCACAAATAATGGAATCCGTTATAGCGAATTATCAAAAAAGAAGTTTCCATAGAAATAACCTTCAATCTATTTTACGAATTAACGAATGTTTAAAAACCCGCATGTATATATTAATAATTTTAAAATCATTTCACTTGATAATTGACGATTTCGAAATCCAAAACTCTCACGAGATTCGTAGATAATTAGGTTAAGGCGGGGGCGTGGGGACGGGTTAAGAGATATTTCTGTGATGCAATTGTATTTAAGATATGCCTTATTTATTTGTTTATTGCTTACTTATTACTTCAGAACTTTAAATTTAGATTATGAATTTCATACGAAAAATAGAATATTCAGAAAAGTGCTTTGAAAAAAAAGGCTATAGGGTAACTCCAGTGCAACTTCGACTGTAGTCGGGAAAGTTCGATCTACATAGATGTAAATTTTGGCATACTGAAAGTAATTCATACATTGTTTTGCCAAAAAATACGGCTCTTACTACAGTTGTTTGGTTTATTTTAAATTCTGAAAATATTATTTAGATTTTAGCACCATCATCACCATGACACTTTATTTTTCAAAAGTAAAAGTCAAAATATGCATTACAACACAGTTACAATAATAAGCAATAAGGAATTATACATACACATACACATTGATGCAAATAAGCAAGGGTATTTATGTCTGTTGATCAGATGTGTCTTAAATAGATCCATACAATTTAGGGAGATTTATATTAAGAAAAATTAAGCGTTAATCTGCTAAAAAGTATACATTCAAAGATTTTAAGTAATAGAAAGATGTTCGCAAAAAGTCATGTTGTGTGGATTCATCAAATTGGTCATCTGGGAGTTTGTTTTTACTAATATTGTTGCTAGTTGTTCGCCTTCTAGATTTACCAGGTAAAGGTACAACTTAACACCAAAGTCATTTATGATTGCATCCCAGATTTTATCACGTACCTTTGATGTACGGTTACAGTCTATTATGCTGTGGTTGATTGTGTCCTGATACGTTTTATTACATTTGACACACATATCGACAGACCGCTGAGGTGGACATGTTATTATTTTACCAATATTAAATGCACTGTCCAGTTCTTTTGCTGGTTTTAGTAAAGTCCACATACTGTTAGGCGAGATGGTGTTGTGACCTAACGAAATCTGCAATCACTATCGGTTTCCATTCGGTTTTTCAAATGCAATGTTTTAGCTTATAGATGCAGCGGTCAACAGTAAGTTTCCTTGATGACTTGATCGAGAAGAAATACTTATTTAAATAGCCATTAAATACGTCCGAGTTTCATATTTGTCAGTGGATTGACCTCTACGTCCGTAGCTAATAACCGAGTACAGCGCATTTCGGTCTTTCTGACAGGCTTTTCAGTTTTGAGGGAATGTTTCATATTGTTCGATAAATGGTTTTCACATACTTTGATGACATCATTTCCCCAAGTCCAAGCAAAATCACCATTTAAGGATTTGCTACAAAATACTAGTATTGAACTCATTGTATGACTGAATTCCAATTTCTAATGAGTAGAATAGTTATAGCAACAAACAGCATAGTTTGTAAGTTCAACGGCGTAGTTGCAATCAATGCAATATCATCTGCTAATGTTGGTGTTCCTGAATATATCATTTTCACAGACACAATTGCATTGATTTCAAGTAGTAGATCCAACAGTTCATTGAAATAGAGTTGATACAGAAAAGTCGAAAAGACACCACCTTGTCGAACTCCATCACGAATATGAAAGTTTGATTTATCTACAGCATACATTTTCGGATTTTCACACACACACACACACACACAATTGTACTATGTTAAACTTGGGTACCATTTTTGTTTAGTTACGGGTTATAGTGTGTCTTATACAAGTGTTTAAAATTTTTCTGACTTAATTAATCCCATTTAATTTTCAGGGAAGTATCAATAATTGATGAGATATTACATGTAGATTACAAGACACTTATTGGTTGTTTGCCGCAACAACAGGAATAAACATTGAATAATTAAGAGTAAAACGAAAATTTATTTATTAAAGAACATCATACAACACACTGAAACAACAAATAATTTACATTTTGATGTGCACATAATTAGTTGCGGAAGTTATGCTGTTATAGAATCTTAAAAAAATGTTTTTAATTGTAAAAACTTTAACATTATTTGAGTTAAAAGTTGTGGAATTTGGCTTTTTTAAACTTTTGGAATAATTTGTACATCTGAAAAATAATTCTAACAAAAATATGCGCTAAAACCGAAAAAAAAAGAAATAAAAAATCTCTTTTAGTCTAGATGCAATCATCAAATTCAAATTGCATTGGGCAGGGGTGTTCTGTAATAAATAAAATAACAAAAAATTATTATATCGAACTACTCGGATTTGTTTTTGTTTTTTTTTTGCGCTTAGACACATGAACATAATTCTTCATAAGTTATTATAAAATTTCTTATCTACGTAACATTGGTGACTTTTGACAACCGTAACGACGACACGAGAGAAAAAGTCTGATTGAAATGGAATATTATGTTATGAATAAGATAGTTTGAGCATTAAATTATTAAAATTTACTATCTTGATTGGTCATGTTGGTAAGGCTTATTTAAAGTGAATATGCAAGTTTAAGTTATATTCGTCTGACATCCATAACGTTAATTATTTTTGTAGATTTTTTGTCAAATGCAGTAAATCTTATTTGACAAGGATTGCCAGTTTTCCTACCGATGGTCAGGGGATTTCTCCGGGTATTCCGGCTTCCTCCCCCAATACTGGGACCATACTGGGACGGTTCCCAGTGCTCGACCCACAGAGCAGCCCAGCGCGTCCCCGGCTGGCGGATAGGGGAGACCCTCTCGTTGGGGGGTTATCAGGTCATACGGAAAGCCTGGCCGCGGACCGTAGTGGGTAACGTGTTTGGAGAGTACCACGCTCTTTGCACGATAAAAATCCCTTTTGCAGATTTCGAAAAAAAGTATGTTCATCATTCTCCGACCCTACTCAATACTCCGTACTTTTCCAGTGGCTCTCAAAATTTTGTTCCCTGTGTCCCATCCCCCCCCCCCCCCCCCATTTTTCAATTTATGTATTGTATGTTAACTTGTTCCCGTCCTGAATATAGCTGAAATATTGCTCGCTGGACGTAAAGCAAACATCCAATCAATCAATCAATCAATCAATCCTCCCGAATAAAAACTGGACGCCATGATATAGCTGAAAAATTGCTGAAAGTGGCGTTAAACAATATTCAAACAAAAACAAACAATCAAATGCAGTAAAACTTAAACTTTATTTGGCTTTTCTCGCCACATCAAAATAATGCGAAAACACATTTTTCGGTGTTAGACCAGATATCTCACTGTGACCATGAGAAAACTCAATAGATAATATTTTTAGTTAGAGTATAAATGAATGATAACTCTAATTTGTATTTCAATCTATTTTTCTGTTCAATATTTCCTTTCGTTTATCGAATAGAGATTTCAGCAATGTACTTAGAATTGATATTACTTTTAAGTCTTCAGAGGACATGATCCAAATAAACTTCATATCATCTGAAAGTTTAGATAAGTTCGGAAAATGGGACGCTAATTTATTTACATGAGGGGAACGTACATCCTTAAGGGATCGGCATTTTAATAAAAAATGAAGCTTGTCCTCAACTGAATTTTTACATACTTGACATTCTATCTTCGGATTTTGTGCCATTATACCTTAGTACACCAAGTATTGTCTGTTTTTACTGGGGAAATAATCCACAGGAACGTCATGAACACGAAAATTACTATTGCGTCACCGTATTTGTTTTGATGTTTACCGCTATCATATTGTAGATATGTTGTTTTCATGTTAATATTTGAAAGGGCATAGTAAACCAACACAACTAAAGCAAATATTTTATAATGTTTATTGCTGAACCGACAGCTAGTTGACGTCACAATACATTTTTACGGGAAAAGGAGCGTGAAATTCTTATCTCACCCACGGGTTGAGATAAGGATATCTCACCCACGGGTTGAGATAAGGATATCTCACCCACGGGTTGAGATAAAGATATCTCAACCGGATAAAAATAGGTACCACGCTGTCTCATTAGTGAGAAAGTTAGTTCTTGTTGTCTGCATATACCGGTGGCAAAAAATAATACACTTTTTAAAAGTCAGATATTTATAGTTCTTATTTCTATAGAAAGATCTATTGTTATGGATGTCACAGGTAACGGATGTCAGAAAATAATTTGTTTGAAAAAAAATAATAAGATGAATCTGGAATTGTACAGAATGGATAAGTAAATCCTTCTATAAAGCGTACCCAATTCCAATGAATGAGGGGCCTCGGTGGCCGAGTGGTCAAGGTAGTTCGTCAACTATTGATCACGTGGTCTGTCAACACTGAGATTGCGGGTTCGATTCTCACTGCAGGCGGGGTGTACTCTACTCCAATCTTAATTGACAAGGATTGCCAGTTTTCTTACCGCAGGTCGGGGGTTCTCTCCGGGTACTGCGGCTTTCTCCCCCAATAAAAACTGGACGCCATGATATACTAGTAGCTGAAAAATTGCTGAAAGTGGCGTTAAAACACCATTCAAACAAACAAAATCCAATGAATGATCACCATTCATCCTTGCACTTTCTTATTTAAAAAATGTGTTATGTAGATCAGCTTGAGCCTTAAATGTGTTTTGATTCGTAGTTTTTGAAATCGACTTCTATCATTAATAATTTAAGGTTCTTATCCTTTTTGTCTAATTTCAACTTATTAACAAGAATGATTACCTTCAAAATTTCGCTAATAAAGGCTTTTCGTGCTGGTCTATATTCTTGTTACGAATGTATACAGTTTAGCGATAACAATTTAAAATCGAACACAAAGATAGATTCTTGTTGATAATTTCTGTGCTAATGCTGTTTGAATCTATGTAGTTATCTGTGACTTTTCTAGCAAAAAAAAAACTTCCACCTTACATATTTAAATTCTGCGTTTTCCGCGACCGTTTTTCTGTGATTACCGATGCGACACAGAAAATGGCATTTTCCGGTACATTTCCGGCCCCAGTAAGAAAAAATTTCTAGTATCAAGAAATTAATGAATGAATGAATTAATTTTATTCTCATTAACTAGACATAGTTACAGAGATGAAATATAAACAATACAAAACATATATACATGTATGAAATACAATATAAATATATATTCTAAGGATGAGTAAGTTTTTTGTTAATATATCGTATAAAAATACAAAGATTTTTTTATAATTTGGTTGTTGTTTGATGAGAGCAATTGGTAAAATTCTACTGTGTTTGCGTGCTTTTGATAAATATAGGGAAGCAATTGACGTCTTTCCTTTCTGAAAAAAAATACAAGAAAGTACATAGTGGAACTCATCACCCACACCGGATTTATCACAAAGCTGGCACAGTCTCTCAGATCTAGAGACATAGTGCCATCTTCCCAATTCCACCGGTAGTTGATGGTTTCCACATCTAAATTTACAAAAAATAATTGCTAGATTAGACGGAAGAAAATTAAAATAGTTGTCAAATTTCAAATCAGTCTTAAAAATGCTATAGCACAACCCTTTAGATGAAAAATTGATATCGGCATTCCAATTTTGTCTATATTGATCCTTCAATTTTTGCTCTCAGGACAAAACTATCCATTCGCTGGAAAAATTATCGGGATATCGCCATACATTTGACATACCACAACTGTCAAAAATATTTTGTACCATAATTATTACAATAAACATATAGAAGTTTGTACATAATAGAGGATATTTTATTGCCTGCATGATCATTTAATTTTAACCAAAATTTGACCATTCGTAGTTTTAATTAAAGTAATAGAAATTGGAAATTTGCCCAATTCTCCATATACCTTGAAATTTGGTGTACTTTGTTTTAAACGCAAAACGTGTTTACAATAATATAAGTGAACTCTTTCAATCAAATCTAGATTTTCAAATCCCCATATTTCAGCCCCATAAAGTAAGATGTGCAAAATCGTTTTATCAAACATTTCAATTTGACATTTAATTAAGTGATTTGATCGACATTTACGTGTAATGGAAAAGATTGCTTTCATAGCCTGCTCTCTCAAATATTTTCTTGTGGCTAAAAAAGATCCACTTCTAGAAAAAATAATTCCTAAGTATTTATAGTTTTTGACAATCTCAATTTCTTTGTTGTTCATAAAAAACCTATCAGAGTTTGAAATTCTGCTTTTTGTAAATACCATAACTTTAGTTTTTTCAACATTAATCTTCAATTTCCATTTTTCACAGTATATGGAAAAATTATCAATTAGATTTTGCAAGTCCGTATTTGATTCTGATAATAAAATAGTGTCGTTTGCATACAACAGTAGAAAAATCTTCAAATAAATATTAAGTTCGTTTTCAATATCGTATGAGATGGATTCAAGACCCTTTACATTAACTGCATGTAATCATGTATATCATTTAAATAAAGTGAGAACAGCAAGGGAGACAGATTTGCCCCTTGCACACCTATTTCACTAGCAAAGAATCCAGAGGATTTGTTATCATGGGAAATTTTTGATTTTACATCATTATACATGTTTTGAACAACTCGTAAAAATTTACCATTTACATTAATCTGTAAAAGTTTATGCAATAAAGAATTTCTGTGAACAATGTCGAAAGCTTTTTCGAAATCGATAAAAACGCAATATAATTTCTTTCGTTTCATTTGTAATAGTTCAAAAAAGGTATACAGAGAGAATATGTAGTCGAGAAGCGATGCCCGAAGCAGGCTTGGTTTTCTTTCAATATATCAAAGTCTTCAACATAATCAGTCAATCTTTGATTGAGAACTGAAGTAAAAACATTTTACCAATACATGATAGCAGAGTTATTGGTCTATAGAATTTGGCATCCAAAAAACTGTCTTTATTTTTGTATATCAGTATACTATTACCATTAAGCCAAGCCTCTGGCAAGATACCGGTATCAAATACAAGGTTAAAAAGATTTACATAAACTTTAATCATATTATCAAGAGACGATGCGATATACTCGTTGATTACTCTGTCTTCACCTGGTGACTTATTATTTTTCGCCTTTTTAATAGCTTTAATAATTTCATCTTCGGTGATCATACTATTTAGTGTATCATTTTGATGATCTGGGTCTAAGTCAATATAAATTTCATACTCATCTCCAAAGTTATTCTTGTTAAGATTTTTGAAAAAAATTAAAGAGGTCATCTAATGGGAGATCGCTTCGTGAACTTGGTTGCCGCTTATTAAAGATCTTCCAAAATTCCTTTGGATTATATGTCTTTTCACTTTGTTTCAATCGTTCCTTAAAAATATTTGAACCATAATGTTTGTATAATCGTTGAGCCTTTCTATACTGTTTCTTTGCTTTATGACATTCCTCATTATACCAATCATTTTCATAACTCAAATCATTGCATTGTATCACACGTGGCGTTATAACTAATTTCAGGTACGGTTTACTGAGCTATTGCGCGATAATTAGTTCGATGTTTGCATTTACCGAAGTAAGTACTTTCTATCTGTAATATTGTTTTGACTATTTTTCAGGTGAAAAACAGTATGTTTTGTAGTGCGAAATGTAATAATTTTGTTCTTTGCATTTGAATAAAAATATAATTCTGTTCATATATTCGTACGCGATCAAGCTGGCTAGTGTTGTATTCATTACATTATGTGCACGTGATTATGTGTCATAACCATTTATTGTAAATCACGTGTTGTAAATGTGTTGAACAAATAAACATTTCGTACTATTATCATAAATGCACATTAAATCTGCTCTCATCTGAATTTAATTATATAACAAGAAAAGGTATGCGTTAAACCCATATCCAGAGATGTTCGATTTATATGTTATAGGTGTATCCCATTTGGTTTAATAGTTTTTTTTTAATTTGTTTTATTTAAAATTTTATCATATGCTGTAAAGGCAGGGGCGTAGCTAGACTAGTTACAATGTGGATTCACAAAGAACTAGTGGGGTCCGGGTATGCACCCCGGAATATTTTTGAAAACAATGGTGCAATTTGGAGAATTCTAAAGTGGTTTATTAAGAACTGAAATGGACAGTTTATTGATTACAGGGATAGATTGCAATTTTGTTCTTAAAATAATGTGGATTCAGCCGCGTACTCGCGTATAGGCAGCTACGCCCCTGAAAGGGATGCAAATATAGACGATTGTGAAAGGCAAGAAATAATCATCTTGATTATAATATCTCAACTTTGAGAAGAGTACTGTAATAAAAAAAGCAAAGTTTTCGAAGAACATATATATATTGTTTACCAATAAAAATACATTGACCATAGTCCAGTGGTTCTGTGGGGGAAAATGTGAATGTAAGATCGGCAGTTATCGCGTCCTCGGAAAATCAAAGAAAACATACCGACAAGTTACAATTTTTATTGATTTAATTTTACTGTAATTACAATTGTTTCAAAAGATTTGCAATTAAATGTATTTTAAACGTCAAACTAGCATTCATGTGCATAAACCGATTGCTAAGAACTTTATAAAATTTTCAGAATTTAAAATAAAAAAAAAAACAATTAGAAGAAGAGTCTTGTTTTGCAAAACTATTGATGAGATTATTAACTTCTACAATTATTTTCAACAATATAAACTGTTGATGACCTTTATCAAACAATCAATCTATTTTCTCTATAAAGCATGACCAATACACGTTTATTGACGTTCTTTTATTGGTTTTAGATCAAGTTGAATCCAATTATCATCATAACAAATGCTTATCTATGTTTCATTTAAATTGTTCTCAGCAACGAATAAAACAGCGAAATTTATTGCGTCACGTTTAAGAAATTAAGGTCCGTAACACCGTTTGTGAGCGCTAAAACACTTAAAGACATTTAAATAATGTGTCATAACTGCTAAAATACATTGTTTGTTTGTTTGTTTGATGGTGTTTAACGCCACTTTCAGCAATTTTTCAGCTATATCATGGCGTCCAGTTTTTATTGGGGGAGGAAGCCGGAGTACCCGGAGAAAACCCCCGACCTGCGGTAGGAAAACTGGCAATCCTTGTCAATTAAGATTGGAGTCGAGTACACCCTGCCTGCAGTGAGAATCGAACCCGCAATCTCAGTGTTGACAGACCACGTGATCAATAGTAGACGAACTACCTTGACCACTCGACCACCGAGGCCCCCCTAAAATACATTGAAAAGCACTTCAGAACATCATTAATATATTACTTATATTTAGCACCTAAAGGCAAAATAATTTAAAATGCAGTGCCTTTATTGTACGTAACATATAATGTACGTAATGTTAATGTATGTAACGGTAATTTACGTTACATTACATGTGATGTTATATATTATTTTCCATTACACTATTTATTGTAGATGAGTTTGAGCCAATAAAATTATTTATATTTGTATTTGTATTTGTATTTTAATAATCTCTCATATTACAATACAAAATGGGTTCCTGTTTTAATCCTCCATTTACTTTAATTGAGTTTCCCCGATATGGTTCAACCATATCTTCTCTTGTTATTTTTATAAGTTCCCTTAAAATTCATATTTACAACACCAAATGTATTTTTGCACTATCTAATAATAAATTACAAATATTTTCAATAACATTATCAATTTGTCATATTTCTTTTTAGATCAATTAAATTTTCGACCAATACATTTACAATAATTTGATCGATATTTAGATTAAAATCGTCTGCTTTTTTATTATCCCATTTTCTGATTTTTTCGTTTCTTGAAATAAATGTATCCTGTTCTTCAATGTTTATTCGTGTCTGTTTAATTTCAAGTGATAAAGTTGCGTGTATATCTGAAAACAATTCACAAAAATCCACAACTTCAGAATTTGCAATACATTTTAAAATATTCGATTCGATTAACATCAGTGAATTCATTTTGATCATCAAAATTATTATCAAAAATGAAACGATCAACTTCATCATTATAAAAATCAGACAAATTTCCAGTTCGTCCGTTAAAATCTCCAACTAAAATAATATTTTGTGTTTTGAATTTGTTTCCTTCTCTTGACCAGGTCTAAAAAATAAAAGCATAAAAACATGTTATTATAATATTGTAATTGCACAACCAGAAAGCGACATGTAGACGAATTTAAACGAACTAAATTAAGTAAGGCCTATTTTTCTGGAATGACTGTAAATCATTGTTTAACTTACCAAATGAAGCAATTACATGTATATACTTATAGAAAATTAATTGTCGTTAATTTCTCTTAATTAAACAATTAAATTAAAGTAATTGGTTTATGTTTTTTTCAATTTAATATCGTAAAATAACTAGACTGAACTAGTTAAATGTGGTGAAGTAAATTAAGTGTTGTTTTATTGTTATCAAGACATTTATATGAATTAAACAGTAACAACAAAGAATTTCAGCGTGCATAATTCCAAAGGGTAAGTGCTCACATACAAAGCCAACAAGCCCAAAAGTAGCATAAAAGCCGGATGAATACCCAATATCAGTTTTAAACATGTCTGTTGATTGTAAAGGTTCACGTAAAGGTTGCTCTTCGCCAATACGGCCTCGCCAGGAATCTGTCACTGTTGTGACAAGTTTTTTGACAGAACTTATTCCGGCATGACACAAAAAAAAAATACAGAGAAAAGAAAGCTTTTATTATTATTTTTTAATAATAGCTTGAAGTAGACTGATAATGCTAGCTACAAACCTTATACATAAGAACTAAAAAACAAACCAACAAAAAATTGCTAAATTCGGCAGTATAAATCATGAATACATTATCATTATCTTCGTAAATTTAATATCTTTACGGTGCGAATTGTCCTGATATACGGTCCGAATAATAATTTATAGTAACATGTAGGTAACAGGTTAACCTGGTCCTCTGGTGCAATATTTTTCATTTACGCAAGCTTCACTATAAAAGCATTCTTTTGATAAACTGTATTTTTATTTGATTTGTTTATCCGGACGCCGGACGTTACGTCATAATGCTTTGTATCGGAGTTGCGTCAGTTATTGTTAATAATGACGTATATTTTGAATTCCGAATGTTGCAAAACCGGTCAAAATTTTGACCGGATTCATTGCTGGTGACCTGACTGTATATTCGAACCGGAATTCCGCTCACGGTATTGAGAATATTTAGTCAGGCTCCCAGCTAGGTAACAGGTCTGGGTGCCGTTTCATAAAGCGATCTGAATCTGAATCTGAATCTGAATAAATACGATGCAGGACCAATACTGGTATAGACGCATTGGAAGAGAGCTGCTGCTTTAGTAGCAGGTCGGGAGAGCTTCCTTGAAGCTATCAATTGTCTTTCTGCGCACTGTGTCTTCCGGTAGCTTATTCCAGTGGACGATTGTGTCAACAAAGAAAGAGTTCCTGTATTGGTTGCATTTGGATGGTGGTACAATAAAAGTCCTAGTGTTGTTTGTTTCCTGACGGTCTATGATGTTATTAGTCAGGCAGTCTTTGTATTTAACGGAACGGATTTGCCTCTTTAGTCTAGCTGGTCTGATGTAAGCTTCCTGGTCTATTGCTGGTAATAATCCCTCCACTATTTTGTATAGGAACACTAATTTTGCGTTGGTTCTTCTGACTCTTAGTGATGGTAATTCAAGATCTTTTAGCATGTTAGTAACTGCTCCATCTTGGCGGCTTTTGTAGTCCCCTGTAATGAATCGTGCCCCGTTTCTTTGTACTCGTTCGATTTTATCGATGTCTTTTTGAAGATACGGATCCCATACAACTGATCCATACTCCAGCACGGATCTTACAAGTGCAATGTAGGCTGTTTTTCGGCATGACATAGGACAGTTTTTGAGGTTGCGTCGTACAAATCCAAGGGTAGAACTTGCCTTGCTTACGGTTTTTGCAATATGTTTAGACCATCCCAAGTCTTCCGAAAGGAGTACGCCTAGGTATGGGTTTTCTGTGACCTGTTTTAGAACTGTGTTGTTGAGGTTGTATAGGCTGTTGGTTTTTGCCTTAATACTTATGATAAAGCACTTTGTGGCGTTGAAACACATTCCCCATTTTAATCCCCATTCTTCCAGGCTTTTCATGTCCTTTTGAAGTATAATGTGATCTTCATGGCTTTTGATGGTTCGATAGAGTAGACAGTCGTCTGCGAAGAGCCGTACTTGAGATTTCACACTGTCGGGTAGATCGTTGATGTGATACAGGAATAGTAAGGGTCCAAGAACCGTGCCTTGTGGTACACCAGATTCTACTACTGCATTGTTTGAATGTTCACCTTCAACTACTACCCGCATTTCTCTTTGGGTGAGGAACGATGTTAGCCATTTGTGGATGTTTCCTTTGATACCATACTTTTCTAGTTTGTGAAGTAGTCGGTCGTGGGGAACTGTGTCGAATGCTTTGGAGAAGTCAAGTATTCTCACATCTGTTTGCTTGTTTTGGTCGCGAGATTGTAGCAGATCGTTTAATGTTACAATTAGTTGTGTTTCGCACGAGTAGCCTGATCGAAATCCATGGTTTAAAGATGTAAGGATGTTGTGCTTTTCTAGGTGCGATAGCATATGTTTGCAAATGATATGCTCCAATAACTTGCAAGATACTGATGTCAGGGATACGGGTCTGTAATTTTCGGCCATGTGGACATCCCCTTTTTTGAATACTGGGGCAACGTTTGCGTTTAGCCAGTCCTCAGGAAGTTCTCCGCTGTCTATTGAGTATTGAAAAAGTTTGGAAATTCCTGGTACAAGTGATTTGGCGCAGGTCTTGAGAATGATGTTTGGAATTTGGTCTGGCCCCATTGCCTTGGATTGATTGATGTCTTTAAGCAATTTAAATACTCCTTGTTCTCCTACTTTTATGGATTTAATGTTGAGGCTTTGGTCTGTCACTAGTGTCTCAAGTGAGTTTGTTGTGCTTTTAGTAAAAACAGACTTGAATTGGTTGTTTAGTATATTTGCCTTCTCCTTGCTGTCATTTGTCATGGAACCTTTGTGTCTTAGCGGGGCGATGCCGATGTTATCTTGCTTCTTTGCTTTTGCATATCTCCAGAAAGGTTTTATTACGATCGTTCTTAATTAGGCCTTCATTGATGATGTTATTAATGTACTCATTCTCTGCTTTGCGAAACTGTTTTTTACATTCTCTTTGATGTTTTTTTGTATTCAGTCCATTGCGTTGATTTTTTCTCCGCTCTGTATAGTCTTTCATTTCGTCTTAACATTCTTCTCAGACTTCTGGCCATCCAAGGAAGGTTTTTTTCCCTTTTAAATACTTTAGATGGTATGTTCTCATCAATGGTAGTTTTTAGTCTTCCTTTGAAGTGTTCCCAAATATCATTCATGCTGTTGCATCCCCTCAACATTTCTTCAATTTCCTTACATATTACGTCTATTTCTTTGTTTATGTTATTCCAGTTTGCCTTATAATATAAGAAGCGCTTCTGTGGTTTGGTCTTGTTGTATGTTGGTTTTATTAGCGCATCGGTGATAATGATGGCATGATCTGATAGTCCGGGAATATTTGTTGATGATTCCACTAGGGATGCATTCGTGGTAAGTACTAAGTCTAGCAGATTGTTCTCTCTAGTCGGTGTGTCATGGACTTGTGTTAGGTTGAATTCATTGCATATGTCGATGAGTCTCTGTTGTACTTCTTTATCAGTATCTTTGTTGTTGAGAGCCATGTTGGTCCAGTCGATGTCCGGGCAGTTGAAATCACCAGCTAGTATGATATGCTTCGGCTTACTGCTATTGATTTTCGTGATTGACTCGATATAATTAGTTTCTCTAGATCTTGTATGTTTCGGTGTGGCATATAGAATGATGATACATATAGATCTTTGCAGTTTCTCAGTTTTATTTTGACCCATTCAATTTCGCATTCAGTAACTGCTACCGGTTGTTCTATAGATACGAGGTCAGAGTGAGCTGCTATAAAGACACCTCCTCCTAGAGTCCCCCTGTCATTTCGGTACACTTTGTAATTATCTGGAAATATCTCGGATGATTTAATTGCTGTAGGTGATGGTGGTTTGCCTGGTTTGATGCCCCGTAGCCAGGATTCTGTACCGATGATAATGTCTGGTTTGGTATAATTTATTACTGCTGCAAATTCAGATGTTTTGTCTCTTAGACTTCTGCAATTTAATGTCATTATCCTCAGGAAACTAGGCAACATAGTGGCAATCTTTAAAAAAGGGGAGAAATCAGAGCCTGGAAACTATCGCCATGTAAGCCTAACAAGTGTCATATGTAAGCTGATGGAAAAGCTGGTGAGGAACCAAATAGTGAACCACATGACAAGGAATTCATTATTTAGTAAAAAGCAATTTGGGTTCATTTCTGGCCGATCCACCACACTGCAACTACTAAAGGTACTTGACGAGTGGACCGAGATTCTAGACGAAGGCGGTACCATTGATGCTGTCTATATGGACTTCATGAAAGCCTTTGACAAGGTTCCACACAAAAGACTAATAAGCGACAGAATAACAAAGTGGGTAGAAGATTCCCTAAAACATAGAAAGCAACAAGTCTCAGTCAATGGAAAATCCTCCATTTAACACAATGTAACTAGCGGAATTCCACAGGGAAGTGTGCTGGGTCCCATCCTCTTTGTTATGTACATTAACGACATGCCAGATTGTGTGGATGCAACTGCAAACCTATTTGCCGATGACATATAAAGATATATAAAAACATCAAAATGCCAAGCGACAGAACTAGCCTGCAAGCTGACCTTGACAATCTCTAGACATGGTCAAACACCTGGCTATTAAAGTTCCACCCTAACAAATGTAAAGCCATATCAATATCTAATAAAAAGACCTCGGATATTATAGACCAGAAGTACCATTTGTACGACAACGATGGAAACCAGGTGAATCCAGACCAGTCCAAAGGAGAAAGGGACATAGGTGTTTGGGTTGACGACCACATCAACTTTTCAAAGCACATGCAACAGCAAATAAACAAGGCCAATGGCATTATGGGACTAATTAGAAGAACATACACATATCTAGATGAAAGAAGCTTTAGATATCTATTCCAGGCACTAGTTAGACCCCATTTAGAATATGCAGCTGCTGTATGGAGCCCACATAAGATAGCAGAAATAGAAAGCATAGAAAATGTGCAGAGGAGAGCTACAAAACTTATCCCCTCGCTAAAAGGCATGGATTACCAACAAAGATTAAAGAAACTAAAAATGCCAACACTAAAGTATAGAAGACTGCGTGGGGATATGATTGAGACATTCAAGATTCTCAGGGGGATATATGACAAGGAAGTTACTGGCAATCTACTAGATCGAGACATCAACACAAGAACAAGAGGGAACAGCATGAAACTAAAGAAAAGATTTTGCCGGTTAAACCTCCGTAAATACTCATTTACCAACAGAGTAGTTGACCCCTGGAACAGCCTACCAGAATCTATAATTCAATCCAAGAATGTAAAGAGCTTTGAAATAGCACTAGACCAATTTTGGGAGACGCAAGAGATTAAATATAACTACAAAAAAGACCTGGATATCACATCAAAACCAGGAAGTTGCCAACATGACATTAACGAAGAGACCACAGAGATGGATATAGGGGCCTTGGGAGGCCTGCGTCCATAAACGGTTCCAACAGATTCCTACAGATTGAGTTTAAATGGGATAACGTGCACGCTAAGCTAACGATCGCTTTATGAAACGGCACCCTGAGCTATTGCAAAGATGAACTGTTTGATATTTTGATATCGTGTAGAAGCCAATTCTTATATCAATGAATTATTCAATTTTTATTGTATTTTATTGAGATAGTTTAAAAAAAGGTTGTCAAGGATTTATTTCCCCTGGATGTTTGATCACGTGACAAAAAAATATTGACACATTCCAGAAGTCCAAAACGAAAGTAGTCGAGATTTTTGTTGTTGTAGTGCCACATCAAGAAAGACACGATTTGAAACAATAAATAAAATCTATACAATATGTAAGTGGAAGTATATTTCAGTCACGGTCACGTGATTTGCATAGAAAGTTACAAATCCCAAACCTTGACACAGGCACGTGTTAAATAACCACCGAGCAGAGTACCATATTTTCGTTCAAGTTCAGTGACTTTGCTGGTAAGTCAACAGTTGTGTCAAGCTCAATCTGGGTGCCGTTTCATAAAGCGATCGTTAGCTTAACGTGCACGTTATCCCATTTAAATTGCATGGGATAACGAGCACGTTAATTAGCGATCGCTTTATGAAACGGCACCCAGGCCATTTTCACCAAACAATGAATTTTTCCTCGACAAGGATCACTTCCGGGAGGGTCTAAAACGCGGAAGTGGAAAAGCCGGAAGTATAAAAACACATATATTTTTTTTCATAACTTTTTAACGGCTTGACATAAAATTAAAATTTAAAGTGCCTCTGGGAGATATTTAAAAGATCTTTATGATGATATATAGTTTATTGCAAATAATTTTTAATTAAGTACCTAAAAGTTGACCGGAAGTGAAATTTGTGCGAGTGTCACTACATCAAATTTTCACATTGGAACCAAGATTTCTCCTAAATGCTTCAACCCGGTCAAAAAACTATTAGTGTTTGGCCCAGGTAATTTATTTAGCTTTAAAATGATGTATAGTTTTTAAGAAACAAATGAAAGGAAAGTATAGAAAAGACTGCCGGAAGCAAGTGCGGTAGCAAAAGCAAAAGTTCGAATTTTCAACTTTGAACTATAATATCTCAAATACCTCATAACCCGGTCACAATTTGAATAAGGCCTCGTATTCCCCTCAGCTTTAGCTATAAAATGATATATAACTTTTAAATTTTGGTCAACGACAAAGTATGTAAAAGTTGACCGGAAGTGATCCTTGTCGAGGAAAAATTCATCAAACTTAACAGATGTCTCCTAATTAAAGTCTTTACACAGGTAAAATTGATTGGTATCGTATAATTAAATTACCATATGGGTTATAATTAACGTCATATATGATAATAGAGAGAAATTTTTTTAATTAAGTTTTAATTAATGTTATTACTCTTATGACAATAGAGATATTTTGTTTGTATTGGGACACAGGGACATCAATGGTCGAACTTAATATCCAAATAAACATCTTTTATTCTAAAAAATGAAATAATAGAAATATTTAAAGAAATAATTGAACTAAAATCAGAAGATCCTGTCTACTTAGTATACGATACTACTTTTAATTTGGGTGACTGTTACGTATCTCCCATCTCCAAAGCAATCGAAAATACATTCCCAAACTGTCCGATAATGTTTTGTTGGAACCATTTAAAGGAAGATTTAAAATTTTGGCTAAACGGTAAAGTTCAGTCAGACAGTATAAAAGTTCACGTTGACCACTTAGATAAAATGTTAAAGGCAGACAGTGAAGAACAATTTTTGGAAATAGAATCAAATCTAACTGCTAATTGGTCCCCTATAGTACTTGAACATTATACTAAATTTGTTAAATCGGCAATTCAAAATCATTCAGGAAAATGGATCATAGATAAATATCCAGGCAGGTTCGACCCTTATTCAGGTATAACAAATAATCTTTCAGAAAGCATGAATGCTGTTTTAAAAAGAGAAATTGATTGGAAAGAGTTACCGGTAGATCTTTTGGTTTTGGGGTTTTATTATATACAAAATTTTGAAAATTTTGAAATTTTAAGAGGCCGTTCAGGTTTGGGAAATTATCATTTAAAATCAGAGTTTCGTAGGGCTTTTATTCCCCCTTCAGATATGATTCTACCAAAAAAAATCGTTTGTCCAGATGATGTTATAGAATATTTAAAAAATGAAAAACCTTTATCTTTAAAAAATAATTTGCAAGATGACACGTCTGAAACATCAAAGATTATTAAACAAACAGATGAACATGCCGAAATAACAAATGAAATAGGTGTCAAAAATGATAATCCTTTAATTACGGATGACATAATTGTAGAAAAAACACCTGTGGTTGAACTACCTGTCTTTAATTCTGATTCTAGTCAACAAAGTTTGGCACGGTTTATTGTCGACAATAATTTAATAACTTTAGTTCCACAGCAAGGGGCTTTTATTGTTCAAGGCAGAAAAGCTAAATATTGTGTCACTTTATTTCCAAAAGAAACTTGCCAGTGCGAGGCAACAACTACCTGTTTTCATATTTTAGCAGCAAAATTAAGTATAGGTTTACAACCAATTCGAAGGAATAAAATTATTAGTTTAAGAGCAATATCAAAAAATAATAAGAAAAAAATTGATAAAAAGTCAGGTAAAAGTAGATTTAAGGGATATAATGGAAGAAAAAGAAATTATTATTATTAAGGCACTGCACATAATCCATTTCATATATAACGTTAATTATAACCCAAATGGTAATTTAATTATACGATACCAATCAATTTTACCTGTGTACACACTTTAATTAGGAGAAATCTGTTAAGTTTGATGAATTTTTCCTCGACAAGGATCACTTCCGGTCAACTTTTACATACTTTGTCGTTGACCAAAATTTAAAAGTTATATATCATTTTATAGCTAAAGCTGAGGGGAATACGAGGCCTTATTCAAATTGTGACCGGGTTATGAGGTATTTGAGATATTATAGTTCAAAGTTGAAAATTCGAACTTTTGCTTTTGCTACCGCACTTGCTTCCGGCAGTCTTTTCTATACTTTCCTTTCATTTGTTTCTTAAATACTATACATCATTTTAAAGCTAAATAAATTACCTGGGCCAAACACTAATAGTTTTTTGACCGGGTTGAAGCATTTAGGAGAAATCTTGGTTCCAATGTGAAAATTTGATGTAGTGACACTCGCACAAATTTCACTTCCGGTCAACTTTTAGGTACTTTATTAAAAATTATTTGCAATAAACTATATATCATCATAAAGATCTTTTAAATATCTCCCAGAGGCACTTTAAATTTTTATTTTATGTCAAGCCGTTAAAAAGTTATGAACGAAAATATATGTGTTTTTATACTTCCGGCTTTTCCACTTCCGCGTTTTAGAACCCTCCGTTCTGTTATTATTTGCTTTGATTGATGGTCATTCACACCAACTTTACATCGTAAATGCTGTGCCACATTTTCAAAATTAGCAAATTACTATAATTGTTGAAATTATTATATATAAGTATATTTTTAAATACATGCAAAATTAATTTATTATGACTTGCATGTAGTTAGGAATACAGTTTATTATTAAACATTCTTGTCGTTGGTAAATACTACACTACATGTCGAACATAACAACGGCAACAAAATTACACAATAAATCACAAAAATAATTTTGAAAAATTTCTTTTCATAATAATTACAATAAGTAATCATTTTTTTCTTTTTTGTCGGTGAAAAAATACTTCTTGTCGGTAAAAAATGTTTCTTGTTGGTAATTTAACTTCTTGTCAGTTTTTGTCGGTAAATAGGGAGGCCGTCGAAGATGGGTTGTATTATGGGAAAACCCTGGGTGGCGTCTACAGCGATGTCCGCTCTCTAACTCGAACATTTGTTGTCTGATTTTCATGAAACTTGGGAAAATGTTTATGGGCATAATATTTCTGCCAGGTTAGAAAACTAGCCAATCACTTCAGCCACTCAAGAGTAATGGCCCTTTATTTATGCCAAAAAAAGGCAAACTCGATTTGTCTGCTCTCTAACTCAAACAGTTGTTGTCCAGTCTTCATAAAACTTATTAGGGGAAATTCCTTCTGCCACTTCAATATTGTGGCCCTTTATAAAAAATGGCAAGCCAATTGTTTGACGGGCAGTTTTTGTACCACTGGCACTTGTTATTTTGTTGCATTGGAATAGGATAGAACAATTGACGACTTTCCAATTTAAAAATGGCACCTAGTGTCCACTTCAGGTACTAAAAACTGCGGATATAGCCATAGTTTGTCCTGTTTAAAACTTGTGAAATGGACAGTAGTCTTTGATAAATTTTCAAGCTTCAGGTGAAGACAAGTGTCAATATCTGAGTGAGGATATTATTAAAAGCCCCTGCTGTGTAAACATGGTCGTTAATGTAGTTTATTAATTAACCGATGTTTATTTCCCCATTTAGCCTAATAATAAGTAAATTTAAATTATAGCATGTTGTTCCTTAGGCTGAAAATTTCGGTCTCTGTCGTATGGGTTACAACAAAAATGTTCACCCGGTGTGTAATGCGGTGTGCACCAATCATGGGATACAATTTTGTATACAGTGACTTCCGTCCAGTTCGAATTGTTGATTGCTTGGATATAAGAAAACACCAATTTCAATAAAATATGATGTAAGTATAGTGAAGTTAAGTGGTAGTTATCAAAATAATATTAAACAGACATCACTCATTCCTGACACTTGGAAATAAAACATGGAGACTCCAGTAAATAAAAACTTGTGCTTTTTTAAGAACTTGAATAAGATTCATGCTTTGTTGTAGTACATAATAAAGAAAAATTTATTATTTTTCTGAGGGCAATATTTCACAATGAGACATGTCAGACTAGTTACCAAACCAGTGAATACACACTGTAAACTCCGTTCCATGGGTACATACAGTTTGTATACAATATTGTACCCCATGGTTGGTCCATTCTGTGTTATTGTACCCGAGGTACATTTTTGTAGTACCCCATACAACAAACACCAATTCTTAGGGTTATCAAATATAGTAAAAACATTGGTTACCAACTGTTTAAAAATGTGCTCAGACTTCAAGAAAGCTGGCAATTATTTCATGCTATTTCATCCAAAAGAATCAAGAAAATTTCCTACAAAAAAAATATCTTATAAAATATGACAAAAAATACCAGTTGGTTGGCCTATACCGTTTAAATTTTACATTTTTCATTACAAGAGTATACCTAAATGAAATTCGTTACTAAACTGCATGAAGTTTAAATAAATAATTGGTATCATATTGTGCTAGACAGGCTTTTGTACTTGTTACAATGAAGATTTTGCGACCATCATACATGTATCCAGGTTGGACTTAAGTAACCTTAAGTCTTTCATATGCTGATAAATCATTGAAAACAGTGTTCAATCCTTTGACAATTATGAACTTTGTACTTTGTACACATGTACCTTGTGCCTTAAAAGCTATGAGAGCTCTGAGTGCTAAAGTTATAAATTGCAAAAATGATTTAACATGACATTTAGACCTACAAATATTTCGGCAGAATTAGGTATTGGTATTTTTTAGTCATACAGTAGCTCCTGGTTGTTATTATAATGCTTCTAGCTTAACATAAAGTGGGATTTACATATACAAACACATTTCTGAAGCTTGATTTATTGTCTAAAATGTCCAGATGTCGTCTTCAATTTTCTCCATGTTATTGACCGTTAATGCCTCCATCTTATTTTGTTGTTGATGTTTTTGGCAGCTATGGTTAATAAGTAAAATGTAAATTAGGCTTGCATGAACCAAATATGTAAATGAAAAATGGCCACCATTTACTAGTATAAATAGAAAATCCTTTAATTATACCCCCGCTTCGATTTTAAAATATGCATCATTTGGACCTAATTAAAAATATTGTTTGTTTTGCTGTTTTCCAACCGACCATATAATATAAGCCAGATACAATTTTATTGCTTCTAATTTTGAATAATTTTTTTAATACTTACTAGTACATATAGATCAGTATCTGAAATGTCAGGGTTGTTCTGTTTCCTAATTGCTTGTACATCAAGATCAATTACATCCTTTAATTTCACCCTTTTTAGCTCACCTGACCCAAAGGGTCATGTGAGCTATTGCCATCACTTGGCATCCGTCGTTGTAGTCGTTTTCTTCAGAAATCTTCTCCAAAACCACTGAAGGGATTGCTTTGAAACTTTGCATACATCATCAGGAAAATGCCCTCTACCAAGTTTGCCCAAATCATGGCCTCAGGCCAACCAACATGGCCGCCATGGCTAAAAATAGAACAAGGGGGGTCAAAATACAGTTTTTCGCCTATAGTTCAAAAAGTATAACAGATACAGGAAAACTGAACAGAACTTCCTTCTTCAGCATCTAAAGCTTTACAAAACACTCCATTGGGTCAAAGTTGTAGGAGTTATTGCCCTTTAATTGTCAAAATTGATGATTTTTGCCATTTTTTCCTCAAAATCTTGAATATTATTAGAACTAGAGAAAAAGTTAGCATTGCTTAATTGTTCTGCTCTATGAGGGCTACAAAAATGACTTTAGGGTCAAGATTGTCTGATTAACAGTTTAAGAGTTATTCCCCTCGAACTGTTTGTTTTAATCGGTTTTAATTGATTTTTTAAAATCTTCTCCTCTGAAACAACTGAAAGTACTGCTTTGAAACTTTGTACTCATCATCTGTCAAATGTCCTCAACCAAGTTTGCACCAACCATGGCTGCAGATTAACCAACATGGCCACCATGGCTAAAAATAGGACTGAAGGGGGGGGGGTGGGGTAAAATACAGTTTTTGGCTTATATTTAAAAAAGTGTAACAGATACAAGAAAATCGAAGAGACATGCCTTCATCTGCATCAAAAGCTCTACGAAACACTCCATGGTTTGAAGTTGTATGATGACTCCTTATAGGAGTTATTGCCCTTTAATTGTCGAAATTGATTATTTTTGACATTTTTGCCTCAAAATCTTGAAAATTATTAGAACTAGAGAAAAAGTTAGCATTGCTTAATTGTTCTGCTCTATGAGGGCTACAAAAATGACTTAAGGGTCAAGATTGTCTGATTAACTGTTTAAGAGTTATTCCCCTTGAACTGTTTTTTAGCTCACCTGACCCGAAGGGTCATGTGAGCTATTGCCATCACTTGGCGTCCGTTGTCGTCCGTCTTCGTCGTCGTCATCATCATTAACTTTTCTTAAAAAATCTTCTTCTCCAAAACCACTGAAGGGATTGCTTTGAAACTTTGCACACATTATCAGTAAAATGTCCTCTACCAAGTTTGCTCAAATCATGGCCTCAGACCAACCAACATGGCTGCCATGGCTAAAAATAGAACAGGGGGGTCAAAATACAGTTTTTCGCTTATAGTTCAAAAAGTATAACAGATATAGGAAAACTGAACAGACCTTCCTTCTTCAGCATCTAAAGCTTTACAAAACACTCCATTGGGTCAAAGTTGTATGATGACTCCTTGTAGGAGTTATTGCCCTTTAATTGTCAAAATTGATGATTTTTGCCATTTTTAGCTCACCTGGCCGAAGGCCATGTGAGCTTATGCCATCACTATGCGTCCGTCGTCGTCCGTCGTCCGTCGTCGTCTGTTAACAATTTCAAAAATCTTCTTGTCTGAAACTACTGAACCAATTTGACTGAAACTTGATAGGAATGATAAATGACATGTTGGCTACAAACGATCCTCATTTTAAATTGATCCTATAAAAAACATGGCCGACATTGCTAAAAATAGAACAGGGGGGTAAAACAGCAGTTATTTGCAAATAACTCAAAAACGGTGACAGATATCAAAATTCTGGCATAGGGTAAAAGTGATCAGCACGTGAAAATCTACCTACCCTGAAATTTTGAAGAAATTCCAACAAACCATGTGGGAGTTATTGCCCCTTTTCTTGATTTTTTTGAGTTTTGCACTAATTTTGTCTTATATCTCAAGAACTATATAAGATATTGAAGTTATTTCAATTGCATATTGTTCAGCTAAGTAAGCTCTACAAAATTGTCATGGGTTGAAAATGTCAGATGACCCCTTATAGGGGCTATGGCCTCTTAAATGCCAGAAATAGTGGTTTTACCCTTATAGATTGCGAACCGTCCGTTAACAATTTCAGAAATCTTCTTGTCTGAAACCACTGAACCAATTTGACTGAAACTTGATAAGAATTATAAATGACATGTTGGCTACAAACGATCCTCATTTTAAATTGATCCGATAAAAAACATGGCCGCCGTTGCTAAAAATAGAACAGGGGGTTAAAACAGCAGTTTTTTGCAAATAACTCAAAAACGTTGACAGATATCAAAATTCTGGCACAAGGTAAAAGTGATCAGCACGTCAAGATCTACCTACCCTGAAATTTTGAAGAATGTCAGATGACCCCTTATAGGGGCTATGGCCCCTTAAATTGCAGAAATAGTTTTTTTACCCTTATAGATTGTGAACGATAGAAGATAGGGAAAAGGTTTTGCTTGCTTAAATGTTCAGCTAATTGAGCTCTACAAAATTGTCCATTGGATTGAAATTGTCAGATGACCCCTTATAGGGGTTATGGCCCCTTAAATGCCAAAAATACTGCTTTTAGCCTTATAGATTGTGAACGATAGAAGATAGAGAAAAGGTTTTGCTTAATTATATGTTCAGCTAATTGAGCTCTACAAAATTGTCCATTAGGTCAAAATTGTAAGATGACCCCTTATAGGGGTTATGGCCCTTTAATAAATGTAAACAATAGTCTAAATTGGATCGATGTAGTCGGGTGATTAATTAAATTGGTTATAGCCCCTTAAAGGTCAACAAACTGTTTTAGCTAACACGAGTAAAGGTGGTCTACTTGTGTTTACCATTACCATTACAGACAAAGTTTTAACAGTGGACTCTATAGGAATATTTTTCAAATGCCAACTTTTCTGAACTGCAAAGCTGATTCAAGCCATATTATTGTATGTGAATACTTATTGGATGGTTCCCTTAAAAGTTTATGCTTGCTCATTTGATCTAAAATCAACAATGGCTGCAATTGTAGGAATCAATTTTACATGCAAACCTATATATAGGAAAAATGTCTGAAGCTATTGAATCAATTGAAACCAAACAGCAGGATTCATTGGATGTTCTCAAAGATCATGTTATTTATAACAGTAAAAAATTTAAAGTTACAGGACTTAGTTTGACAATGTGGATATGCCATCTTCTTTGCCTATATAAATCAGGTGAGCGATACAGGCTCTAGAGAGCCTCTTGTTTCCTCAAAATCTTGAAAATTATTAGAACTAGAGAAAAAGTTAGCATTGCTTAATTGTTCTGCTCTATGAGGGCTACAAAAATGACTTAAGGATCAAGATTGTCTGATTAACAGTTTAAGAGTTATTCCCCTCGAACTGTTTGTTTTAATCGGTTTTAATTGATTTTTTAAAATCTTCTCCTCTGAAACAACTGAAAGTACTGCTTTGAAACTTTGTACTCATCATCTGTCAAATGTCCTCAACCAAGTTTGCACCAACCATGGCTGCAGATTAACCAACATGGCCACCATGGCTAAAAATAGGACGGAGGGGGGGTGGGGTAAATTGATACAGTTTTTGGCTTATATTTAAAAAAGTGTAACAGATACAGGAAAATCGAAGAGACATGCCTTCATCTGCATCAAAAGCTCTACGAAACACTCCATGGGTTGAAGTTGTATGATGACTCCTTATAGGAGTTATTGCCCTTTAATTGTCGAAATTGATTATTTTTGACATTTTTGCCTCAAAATCTTGAAAATTATTAGAACTAGAGAATAAGTTAGCATTGCTTAATTGTTCTGCTCTATGAGGGCTACAAAAATGACTTAAGGGTCAAGATTGTCTGATTAACTGTTTAAGAGTTATTCCCCTTGAACTGTTTTTTAGCTCACCTGACCCGAAGGGTCATGTGAGTTATTGCCATCACTTGGCGTCCGTTGTCGTCCGTCGTCGTCATCATCATCATTAACTTTTCTTCAAAAATCTTCTTCTCCAAAACCACTGAAGGGATTGCTTTGAAACTTTGCACACATTATCAGTAAAATGTCCTCTACCAAGTTTGCTCAAATCATGGCCTCAGACCAACCAACATGGCCGCCATGGCTAAAAATAGAACAGGGGGGTCAAAATACAGTTTTTCGCTTATAGTTCAAAAAGTATAACAGATACAGGAAAACTGAACAGACCTTCCTTCTTCAGCATCTAAAGCTCTACAAAACACTCCATTGGGTCAAAGTTGTATGATGAGTCCTTGTAGGAGTTATTGCCCTTTAATTGTCAAAATTGATGATTTTTGCCATTTTTTCCTCAAAATCTTGAAAATTATTAGAACTAGAGAAAAAGTTAGCATTGCTTAATTGTTCTGCTCTATGAGGGCTACAAAAATGACTTAAGGATCAAGATTGTCTGATTAACTGTTTAAGAGTTATTCCCCTTGAACTGTTTTTTTAATCGGTTTTAATTGATTTTTAAAAATCTTCTCCTCTGAAACAACTGAAAGTACTGCTTTGAAACTTTGTATACATCATCCGTCAAATGTCCTCAACCAAGGGTCAAGATTGTCTGATGAACCGTTTAGGAATTATTCTCCTTGAACATTTTTTAATCAATTTTACTTGATTTTAAAAAATCTTCTCCTCTAAAACCAGTGTTTAATCTAGAATTTTGCCTAAGGGGTCATGATGGCCCTAATAACTTAACATAGGGGGCCATAATTTATAGCTAGGGGTCAATAAAACCAATATAGAGACAGGACAACCGGACAAAAGTGAAGGCTAATGATTCAGTTTGCAAAATAAAGGGATAAACTGAATAATTATATTTGAAGTAACAAACATTACAGTTGTTTTGTATTCAATTATTTTGAGTGTTCCCAAAAGTTGTTTATTTTACTTTAGGAAAAGCCCTTCTGTGTTTTGTATGAAGAAATACGCTTCATCATGAACAACATGTTATAAAAAATATCAATAATATATTGTCTACGTGATTTAGACGCTTGCTAAATTGTAATTGAACATGATAAAAAGCATACTTAGGACCAAGAATACAGTTCAATTTCTAGTATATTTTAAAGGGACTTTCTCAAAGCTGTTGTCTATGGGGGAATTTCTCAAAGCAATAAAAAATTACGTTGCGCCAGTAATGACCCAGGAGGTTTTTTTAAGCGCGTCAATTCAACAAAAAATGCGGAAATGGCACGCTCTAGATTGAACACTGCGTAAACCAATGAAAGGACTGCTTTGAAACATTGCACACATCATCTTTAGGATGTCCTCTACCAAAATTGTGCAAATCATGACACCTGACTACCTACATATCTACATTAAAATAGAAAAAATGAAAAAAGGGGGGGGAGGGGGGGGGGTTGAGAGAGTTTTCGACTGATAGTTAAAAAAGTATAACAGGTACAGCAAATTTGAAGTGAACCTCCCTTCTCCCTCTAACCATCAAAAGATCCTCCTTATAGGAGTTATTTCCCTTAAAAGGTCAAAATTAATGATTTTTGCAGAAGTGTTGGGCAATTCCTTATAGCAATGAAAAGCTGGATAAAAAGGGTTGTTTGGTTTCAGGTTCGGTTGAGCGATACAGGCTCCTGGGAGCCTCTAGTTCCCTTTGGCATGAAACATTCTTGGGACAATTTTTTATACAGAAAAAAAAAGTTTTTATGTGATCATTGTACTACATGTAGTACGTACCTCTTCAGGACATTTTACACACAAAAAAATGTTATAGAAAACTAAGTAAGTAGAACTATTTGAATTTCCCAAAGGGATTAAGCTGGATTAAACTATATAAACTGGAACGACAGCCATCCTCATTGAAAATTAATAATTATTAAGGGCAATTATCATGATTATAGTCTCTAAGTTTGAGTTGGAAATACTGCCATTATTTACTCATTTACTTTGTTTACAACATTGGCAGTGTCATCTGTCAGTTTCATCCTTTTGGCAAATTAAAAATATGCATCAGTTTATTATAATGCTTCAAATCCACTCTTTTCACAATTTTGGGATAATATTGTATAAAACTATGTAGCACATGCAAGATTTGGGTTGCTATATTTTAAAGGTCACAATGCAGCATTAAATCAAATCCAAGTCTGGCCCAAAATTTGGTTGTTTATTGATGGATCTAAATTATGTGGCTAAAAGCAGGGTGTCATACTACATTCTGGTTGTTTTCTTCAAGGTATAGGTCACTGTTCCAGCTCACAATTTTATAAGGGCCCCAGATGCCCTGTAATAATCAGTCTGTCCGTCCGTACATCTGTCAAAAACTAATCATGTTGGAGCTATAACAATTTAGGTGTAGGCTTTTGATATTTGGTATGTGGGGAGATAATAACAAGGCGATGTGTCACATACCATGGTTGATGACCACAAAGGCTTTGACCTTGACAGTCGGCAGGGCCCACAGAGATGGATACCATCTGATATCCGTATATAGACTGATTTTCAAACAGTGATTATCACTGATCAGTGTTCCTTCTGCAAAAATGAGGAAGAAACATTGGAACATATTTTTTATGATGTAATATTGTCAACAGGTTTTGGGTAAAAAATTTAAAAAAAATCAAAGATTAGGATATAAACTTTGGTTACAATATTGAGTTTTGCTTGGAAGTAAAACCTACACATATATTACCATAATTTAATTATTTTAATTGCTAAAAAGTATATATATAAATGTAAGTTTAAAGAATCCTTATCAAATGTTATTGGTCTAAAAAACACAAAATCATGCAGTATCAATGATAGATAAATTGCTATTAAAAATAACAATATTTGAGCAATTTGAAAACTTTTGGGCCCCCATGGGTATCATATTTCCTAAATAAGTTGTTTTCAGTTTGTCTTTTTTTTTCACAACAATATTTTTATAAGTATATAAATAGTCACAATATTTTTGTTATAAAAAGGTGCATAATTTTAAACAGTATTTGAATTTATACATGTATGTGAGTTTATAAATGATTGTGTGTGAGTTTTAATCTGTATGAACTTTTTTTTTGTTTTTCTTTTAGGAAAATAAATAAAAAAATTATAGTCTCAAAAAAAAACCAAACAAACAAACAAAAAAACAGTGATAATCACATCACGATTGGTGACTACCATTAATGTCATGTTCACAATGAATTTCGAAATTACAATTTTACCAGAAGTTTGTAGTTGTCTGGTTTGCTAATGTCATTTAGTTTGTGTGTGTAAAATAAACAATTATTGCCTGTACATAAGGTGAACATACTAATTGTTCCCAAATCTGATAATGAAACGGTAAATGCTCGTGAGGTGACACGATAGTACTAGTGGGTGTATATGACATAGCAGGTGGGGAAAGCAAATCAGCCCATAACTTTGTTCTTTACATGTATGTGACACTAGGGATTACCACATCATGACAATATGTTGAATGAGTCACTACCTTAAAGGTTAAGGTAACAATGCAACTTTGACGTAAAGTGACTGTTGTTTATTTGATGTCTTTGTAACTAGAGTTTGCAGGCATTTCACGAGGACATGTAGCATTCAAAAGAATGTTCATTACATATACATTAATGGTCAAGGTCGCAGTGCATTTTGATCTTTAAGATATTTGTATCCACCCTCTAACTAATAGTTGTTTATGCTAAAATTTTAGAATAATGGCATCCATCAGATTCTTTGATAATCCTTATTGTTTCAGAATGCAGTATGTGTTTTTAATTATAGTGTCTTATTTGTTCCAGTGTTGGTAACAGCTGTGCAGCAGGATATGACACAAACTGAAAGAGAGAATTTTTATCGTAATTCAACTCTGATAGTGGATCACAGTAATGAAGTCTCTACAGGGCTACTGCACCATGACTTGACAAAACAAGGACTCACTCTGTTACAATTCATACAAGCAAAACAACACGAGATATATCACCTGTGCTATAACAACCAGCCATGCTGTATGTGTTCACCAGGAAACAGGGCATCAGTCTTCAGACATAATAATAGAATCCTCAAACCTGCTCAACTTGACATCCTGCTAGATACTACAGTCAAGTTACCAGGACATAAACCAAACAGTCAGACAAAGCACTGTTGTTGTCCTGCTAACCCCAAAATAAATTATGACCAGTTGGACCTGACACTAACAAGATGTCTCTTACTGAATTTTACAAACACTATCCCTGATAGATCTATTGAACGACTGGCAGTTGATGAGTTGATAAAGTTTAGGAACGAGTCCTATGGACATGCTACTACAGGAAAGATTTCAGATCATGATTACCAGATAAACAAGGCACAGATAGAAAAGTCAATTATGGTACTAGCAAAGGCACAGGGGAGAGAATCTGAATTTAAACAAAAATTGAGTGATGCTGCAGTCCGTCCTTTAGACGAAACAATCCTCAGACAGTATCAAACAAAGTTGTTGGAAAATGTCAACATAATTCAGGTATGCCATTGTGTATTTTAGACGAAATCTTTATGTATTTGTATATGTCAGTTAATGGAATCATCAGTTGGGAATATCGTTACAATTTTTGCTTTGTTCAAATGTAACCATTTGCCCTCTCAGGATATTAATTCATGATTTTTTTTACTATCTGCTCAAGTTTTCTTTTTACTGGCCTATCAGAGATTGGCCCATCAACACGTTTTAAAGGGAAAGTCCATTGTAAAGAGGATTGTAAGTAGTGATGACAGATCTAGAGAGTATGAACATTCTATTTCAGCAACCAGGGGAGCTGTTAGGTATAGTGCTGCAGAGGTAGCCCTTACGGTACCCATGTAATATGTAATTGGCACATATACATTTAGGTCCATTCAAATCAATCAACTTATTTTTTTTATTTCAGACCATAAAAGAACTACTTGCAGAAAAGAAATTACCAGGTATTTGTATACACTCTATTAGAAATGAATTTTTTGTCATTGGCAGATTTTCCTGCATAAACTTTTACATTTTTGTCTCGCCTGCGACTTGGAGGCGAGACATATGTATGGGAATCCGGCCGCTGCGGCGGCGGCGTAAACACTTGACATCTTGCTTCATATCTTTGTGAGCCCAAGCCCTAGGTCCATCAAATTTGGTCCAGAGGTAGCTTATGATGAGTACTTGCCAGTCAGTCACCTGTCACCTGACCTTGACCTCAATTTCACGGTCCAGCGACTACGTTAAAGTTTTTGGGTTACGACAGTTCATCTGTAACTACGCATGGTAGGATGACAATATTTGGTGTATAGGTTGCTGATGACTAGTACATGACTGTCTGGTAGGTGTCACCTGACCTTGACCTCAATTCACGGTCCAGCGACTACGTTAAAGTTTTTAGGTTACGACAGTTCCTCTGTAACTACGCATGATAGGATGACAATATTTGGTGTATAGGTTGCTGATGACTAGTACATGACTGTCTGGTAGGTGTCACCTGACCTTGACCTCAATTTCACGGTCCAGCGACTACGTTAAAGTTTTTGGGTTACGACAGTTCCTCTGTAACTACGCATGGTAGGATGACAATATTTGGTGTATAGGTTGCTGATGACTAGTACATGACTGTCTGGTAGGTGTCACCTGACCTTGACCTCAATTTCACGGTCCAGCGACTACGTTAAAGTTTTTGGGTTATGATAGTTCCTCTGTAACTACGCATGGTAGGATGACAATATTTGGTATATAGGTTGCTGATGAATAGTACATGACTGTCTGGTAGGTTCCACCTTACCTTGACCTCAATTTCACGGTCCAGCGACTATGTTAAAGTTTTTGGGTTACGGCTGTTCCCCTGTAACTATGCAGGGTATGGTGACAATATTTTGTATACAGGCCCCTGCTGATATTTAATGCTATTTACGTAATGCTTATGACCAAATTTATTTTCGTTACTGATGCGGAATGCAGGCGAGACGTTTTTCTGTGTCCACACTTGTTATCTTTGCTTCTGAAATTTCGTTTGGACTATACCTGGCATGAATGGTCATTGTTGTTAATTGTATTTGATTAGGATTTGTTTGTGAGTTTGCCTTTGTAATATAGTTGAAATATGTTATATTTATAGCGCAGTCTTCCAAATTAAACAAGAACACTTTCGAATGTGAAGCATGAGAAAGTGTATTTGTGTAATGAAGAAGGTGGTGCTATGAATTGCTTGTAATATGAATAACCCCTTAGATCCAGCCCATTAATAAGTGGTCATAAACAGAGTGTGATGTTTATTATGGTGTGACTGATATTCAACCAATCAAATCAAAAAGCTGATTTTCTAAGCTCGTGCTATCGTGTTGCAGTGAAAATCTTTGACATAATTAAGACAGAGTTTTTCTGTGCATTTTTTGTTTCTAATTGAAGGTGGTTATCGCATGGCTGTTTTTCCCTTGCGTTTTATTGGAACACATGTCTGACCATTCATGCAATATTATCGAGGGTGTTTTAATTTATATCATACATACTCGTTGTCTTTTGTTTATTCTTCAAAACAGATGAAATGATGAATGTGACAAGTTATAATTACATGTAGATACATTTATAGAAAAGGTATGCAGAGTATGTTGGAATCTACGTAAGTATTATTTTTGTATCTATTCAGATTGTTTGATCACAGATCTATGTGATGTCACTGTGACTGAAGGTTGTGATGCTCACTTTGAGATCTGGACAAAGGAAGATGTGCTTTGCTCACTATGGTTGCAAGATGGGGTGGAGATTGTAAGATCAGAGAAGTTTATTCCTAGAATTTCTGGTAAAATCCACAGTCTTGACATCATTAACACGTTTCTCTCTGATAAAGGACTCTACACTGTCAGGGTGAAGGACATAGAAAGACAGGCACGTCTTCATGTTGAAGGTAAATAATTTTTATACTTTGGATTTAGATTTGTAGGCCATATGTTAAGAATAATAATGTTTGGAATCAGGATTCAAATAGACTGTGTTCCAACAAAAGGCTTAGTAATAACCTACCCAGTACTTATGAATTAGTAGTCAAGTAAGGCTTAGTAACTGAGTAGACATAGTAAATCTTCTCTATATACACTCAGGGTTTCCATAGGGAGGCACTCGTAGTCGAGTAACTGAGTAGACTTAGTAGATCTTCTCTAAATCCTGTACACATGTTTATGGTTTCAAGTAGATAGTGTGTCTGGTCTCAGTTAATGAAGTACCTAGGCAGGGTTTTGGAGTTATAATATAGGTTTATTTTTCATTAATCTGTACCTTCATCTCTTATTGAAATGCATTTTTAAGTATTATTATGCTGGCATTTTGTATATCAAAACTAATGGCGAAAAACTTAAGAAATTTCTACTAAAGCTGGGGGTAAAAGTGATCACTAGATTAAATTTGTCTATAGTAAGTTTCGAAGCGGTCATATAGCGGTTTTTTGGCTGACAAATAAAAACTGCTTACCGCGTTTGGTCCAGCTTATGCTCCTTTTGTAGATTACAGAATGTATGAACTGACAACAACAATTATATCCAAGTGATAGTTGGCGGTTTGAAATGCGGCAGATTTTTTCACTTTGATAGAGCACTTTTCTATAGTAAAGTTTGACCTAAATTACCACAGAAGTGTATGTTTGGAAGAGTCAATTGTTATCTATTCGAAATCCTTTGGGTCATGTCGTCTGCAGTTAAGGCGGGAAAAGTCTCGCGGTTTGTCCGAATACCATTGAACGTTACGAAAGCAGAGGATCTTTTTAAAACAACGCTAGGTCCCTTTTAGAAACTCAAATGGTTGACTTCCTATGTAAAATTCCCGTAGCAAATGTCAAGGACGATTTCGGACATTTCAACAACAAAGGCATAATATAAAATATGGACGTGTTATCGTGTAGATATTTTTCAAATTGGATTTTAGCACTTTAAAGGTACAGTATGGAATAATAAGAAAATGCAAGCAAAACGCTGAGCTCATGGGGGGTGTAACATTTAGTATAGTTTGATTTGGTATTTTGTAGTTGCTGTAGAGATCAAGGGCTGTTATAAAGTTGGAGGTGTGCATACAAATTGTATATGGAGTTTTGTCTTATATTTTTGCCGGATTTTAAAATAAAAATCAATAATAAACTGTTTATTTTGACATTGAAAGTATCTCTTGTCTTTCTAATAGTTTATTTTAGCTTTTTTCATATTCATGCCATTGTTGACAAAACAGCAACTGGAAGTGTGTAATTTAAGAATGCATTCTGGTAAAAACTGGTATTCTGGGTTGTTTTGGTTACATTTGTTGCACTAACTGAAAACAAGTCAAAACAGAAATAGAGCATAGAGACAAAAGAATTCAGTCTACACTGACATGGCCTGTAAAGTATGTCAGATATATGAACTGTACCTAGATGGATCATTGTGTTTAATAACTCCATTATTTACAGAATACTTTACAAAGAACCTACAGAGTGTGAAATGTGTTGAGGGAGAAACAGCAGAATTCACATGTGAAGTCATAGACAACAGCATAGCTGTTTGCTGGAACAAAAATGGAATTAACTTGGAAAATAATGAAAAGTATCAAATTTTACAAGGAGGAAAAATTCATAGACTATCCATTAAGAATTGTGATCAGCATGATACAGCAAATTATACAGTCAGTATTAACAACAGAGTCAGATCAACATCTCTTGTTGTGATAGGTAAATAAACTTCTACTTCAGAGCTACAATGATTGTTGTTTTGGGAGCAGTGTCCATATCAATAAAATTTGGTGTATAATCTCCCCAAAATTATAGTGGGTTGTTGAGGGATGCAGAATGAAGGCCATTGTGCATTATAATGTGTGCATGCAATCTCAGAACAAATTGTGAATAGGGACACTTTATTCTTGCCTGATTTATAATTTCATTCTAAAATGAATTAATGTTGGTTGGATCCCAGGGTAATATGTACATGTAGCTTATCATGCAGTGTTATGGATATGCATGATGACTAAGCAATTTATAGCGGAGATAATTTGTCCAAGTTGGATGACATGTCTAAATTTGCAATAAGTTACCCTTTGGTGCTACCACTTAATCAGTTAATTAATCTAGCATCCAAGCAGATCTTATACATATCAGACTTAACTAATTTGCTAGTGTCTGGGTGGCAGAGTGGTTAAGGTAGTTCATCTACTATTAATCACGTGGTTGGTCAACACTGAGGATGCGGGTTCGAGTCTCTATGTATGCAGTCATGTGGGACGCCATGACAATTGCTGAACATAATTCGAACAAAAAACCTTTTTAGCTCACCTGACCCAAAGGGTCATGTGAGCTATTGTTATCACTTTGCGTCCGTGGGCGTCGTCGGCGGCGGCGTCGGCGTCTGTAAACTTTTTACATTTTAATCTTCTTCTCTGAAACCACTTGGCCAATTGAAACCAAACTTGGCCATAATGTTCATTGGATGGACCTTTACAAAGTTTGTGTTTTTTATTTTGATTGGTAAACCAATATGGCGGCCACCTCAAGACTTAGTTTAACATAGGACCCTATGGGAAAAAAGTTAAAAAGGTCTTCTTCTCTGAAACCGTTTAACCAATCAAAACAAAACTTACTAGCAATATTGTTTAGATGGTCCTCTATAAAGTTTGTGTTTTAGATGGGAATTGGAAATTCAAAATGGCCGCTACTGCAGGACTTAATTTAACATAGGACCCTATGGGAAAAAGTTTGAAAGGCTTCTTTTCTGAAACCATCCAACCAATGGAAACAAAACTTACTAGCAATATTGTTTGGATGGTCCTCTATAAAGTTAATGTTTTTTATCCCAATCTGATATTCAAAATGGCCGCCACCGCAGGACTTAGTTTAACATTGGACCCTATGGGAAAAATGTTAAAAAGGGCTTCTTCTCTGAAACCGGTTAACCAATCAAAACAAAACTTACTAGCAATATTGTTTGAATGGTCCTCTATAAAGTTTGTGTTTTTTATGGCAATTGGAAATTCAAAATGGCTGCCACCGCAGGACTTAATTTAACATAGGACCCTATGGGAAAAAGTTTGAAAGGCTTCTTTTCTGAAACCGGCCAACCAATGGAAACAAAACTTACTAGCAATATTGTTTGGATGGTCCTCTATAAAGTTAATGTTTTTTTTATCCCAATCTGATATTCAAAATGGCCACCACCGCAGGACTTGGTTTAACATTCAACCCTATGAGAAAAAAGTTTAAAAGGGCTTCTTCTCTGAAACCGTTTAACCAATCAAAACAAAACTTACTAGCAATATTGTTTGGATGGTCCTCTATAAAGTTTATGTTTTTTATGGCAATTGGTAATTCAAAATGGCCGCTACTGCAGGACTTAGTTTAACATAGGACCCTATGGGAAAAAGTTTTTAAAGGCTTCTTCTCTGAAACCAGTTAATCAATGGAAACAAAAACTTACTAGCAATATTGTTTGGACGGTCCTTTATAAAGTTTGTGTTTTAGATGGGAATTGGAAATTCAAAATGGCCGCCACCGCAGGACTTAGTTTAACATAGAACCCTATGGGAAAAAGTTTTTAAAGGCTTCTTCTCTGAAACCGGTTAATCAATGGAAACAAAAACTTACTAGCAATATTGTTTGGATGGTCCTTTATAAAGTTTATGTTTTTTATGGCAATTGGCCACCTCCGCCGCAGTACTTAGTTTAACAGAGGACCCTATGGGCAAATAAAAAAAATCTTCTCTATACAACTGGTTAACCAATGAAACAAAGCTTTCTAGTAATATTGTTTGGATGGTCCTATTTAAAGTTTATTGAAAATTACAGGACTTACTTTAACATCAGGGAAATGCCATCTTCCTTGCCTATAAAATCAGGTGAGCGATACAAGCTCTTAAGAGCCTCTGGTTCCTTTACAGAATACTTCACTAAACCATTGGGTTCTATGACATGTATAGAGGGTGAATCTGTTCAGTTTGAATGTGAAGTTCTTGATGCCCATCAAACAGCCCTGTGGTACAAAGATGGCACTGAAGTCAGCACATCAGACAAATATGAAGTGGAGAGACATGGCAAACAACACACACTTGTTGTAAACATGACAAAAATTGATGATACAGGGAAATATTCGATCAAGATAAAAAATTGTGTTCGAAAGACAGAACTTATAGTGCGAGGTAAGACAGTAAAATTAGAAGGATCATTGACGATGTGTTAGACTGAGAGAACTTATAACATTTGGACCACTGTTGAGAAAAAGTCTAACAAATCGGCATGCAAAATAATTGTATTCTACATCATATAACCAAATGTCATCTCACATGGTCAGACATATCTTCAAGACACATGTCATACTACACTGATAATTTATATCCCAAGGACATGTCTTTTCTCAAGGACATGCAATATCACAAGGACAAAAAATTGTGTCATCCCACAAGCACAAATGTCATGTTATAAGGATCCATGTAATTTCTTATGACCACAGGTCATGTCACGAGTGGCCATGGTGGCCAAGTGGTTAAGTAGTTTGTCATCTACCATTCATCACGAGCCTGTTAACACTGATGTTGACATGTTAGAGTCTAACCTTATTGAGGAGGATTCCAAGTTTTTCTACAGAAGGTTGTTGTTTTCTCCGTTTTTCTCCCCACAATAACAAACTGGTCTCTACGATATAGCTAACAATTTGCTGAATGTGGCCAGGGTTCTCCCCAGGAATTTTGGAAAGCACTGTGGTGTCGTATGTTAAAAAGGGTCCAATTTTGCATGTCACGCCGTACATTTCGTGCATCACATGCATTTGTGTGTGTGTTATCTCAAACAGAGGGGTACCTGTCTAATTAAATACATATAATAAATGAGATAGTGTAAATATTTTTCTTAATTTATGTTTGTGTTAAAGTATTGACATATATAACAGATGATAACAGATACCAATACAAAGCTACTATTAACATGGGCACAAATAGTAAATAACAAATAAAATGTGATAAAAGATACCAAGGTTAAGAGAATTTACCTGTCAATTTACTTGGGAGACTGACGAAGTTAAGGGCCCAAGTAACACATTTATCCTTGGGAGCAGATTTACCTGCATATCCGAAAATTTAATTTATGCCATTCAGTGCAAAAGATGTTCGATGTTGTATATCGATGAGACCTACCGTAGACTGGGTGAACGTTTTGCGGAGCACATTAGGAGTGTCCTAAAGGGTGGTGACTGTCCCGTGGGTCGCCACTTTAGACAGCTAGACCATCATATTTCGGATATGCATGTCACCGCTCTTATGGAAACTAGCATGGGCAAAAGACAACGACAATCTTTGGAACAGGATTATTAAGTTCCTGGGATCTAGCCAGCATTTTGGGATGAATGTAAAAAACACTTTTTTATGAGTGTCCACTTTTGTTCTTTTGGAATTACTAATGAATGTAATTGAGAAAGTTCAAGACCTTTTGTTAGGTCAAGTACAACAAAAAGAAATTTTTCTGGTTATGTCTATGTGTGTGACCGATCACAGCTATCTGCCATTTGTCATTTAGTCTACTCTCCTTCCTTGTCCTAAACAGATGTGTTGTTCTTTGTCTTCCTCTTTCTCACCCTGAAGAAGGTCTTTGGACCTAAAGCTCGGGCCCATCTTTATTGTTTTTTTTATATTTTTTTTATAGTCAGGCTTTTTACAATACCTCCCTACAACCATCACCTGACAAAGATGTTAGGAGGTTGCATAATATATGAATATTTATTATTGACTATATTTTTTTGATAATTATTTTCCTAAAAGAAAAACAAAAAAAAGTTCATACAGATTAAAAACACACACACTCATTTATAAACTCATATATACATACACCCTCAAATACTGTTTAAAAATTATGCACCATCTTTATTGTTGTTTAATTTTTAATTTTTATTTTTATTAGTCTTTTCGATTTTACCTTTTAACCTTGTGGCGTACATGACCTTTATTACTACTCTTATTATTTATCTCGCCACCACACAACATTCATTATTATTTTTAAGAAAATTTACTCTGTCCACATGCAATGTGCCATGTACAAACATTTTTGTATTATCTTGACAGCTGTCTTATTTATTTATAACTCATTGTTTATAAATACTTAAATTTTTTTGGTTTAGTAAAGTGTGTCATTCAACATTTGGATGTAGTTACATATATGTATAATTCAACAGGCAATACACATTATTTCAATTATAAAATTCGATTTTCAAACACATATCAACACATTGAAAAATTCTGTAACTAATCTTTTACAAACAACTGGGTGTGATTTACTTACTTATGGGACTTTTTAACGTCCTTGACTACCGTAAAACAGGCTCGCACGGACGTCACGGGTGTGATTTAATTTGGTTTCTCATTTAATAGAGTCTTAATTTCAATTACTTTCTGCAAAATTTAAATAAAGGGGGTTTATATATTTATATAATAACTCTTTTATTTCATTAAAATTACATTCAAAATGTTTGGAAAGCAGTATTTGGTTGAAATACTACACAAAAAAACAAAATACATGTATCTGCATAATAAGGCACTCACTTTGATAGAGCACTTTTCTATAGTAAAGTTTGACCTAAACTACCACGGAAGTGTATGTTTGGAAGAGTCAATTGTTATCTATTCGAAATCCTTTGGGTCATGTCGTCTGCAGTTAAGGCGGGAAAAGTCTCGCGGTTTGTCCGAATACCATTGAACGTTACGAAAGCAGAGGATCTTTTTAAAACAACGCTAGGTCCCTTTTAGAAACTCAAATGGTTGACTTCCTATGTAAAATTCCCATAGCAAATGTCAAGGACGATTTCGGACATTTCAACAACAAAGGCATAATATAAAATATGGACGTGTTATCGTGTAGATATTTTTCAAATTGGATTTTAGCACTTTAAAGGTACAGTATGGAATAATAAGAAAATGCAAGCAAAACGCTGAGCTCATGGGGGGTGTAACATTTAGTATAGTTTGATTTGGTATTTTGTAGTTGCTGTAGAGATCAAGGGCTGTTATAAAGTTGGAGGTGTGCATACAAATTGTATATGGAGTTTTGTCTTATATTTTTGCCGGATTTTAAAATAAAAATCAATAATAAACTGTTTATTTTGACATTGAAAGTATCTCTTGTCTTTCTAATAGTTTATTTTAGCTTTTTTCATATTCATGCCATTGTTGACAAAACAGCAACTGGAAGTGTGTAATTTAAGAATGCATTCTGGTAAAAACTGGTATTCTGGGTTGTTTTGGTTACATTTGTTGCACTAACTGAAAACAAGTCAAAACAGAAATAGAGCATAGAGACAAAAGAATTCAGTCTACACTGACATGGCCTGTAAAGTATGTCAGATATATGAACTGTACCTAGATGGATCATTGTGTTTAATAACTCCATTATTTACAGAATACTTTACAAAGAACCTACAGAGTGTGAAATGTGTTGAGGGAGAAACAGCAGAATTCACATGTGAAGTCATAGACAACAGCATAGCTGTTTGCTGGAACAAAAATGGAATTAACTTGGAAAATAATGAAAAGTATCAAATTTTACAAGGAGGAAAAATTCATAGACTATCCATTAAGAATTGTGATCAGCATGATACAGCAAATTATACAGTCAGTATTAACAACAGAGTCAGATCAACATCTCTTGTTGTGATAGGTAAATAAACTTCTACTTCAGAGCTACAATGATTGTTGTTTTGGGAGCAGTGTCCATATCAATAAAATTTGGTGTATAATCTCCCCAAAATTATAGTGGGTTGTTGAGGGATGCAGAATGAAGGCCATTGTGCATTATAATGTGTGCATGCAATCTTAGAACAAATTGTGAATAGGGACACTTTATTCTTGCCTGATTTATAATTTCATTCTAAAATGAATTAATGTTGGTTGGATCCCAGGGTAATATGTACATGTAGCTTATCATGCAGTGTTATGGATATGCATGATGACTAAGCAATTTATAGCGGAGATAATGTGTCCAAGTTGGATGACATGTCTAAATTTGCAATAAGTTACCCTTTGGTGCTACCACTTAATCAGTTAATTAATCTAGCATCCAAGCAGATCTTATACATATCAGACTTAACTAATTTGCTAGTGTCTGGGTGGCAGACTGGTTAAGGTAGTTCATCTACTATTAATCACGTGGTTGGTCAACACTGAGGATGCGGGTTCGAGTCTCTATGTATGCAGTCATGTGGGACGCCATGACAATTGATGAACATAATTCGAACAAAAAACCTTTTCTTTGTATGAAAATTCTTGTCAAAATTTGCACATTTGGCATGAAACAACATAGTTTCTAACCTTGAATTATTTGGAGGAGTTTACAAAAACATATACATTGCCACTGTTGACACTTTAAGGGGGTAAACAAGTGTGAAATTGCAAAGCATTACACCTTTTTAGCTCACCTGACCCTGAAACCACTTGGCCAATGAAACCAAACTTGGCCATAATGTTCATTGGATGGACCTTTACAAAGTTTGTGTTTTTTATTTTGATTGGTAAACCAATATGGCCGCCACCTCAAGACTTAGTTTAACATAGGACCCTATGGGAAAAAAGTTAAAAAGGGCTTCTTCTCTGAAACCGTTTAACCAATCAAAACAAAACTTACTAGCAATATTGTTTGGATGGTCCTCTATAAAGTTTGTGTTTTAGATGGGAATTGGAAATTCAAAATGGCCGCCACCGCAGGACTTAGTTTAACATAGAACCCTATGGGAAAAAGTTTTAAAAGGCTTCTTCTCTGAAACCGGTTAATCAATGGAAACAAAACACTTACTAGCAATATTGTTTGGATGGTCCTCTATAAAGTTTGTGTTTTTTATGGCAATTACTAATGAATGTAATTGAGAAAGTTCAAGACCTTTTGTTAGGTCAAGTACAACAAAAAGAAGTTTTTCTGGTTATGTCTATGTGTGTGACCGATCACAGCTATCTGCCATTTGTCATTTAGTCTACTCTCCTTCCTTGTCCTATACAGATGTGTTGTTCTTTGTCTCCCTCTTTCTCACCCTGAAGAAGGTCTTTGGACCTAAAGCTCGGGCCCATCTTTATTGTTTTTTTTTATATTTTTTTTTATAGTCAGGCTTTTTACAATACCTCCCTACAACCATCACCTGACAAAGATGTTAGGAGGTTGCATAATATATGAATATTTATTATTGACTATATTTTTTTGATAATTATTTTCCTAAAAGAAAAACAAAAAAAAAGTTCATACAGATTAAAAACACACACACTCATTTATAAACTCATATATACATGCACCCTCAAATACTGTTTAAAAAATTATGGACCATCTTTATTGTTGTTTAATTTTTAATTTTTACTTACCCGCCCTCCTGTAGGAGGCGGGTAAGTAATGTATTCACTTTGGCAAAATTTTGTCCGTCACAGATTTTGTGTGAAACCGTTTTTATCCGAAAACTACACAACATTAAGAGCTCAAACTTGCAGGGATTATCGGACTCATTTAGTACAATAGACGAACGGCGCTCTTTTTTTGATTAATTAAATTATTAATGAGATATTCACTAATTAAGGTTTCTTTGTTCAATGCTGTGTGCACTGTTCTATAAATAACCACCGTTGTCGATCGATAACACAGATATTTAAATATATCACGTGGTTGTGCATTTGTGTGAAAAAAGTCACGTGACTTAATTTAGAAACATAATCACGTGGAATAATTTTAAAAGATAGTGAAAAGGTGTAGATTATAAATTATCGATGGTATTACTTTAAAAAAATTAATATAAATCTCCACTTATTTTATTAATTAAATTATTAGTGAGATATTCCCTGTTCTTTGTTCACTGCTGTGCACACTGTTCTATAAATAGCCTACACAGCTACAGCTGCAGTGTAGATAGATAACACAGTGGATTTAAATATATCCACGTGGTTTTGAATGCCAATTCATTATATTGAGGAAAAGGGGGGTATTTAATAAACGTTTGTTTAATTTTTTTAATCTAATTATAATTCTTATTGTTGCATGGTGTAGAAGGGTAACGGACTTATCGAGTTTTTTTTCTGTTTAACGGACTAATCGGGTCAAGCAAATGATTATTGTTCAATTTTAATTGCTAGAGCTTTTTTGAATGTATTTTTAACTCAAAACAGGACATCTCTAAACATAAAAAGTTATTGTTTATATCAATTTGACGATTAATGATAGAAATTCATGTTTGCTTTTCTCGATTTTTCTATTTGTTTTTTTACTTTGTGAAATAACCACGAGGTATATCAACGTAACATTTTCTAGGAGTTATCATAGATCAATTAAGTATTTCGTGAGTATGGTTTTTAATAAAACTTACCTCTTCTTGTTATCATTTGAACTCATTTTTCTGAGTTACTTCATGTTTATTGGCACGAACAGTCATTTGCTTAACCCGATTAGTCCGTTAAACAGAAAAAACGCGACAAGTCCGTTACCATTCTACACCGTGTGTTGATAGCTTCCGTGCCGAATCAGGATTGTAACAATGTCGGGTGTACTTTTCAACATATTAATTTAGTGTCATTGGGAACAAATGTCAAACTAAATGGTGAAAATTTTCAGTCGGAAATAATAACAAGATGTTGAAGTCTTTTGCTGCAAGTGGCAAAATAATGACAGATTGAAAAAAATAAAAAGCGCTTGAATCGTGCGTGTACACCCATCATCTTGACTGTGCATTGGGTACTATATTATTCAACATTTGTGCTCGAAAACAAATTGGGCAGGCGGGTAAGTCGTATTCGTGTGAATACATTCCTCTAGTTAATTTTTATTTTTATTAGTCTTTTCGATTTTACCTTTTAACCTTGTGGCGTACATGACCTTTATTACTACTCTTATTATTTATCTCGCCACCACACAACCTTCATTATTATTTTTAAGAAAATTTATTCTGTCCACATGCAATGTGCCATGTACAAACATTTTTGTATTATCTTGACAGCTGTCTTATTTATTTATAACTCATTGTTTATAAATACTTAAATTTTTTTGGTTTAGTAAAGTGTGTCATTCAACATTTGGATGTAGTTACATATATGTATAATTCAACAGGCAATACACATTATTTCAATTATAAAATTCGATTTTCAAACACATATCAACACATTGAAAAGTTCTGTAACTAATCTTTTACAAACAACTGGGTGTGATTTACTTACTTATGGGACTTTTTAACGTCCTTGACTACCGTAAAACAGGCTCGCACGGACTTCACGGGTGTGATTTAATTTGGTTTCTCATTTAATAGAGTCTTAATTTCAATTACTTTCTGCAAAATTTAAATAAAGGGGGTTTATATATTTATATAATAACTCTTTTATTTCATTAAAATTACATTCAAAATGTTTGGAAAGCAGTATTTGGTCGAAATACTACACAAAAAAACAAAATACATGTATCTGCATAATAAGGCACTCACTTTGATAGAGCACTTTTCTATAGTAAAGTTTGACCTAAATTACCACGGAAGTGTATGTTTGGAAGAGTCAATTGTTATCTATTCGAAATCCTTTGGGTCATGTCGTCTGCAGTTAAGGCGGGAAAAGTCTCGCGGTTTGTTCGAATACCATTGAACGTTACGAAAGCAGAGGATCTTTTTAAAACAACGCTAGGTCCCTTTTAGAAACTCAAATGGTTGACTTCCTATGTAAAATTCCCGTAGCAAATGTCAAGGACGATTTCGGACATTTCAACAACTAAGGCATAATATAAAATACATGTATGGACGTGTTATCGTGTAGATATTTTTCAAATTGGATTTTAGCACTTTAAAGGTACAGTATGGAATAATAAGAAAATGCAAGCAAAACGCTGAGCTCATGGGGGGGGGGGGGGGGTGAAACATTTAGTATAGTTTGATTTGGTATTTTGTAGTTGCTGTAGAGATCAAGGGCTGTTATAAAGTTGGAGGTGTGCATACAAATTGTATATGGAGTTTTGTCTTATATTTTTGCCGGATTTTAAAATAAAAATCAATAATAAACTGTTTATTTTGACATTGAAAGTATCTCTTGTCTTTCTAATAGTTTATTTTAGCTTTTTTCATATTCATGCCATTGTTTACAAAACAGCAACTGGAAGTGTGTAATTTAAGAATGCATTCTGGTAAAAACTGGTATTCTGGGTTGTTTTGGTTACATTTGTTGCACTAACTGAAAACAAGTCAAAACAGAAATAGAGCATAGAGACAAAAGAATTCAGTCTACACTGACATGGCCTGTAAAGTATGTCAGATATATGAACTGTACCTAGATGGATCATTGTGTTTAATAACTCCATTATTTACAGAATACTTTACAAAGAACCTACAGAGTGTGAAATGTGTTGAGGGAGAAACAGCAGAATTCACATGTGAAGTCATAGACAACAGCATAGCTGTTTGCTGGAACAAAAATGGAATTAACTTGGAAAATAATGAAAAGTATCAAATTTTACAAGGAGGAAAAATTCATAGACTATCCATTAAGAATTGTGATCAGCATGATACAGCAAATTATACAGTCAGTATTAACAACAGAGTCAGATCAACATCTCTTGTTGTGATAGGTAAATAAACTTCTACTTCAGAGCTACAATGATTGTTGTTTTGGGAGCAGTGTCCATATCAATAAAATTTGGTGTATAATCTCCCCAAAATTATAGTGGGTTGTTGAGGGATGCAGAATGAAGGCCATTGTGCATTATAATGTGTGCATGCAATCTTAGAACAAATTGTGAATAGGGACACTTTATTCTTGCCTGATTTATAATTTCATTCTAAAATGAATTAATGTTGGTTGGATCCCAGGGTAATATGTACATGTAGCTTATCATGCAGTGTTATGGATATGCATGATGACTAAGCAATTTATAGCGGAGATAATTTGTCCAAGTTGGATGACATGTCTAAATTTGCAATAAGTTACCCTTTGGTGCTACCACTTAATCAGTTAATTAATCTAGCATCCAAGCAGATCTTATACATATCAGACTTAACTTATTTGCTAGTGTCTGGGTGGCAGAGTGGTTAAGGTAGTTCATCTACTAATAATCACGTGGTTGGTCAACACTGAGGATGCGGGTTCGAGTCTCTCTGTATGCAGTCATGTGGGACGCCATGACAATTGCTGAACATAATTCGAACAAAAAACCTTTTCTTTGTATGAAAATTCTTGTCAAAAATTGCACATTTGGCATGAAACAACATAGTTTCTAACCTTGAATTATTTGGAGGAGTTTACAAAAACATATACATGCCACTGTTGACACTTTAAGGGGGTAAACAAGTGTGAAATTGCAAAGCATTACACCTTTTTAGCTCACCTGACCCTGAAACCACTTGGCCAATGAAACCAAACTTGGCCATAATGTTCATTGGATGGACCTTTACAAAGTGTGTGTTTTTTATTTTGATTGGTAAACCAATATGGCCGCCACCTCAAGACTTAGTTTAACATAGGACCCTATGGGAAAAAAGTTAAAAAGGGCTTCTTCTCTGAAGCCGTTTAACCAATCAAAACAAAACTTACTAGCAATATTGTTTGGATGGTCCTCTATAAAGTTTGTGTTTTAGATGGGAATTGGAAATTCAAAATGGCCGCCACCGCAGGACTTAGTTTAACATAGAACCCTATGGGAAAAAGTTTTAAAAGGCTTCTTCTCTGAAACCGGTTAATCAATGGAAACAAAAAACTTACTAGCAATATTGTTTGGATGGTCCTCTATAAAGTTTGTGTTTTTTATGGCAATTGGAAATTAAAAATGGCTGCCACCGCAGGACTTAATTTAACATAGGACCCTATGGGAAAAGTTTGAAAGGCTTCTTTTCTGAAACCGGCCAACCAATGGAAACAAAACTTACTAGCAATATTGTTTGGATGGTCCACTATAAAGTTAATGTTTTTTATCCCAATCGGAAATTCAAAATGGCCGCCACCGCAGGACTTGGTTTAACATTCAACCCTATGAGAAAAAAGTTTAAAAGGGCTTCTTCTCTGAAACCGTTTAACCAATCAAAACAAAACTTACTAGCAATATTGTTTGGATGGTCCTCTATAAAGTTTGTTTTTTATGGCAATTGGTAATTCAAAATGACCGCTACTGCAGGACTTAGTTTAACATAGGACCCTATGGGAAAAAGTTTTTAAAGGCTTCTTCTCGGAAACCGGTTAATCAATCGAAACAAAAACTTGCTAGCAATATTGTTTGGATGGTCCTCTATAAAGTTTATGTTTTTTATGGCAATTGGAAATTCAAAATGGCCCCTACCGCAGGACTTAGTTTAACATACGACCCTATGGGAAAAAGTTTTTAAAGGCTTCTTCTCTGAAACCGGTTAATCAATGGAAACAAAAACTTACTAGCAATATTGTTTGGATGGTCCTTTATAAAGTTTATGTTTTTTATGGCAATTGGAAACTCAAAATGGCCACCTCCGCCGCAGGACTTAGTTTAACAGAGGACCATATGGGCAAATAAAAAAAATCTTCTCTATACAACTGGTTAACCAATGAAACAAAGCTTTCTAGTAATATTGTTTGGATGGTCCTATTTAAAGTTTATTGAAAATTACAGGACTTACTTTAACATCAGGGAAATGCCATCTTCCTTGCCTATAAAATCAGGTGAGCGATACAGGCTCTTAAGAGCCTCTGGTTCCTTTACAGAATACTTCACTAAACCATTGGGTTCTATGACATGTATAGAGGGTGAATCTGTTCAGTTTGAATGTGAAGTTCTTGATGCCCATCAAACAGCCCTGTGGTACAAAGATGGCACTGAAGTCAGCACATCATACAAATATAAAGTGGAGAGACATGGCAAACAACACACACTTGTTGTAAACATGACAAAAATTGATGATACAGGGAAATATTCGATCAAGATAAAAAATTGTGTTCGAAAGACAGAACTTATAGTGCGAGGTAAGACAGTAAAATTAGAAGGATCATTGACGATGTGTTAGACTGAGAGAACTTATAACATTTGGACCACTGTTGAGAAAAAGTCTAACAAATCGGCATGCAAAATAATTGTATTCTACATCATATAACCAAATGTCATCTCACATGGTCAGACATATCTTCAAGACACATGTCATACTACACTGATAATTTATATCCCAAGGACATGTCTTTTCTCAAGGACATGCAATATCACAAGGACAAAAAATTGTGTCATCCCACAAGCACAAATGTCATGTTATAAGGATCCATGTAATTTCGTATGACTACAGGTCATGTCACGAGTGGCCATGGTGGCCAAGTGGTTAAGTAGTTTGTCATCTACCATTCATCAGGAGCCTGTTAACACTGATGTTGACATGTTAGAGTCTAACCTTATTGAGGAGGATTCCAAGTTTTTCTACAGAAGGTTGTTGTTTTCTCCATTTTTCTCCCCACAATAACAAACTGGTCTCTACGATATAGCTAACAATTTGCTGAATGTGGCCAGGGTTCTCCCCAGGAATTTTGGAAAGCACTGTGGTGTCGTATGTTAAAAAGGGTCCAATTTTGCATGTCACGCCGTACATTTCGTGCATCACATGCATTTGTGTGTGTGTTATCTCAAACAGAGGGGTACCTGTCTAATTAAATACATATAATAAATAAGATAGTATAAATATTTTTCTTAATTTATGTTTGTGTTAAAGTATTGACATATATAACATATGATAACAGATACCAATACAAAGCTACTATTAACATTGGCACAAATAGTAAATAACAAATAAAATGTGATAAAAGATACCAAGGTTAAGAGAATTTACCTGTCAATTTACTTGGGAGACTGACGAAGTTAAGGGCCCAAGTAACACATTTATCCTTAGGAGCGGATTTACCTGCATATCCGAAAATTTAATTTATGCCATTCAGTGCAAAAGATGTTCGATGTTGTATATCGATGAGACCTACCGTAGACTGGGTGAACGTTTTGCGGAGCACATTAGGAGTGTCCTAAAGGGTGATGACTGTCCCGTGGGTCGCCACTTTAGACAGCTAGACCATCATATTTCGGATATGCATGTCACCGCTCTTATGGAAACTAGCATTGGCAAAAGACAACGACAATCTTTGGAACAGGATTATTAAGTTCCTGGGATCTAGCCATCCGTTTGGGATGAATGTAAAAAACACTTTTTTATGAGTGTCCACTTTTGTTCTTTTGGAATTACTAATGAATGTAATTGAGAAAGTTCAAGACCTTTTGTTAGGTCAAGTACAACAAAAAGAAATTTTTCTGGTTATGTCTATGTGTGTGACCGATCACAGCTATCTGCCATTTGTCATTAAGTCTACTCTCCTTCCTTGTCCTATACAGATGTGTTGTTCTTTGTCTTCCTCTTTCTCACCCTGAAGAAGGTCTTTTGACCTAAAGCTCGGGCCCATCTTTATTGTTTTTTTTATATTTTTTTATAGTCAGGCTTTTTACAATACCTCCCTACAACCATCACCTGACAAAGATGTTAGGAGGTTGCATAATATATGAATATTTATTATTGACTATATTTTTTTGATAATTATTTTCCTAAAAGAAAAACAAAAAAAAAGTTCATACAGATTAAAAGCACACACACTCATTTATAAACTCATATATACATACACCCTCAAATACTGTTTAAAAAATTATGCACCATCTTTATTGTTGTTTGATTTTTAATTTTTAATTTTTATTTTTATTAGTCTTTTCGATTTGACCTTTTAACCTTGTGGCGTACATGACCTTTATTACTACTCTTATTATTTATCTCGCCACCACACAACCTTCATTATTATTTTTAAGAAAATTTACTCTGTCCACATGCAATGTGCCATGTACAAACATTTTTGTATTATCTTGACAGCTGTCTTATTAATTTATAACTCATTGTTTATAAATACTTAATTTTTTTTGGTTTAGTAAAGTGTGTCATTCAACATTTGGATGTAGTTACATATATGTATAATTCAACAGGCAATACACATTATTTCAATTATAAAAATTCGATTTTCAAACACATATCAACACATTGAAAAATTCTGTAACTAATCTTTTACAAACAACTGGGTGTGATTTACTTACTTATGGGACTTTTTAACGTCCTTGACTACCGTAAAACAGTCTCACACGGACTTCACGGGTGTGATTTAATTTGGTTTCTCATTTAATATAGTCTTAATTTCAATTACTTTCTGCAAAATGTAAATAAAGGGGTTTTATATATTTATATAATAACTCTTTTATTTCATTAAAATTACATTCAAAATGTTTGGATAGCAGTATTTGGTGGAAATACTACACAAAAAAAACAAAATAACACGTATCTGCATAATAATTTAAGGCACTAATGTAGGGGAAGCAACTCTGGACTGGTACATGTGCTTAGTGTTTTTGTCTAAATTTATCAGTGTACATTTTAATGCAGATTTATGCAGCTGGCCTTAAATTTAGTTACAGATAGTTTAATAATTTATTGATAATTTCTGCTCAAATTACAGAAATAACAGAATAAAAATGTACAAGAAGGTATTGCAAAATGTCTACTGAAAGTCACAAATCACCGTGACCACCATATGCAAATTTTTTGTGTGGGAAACTAAGGAAATTTTTGTGTAAAATCCAATTACAATAACCACATAAAATGAAGGAAACCATTAAAAATTTAACTAAATTTGTCTTAATTTTATTATCATTTTTGCATTACAATTGTTGAGATAAGAAATCAGTCTGGTTAGGTAGCGTATATGATTGAATGAATCTAACGGTTACTGGCAATTTGTTGTACCGAGCGCAGTGTCATGAATATGTTTACACCTGTCCAGGTAAACATTACCCGAGTCATTAATTAATAGAAGGTATTGCCCACAGCTTTAATTACTTGAATAAACAACACAACAGGAAATAGTGACAAATGTCACTGTTTTGGATAGCACAGCGGCATGAAATTAAACCACCACGGTAGATCAGATAGCACCATGGCAAAAAAATAAAGCACCGCAGTACCGTGATGCTAAAAGGGCCTGGGGAGAACACTGGTGGCCTTAAACAGGTTCCATTTAACAAACATATCACAAAGACACATGTTATCTCACATGGAATGTGTCATCTCAAATAGAAATTGTATTATCAATACAAATTGTTATCTCACAAATACATACATCAATTTACTTGAACACATCTCATCTGACATTTATGTGTTCCTTAAAACAAGAGAAAGGTGTGATCAAGTGAGCATGTTTTGGCAGAGGTTTTTATGAGTAACAAACAAAACTGCTTAGCGGGTATCCATGTTCGAGCTTATGACTGTTACTTTTGTAGATCCAAAAAGTTGCAAATTGAAATCAGCAATTTTTTTTCACTTGTATTCGGCATTTTGAAATGCTGTTTTTTCTTTGGTAGGGCGATTTTCCAAGTATATTTTGACTTAGAATGAAAGTGTAACTAGGAGCAAGCAAGTATTAATGTTGATTGCCGTTTATACATGCTAATACCATAGAACGTCCCAAAAGCAGGCGAGGCCCAGATAGGGGAGACATTAGGGAGAAGTCAAAGGGACTGTAAAAAAAATTAATTTCACAGTAGTTTACATTTTTCTTTTATTTCCATCAAATTTTTTCTTGTGTTTTTAAACCATAACACACCTAGATTCATTTTTTGTTCTTTCTTTTTCATTATTATTCATAGTATGCAATATCAGACAGCACATAACCTTTATCATTAATCAGGGAAAAAAAGCACCAGATACAGCGACTATTTTTCTATCTACTTCAGTACTGGTAACCATACATATGAGACATTAACATCATACATAATCATTAAGTTCTTGTATACATCATAATATTCCTAACAGTTTGTGATGAATGCCATGTTTATCTGGACAAAATGTCCAAAGAAGATAAATAGAATAACATTACAATATACAAAGAAATAATTTTCTGTTCAGCATACTTCCACTTTATATGCAAAGTTGTGCTGATCCTTATTGCTTCATGGGACATCCATCTACAGAAATTATCATGATGTCAATAAAATATCTTTATTCTTTCAAGTGCAGTTCATATATTTATCAAAGAAAATTATTAAAATAAAATATACTTTGAAAGAACTTTAAGTTTGCAACCAATTAAAAGTGTTTGTTTATCAAACAATATTTCATTATGGGTCATTGTACTTTACTTTTCTTTGTTGTTTACTCTGATTATTAGTCACATCCGGTACACATACTAGTGCAATCCTGACGTAAACCAATGATACGACAAAAATATTTATAGATTTAGTGCACCACCCAATCAAGTAACAGATAGTCATTTACTCTCAGTTGGAGTGAGAAAGTTTAAGATCAATATGTTATGATTGTTTACGTTATTTATTTATATTGACACTCAATGGCTAAGGCCATTCGTTGGTCAGTTTGTGTCTAAATTTTTGACAAGAAACACCATCATTGGTATCGTAGCATAATCTTCTAGACTTGTATATTATTATTTTTTGTTTTTGATGTATCGTCATGTTTGTTGATCCAATACTGAATAAGTGTACTGGTTTAGCAGCTTTCTTTAGACTCTTTATATAATATTTTCAACTGCCTGTATTGTGTATTTACACGATCCCAGTGGACTTATATTATTCCACCAATGAAGAATATCTTAAACATTTAGAGTTAAACGCCACTGGTGAGTCTTAAGTAGATGAAACACGCATCTGGCGTAATGCCGGATGCTGATGTATCAATAACAAAATTTTATCGTTTATTATAGATTGATATTGACACTGAAGATGGCCATCAGTTGGTCGAAAATTTTGTCATATATATATATATATATATATATATATATATATATATATATATATATATATATAAGTCTAGAGAATTATGCAACGATACAAATATAAAGATGTTTATACTATTAAATTATTATAGTATAAACATCTTTATATTTGTATCGTTGCATAATTCTCTAGACTTATATATATATATAAGTCTAGAGAATTATGCAACGATACAAATATAAAGATGTTTATACTATTAAATTATTATATATATATATAAGTCTAGAAGATTATGCAACGATACATATGACGGTGTTTCTTGTCATAAATTTAGACACAGACTGACCAACGAATGGCCTAAGTCATTGAGTGTCAATATAAATAAATAACGTAAACAATCATAACATATTCATCTTAAACTTTCTCATTTTAAATGAACCCAAAACTTTTTTAATAGTTGCTTCTCAGTCCGCTAACCGGGGACGTGCCGTGCTGTTACTTGGCTTTGATCAAATATTCAAACAAGATGTAATCAAAATTATCAAGGTGACAAATTCATTACGCCAGACGCGCGTTTCGTCTACATAAGACTCATCAGTGGCGTTTAACTATAAATGTTTAAGATATTCTTCATTGGGAGATGGAATAATATAAGTCCACTGGGATCGTGTAAATACACAATACAGGCAGTTCAAAATATTATATAAAGGGTCTAAAAGAATGCTGCTGAACCAGTACACTTATTTAGTATCGGATATACAAACGTCTAAGTATATAATTTACTTACTGTGACTGCATGACAAGTAACTTTGTCACCCTATATAATATATACACAAATGCTGAATTGGATTACTGTCAGATTAATATGTATTCGTTACGATAATTCCATCGTCACACGCTAGTACACATGTACTATGTCTATGTCTAAGATTCACCCCGGTTAATGAAGCTATATTTTTATATAGCGGATTTGGCCGAGGGGTCTAGACCGCTGGACATAGTGCAGGTGAATTGGTGCCACAGTGTCACAACGGTGTGAGTTCGAATTGTTGGGCTTAATTTGTAGACGTGTATGTATATATATATATATATATATATATATATATATATATATATATATATATATATATATATATATATATACAGTGATTTTGTTTGCCTATATTTACCTCCGAAATAAGGTCTATTCCTCTATAGAAAGTTCCCTAAAATGTTCAAAAAATGGCTTAAATTTTTCCCAAATGAGGATTAAAATTTCCCAAAAGATAAAATTTGAAACAGAAAAATGATATATGATATATAGTTAGCTTGCTTTATGATTGGTATCTATAGTTTGTTATTTATTATCCTCCCAGTTCTTCATAAGATTAAAAAATTTTACCTAAAACTCAAGATGTATGTCAATTTTACCAATTCTCATAAAATAATACATATTTTCCCAATAAGAAAGGCAGGGGCAGTTTTGAAAAATTCCAACAAAATCACTGATATATATATACACGTAAAAATAGCTCTTTGCAAGTTGTAGTATATATTGAAAATACAAATTCGAAATACACCAAAATGTCTTGTATTGTATATCACATCAGTTAAATACACAGCAAATTCATTTTAAATGGTTTCATGTATTACAAGAATATTCATGGCTCTTGGTAGTGGATATATCTACAAGTCTAGAGGATTATGCAACGATACAAAATAGAGATGTTTCTACTAAAAAATTAATATATTAATAAATAAAGACAAAATTTTCGTCCAACTGATGGCCTTCTTCAGTGTCAATATCATTCTTTGTAAACAAAATATTAGATCCCTTTAGAAAAAAACAAAAACCCATATATGTAGGGGGAGACAGATGACTCACATCTTCATGAAGCCCACAGTTACCACACGATGACATCTCCTCACTGGCAAATTTCTGGTGCAAAATATGAAACTGTTGAGTAAACTTAGAAAAGTGGGTGTATGCATATATGTGCCCAGTGGGACATCATTGTCGCTGAGACACCTTCCTTGTTTTTACAATTAATATTGATTTATAATTTGTTAATGATGCCCTATAAACAAAATGTGATGATAGATTTGATTTAAGATGTTTGAAATATTGTTGATGTACATAATCAACTGGAAATTGTATAACTGGAATGTTTACATCAACATCTATATGTAGGGGGAGAACATTTATTAAGATAAGTTGATTATCTTAAATAAAATGTGGCAAAAAGAAGCTTTTGTTTGGCACTAACTATGGCAGAGAGCGATGAAGCACTAATAGCCAATTTACTTTTTAATTTAGTTATATACATGTTCATCATACGTGTAAGCCAGTTTATATTCGAAATGTGTGGTAGTAATTAGTAAAAATAATATATTTGGTGTCAGTGTGGTTTTAGAATTTTCATACTTCCCAAACCTATACTTTTAATAATGGAATAGCTTTTATGGCTACACAGAGAAAAAGAATAAACAAAGTATTTTTTTATTTAACACATTAATGCACAGTGAACATAAGATATTCTAATAGTTACTACTATATTTCTATTTAACAGAAATCCCCAAAGCTATCCAAAAGTTAAGTCTAAAGGATAAGGAATTATACATGGAAATAATCAAATCTGGGACTGAGACACGGTACTACATCAGGGCTGTTATCATTGGAGAAAATGGTGTAGGTAAAACATGTCTGCTGAGAAGGCTACTAAGACAGAGTACCACAGGAGTCCAAAGTACAGATGGGGTTGAGATGCATCGATGTAGAATTAAACTGAGTAATGGTGAATGGATCTTTGATGAAGGTATTTAAAACTGGTACTTGGCAAATGTTAACGTTGGTAACAACAAATTACATGTACTTATCATGACAAATTAGATTTTTTAACTCACCTGACCCAAAGGGGTCAGTGTGTGAGCTATTCTCATCACTTTGCATCCGTCTTCATTGGCATTGTCGTCATCGTCGGTGGCCATAAGCTTGTCACATTTCAATCTTCTTCTCCAAAACCCCTTGGCCAATTTATAAAAAAATGATGGATGGATATTTATCTTATTATTTTGAGTCTTTCGAGCCAAGTGCAAATTGAACATGGCTTCCAGGGCCACTAATGGGTTCTCATTGACTGAAATTTCAAAAATCTTCTTTTTACAAACAGTGTGGTAGATTGATTTAAAATATTGCAATAATGTACCTTACATGGTCCTCTACAAAATTTGAGTTCTTTGTGGTGATCCAAAATCCAAGATGGCCACCACCGTGGAACACAGCTTAACATAGAACCCTATGGGAAAACTATACAAACAGCTTCTTCTCTGAAACTGTTCCTCACAATTTAACCAAATAATACAGAAGTAAATCATAGATAGTAATCTTAGTATTTAAAGTTTTTCGAGTCGATAGGAAATTTAACATGGCTGCCAGAACTGCAAATGCCTTCTGATTGGCTTTAAAATTTGTTTTTTCACAAACTGCTTTGCAGAAGGATATGTGATATTGTATTGTCCTCTATTAATTTTGAGTTTTTTGTTCTCAGAAACTGTCTTACAAATTGCTCCTGATTGGAAATTCAACAAGTTTTTTTGTAAGTCAGGTGAGCGATATAGGCTCTTAAGAGCCTCTAGTTAATTAGTAACATCATCATGTAGATTTCTTCTATTATTATATTGATTACTATTGCTGTCACTTTGTAATCACACTTAAGTCTGTTGTTATCTGCATGTTCTGAGTCTAATGCTTTATTTCACAGTATCAGATAAAAAGAAAGAACTGTTGTTGAGATTGAAAAAATCCAAACATTCTAGCACTGGTGAAAAAAGCTCTTCAACAGAGAACATCCAGCAGAACAGCTACAATGTAACTGGTTTGCAAGAAGATGAAAACAATCAAAGTAATATCAGAGGGTCAGCAGGTACCAATATACTGTATAGTCGTTCTAGTTCAGGAAGAAAACAGTTAAAAACAAATGACCAGCTTGATGATCAATCTGTTAAAAGTGAATTGGAAAAACCAATGTTGACATCAATTCAAAATATGTCAGACGATAGAGCAATGGAGGTGGAGAGTACTTCACAGCTACATAACAATTTATTTACAGAACTAAATAGAGAAGTTTCTCAAGCACTGGATGATTTTTTTAATGGTATTGAAGAAGTGGATATTCCATCAGATGTATTTATAGAATGTGGACTTATGGATTTTGCTGGAGAGAAGGAATACTATGCCACTCACCCAATATTCCTCAATCCAAATGCAATACATCTCTTAGTTACAAACATCATGAAAGATGTACAGCCAATTAAAACTGAAGATGGCTTTGATAAGATTGGAGGTTTGAAGCTTTTTTATTAGTAAATAAAATGTTTTAGTGTATTGTGTTTGTCCTGCAATTTTTTTCGCTGACCAGGCTAAAGTCCATGTACCATCACTTGTTGCATTACCATCACTTGTTGCATCCTCCAGTAAGTCAGTTTGAACCAACGTTTAAATGTTCAGGCATTCAGATATCTAGTTGACAAATTTTACTAGTGGTTTTGATTTATGAACAATTACACTAATTAAAAAATAGATTATTGCGAGCTAGCTCTATGCGAATTAGAACATGGTCAGACCTTATAGTTGTCATTATTTTATACCGAGCGATATTAAATCGCTCAGTTAACAATATGAAGACAAATATAAGGTTTGACCATGTTCTAATTCGCATAGAGCACAATGGCAATAATCTATTTTGATTCAATATGTTTAAGCATGTTAAGTAATGTTTTAAAATTTCAAAGCAGATCTAAGAGGACGCTTTCAATAGTAATATTGTTTTTGAAACTAATTAAACATCTCTGGAAACAGTTTGTTAAACCAAATAGTATTGACATAAGCATATAATTATTAAATATTCTAGCTTTTTAGCAAAACAATATTGAGAAGTCTTAACAAAATTGCATTGTTCCAGTTGGAAATTTCAGATGAGCGTATATGAGGTCGGAATTCTAATCTCATACCAGGGTCTATGCTTATTAGAACCCTAATGTGTTCTCAAAGCGTATGAAGGACGTCATATTAGAATAGAACATAGTAACCTATATTATTAAAATAAGTTTACTCAGTCAAAACGTTCAGCCCGTAACTACATTACTAAATGCCACACCCCCTTGGAAAAAATTGTATGCTTGCATTTTTTTATTATTCCATATTTTATCATTTTATAAGAAAAATCTATTAGAAAAAATTTAAATACGATAAACTGTCCATGTTTTATACTATGCCTCTGTTGTTTACTTGTTACAAATTGTGCTACGTTAATTTTACATAATAAGTAAGATATTTTGGTTTCTATAGGGACCTTGCATTGTTTACAAATGTTCCACTGCTTTGGTTACGTTCCATGGTATTCAGACAAGTCGCCTTAACTGCAGTTGACATTATCCAAAGGATTTCGAATAGACAACATTTGATTGTTCTTAAAGTACTCTTCCGTACTACGGATATAGATAGATAGATAGCACTATCAAAATTTAAAAACCACCATATTTCAAAACGCTGAATATCTGGAGGAAATATTTGTTGATTTCAAAAAGTAGTATTCTTGATCTACATAGGAGCATACTAGTAATCTGAACCATACACGATAAGCAGTTTTCATTTGTCACGCAAAAAAACCCTCTCTAAAACATGTCCACTTGTAGTATAATCATGATAATGTGAAATTTTTTGTTGACTTCAAAGTGGAAATATTTCTGTTCGTAAAGACTTTTTTACTAAAATATCAGTTCTAACCATATAACATAAAAACATAATTACAGAGAGAAACTATGAATAGCAAAACATTAAACATTATTTTTTTCTGTGGACAAAAAATGTGCAAGAACCATTTAAATCAATTGACATACCAGAAAGGATCTCAACAAGGCCTCTACATCTTCATTCTGATATCACTAATACACACACATGCTTTTACATGATGCCTATGAGAACGGCTACAAGATTCCTTAGTGCGTAATATCATGTATAAAACATGGTCACCTAGTGCAATGCAGGGTCACCATGTTTGTCGAAAAATTTTTTTAAAAGTCAAAATTATAATGCCTGTGGTAAGTTTTTGTAGGAATTTATGCATTGGAGAACTTGAAGATTTCCACATTTGATGTTGCCAATTAGGATTATTCTCATGACCATCTATTAACCAGGTGACTAACAGGCCGTGTTGAGCATCTGGTTTGTGTATGTGTTAAAAATAGCTTCAGGTCATATGTTAACTGTTAGCTAATAATAGAAGCTCTGTGGGTCACCTAGTTATCTTACATGACACTGTTATTTTGCAGAGTATCTAGAATTCTGGCTTGATAGTATTCACTGCTGTGGAGTTAATGAGGAATCGGAGGAGGAGACAAAGACAGAATTACTCTATCCTCCAACTATCGTTGTCTGTACAAGAATTGACGAGTGTAGAGATCATGTAAGTAGTTGGGAAAAAATATCAGTTTTTTATCTGTGTATTTTAAGAAAGAACACAACGTTTTGAAGTAATTTCAGTCATACCTATCAAATGAAATGAAAAATTTAACAGCTTTACATACTTAAGGCACCCGTATTAAATACACACTAATGAAAGAGATGTAGCTGTCAGACAATTTTTGCATTCGTTTGGTATACACGAGTCTCATCAACAAAGGTTGCTAATTTCCTGTTTGTAGACAGCTTACCTTCTGAGATCTAGTTGACAAATATTGTTCATGTGAAAAAATTAAAACTTGATTTAGAATGGATATCCTATTCCAAACAGTTTGGATTTAAATGGATCAATCTTTCTTTGTTTTTATGAATGAAAGATAAGTATATTTCATTTGCAGTTTTATCCTTATGAGTGGCATTTGGTTTGATGAAGGTTGGTCAGTATGAGACATCTGTTTGTTATTATATGTTTATTAGGTTTCAGTTATCCTGTTGCTTTGACAGGTTCGAGTATCACTGCTGGCAGGATGTGCTCGACTATAATCTTAATTGACAAGGATTGGCAGTTTTCCTACTGAAGTTTGGAGGTTTTCTCTGAGTATTCGGGCTTCCTTCTGCAATAAAAACTGGATACCATGATATAGTTGAAAATTTGTTGTGGACTTAAACAACACATAAACAAACAAACAAACAATTATTCTTGACTTGAACTTTAAAACAAGCAATAATTGATACATTGATGATAAAAGATGTGAATTTTAGCTGCTATACAATTTTTTTCCAAATAATGCAACTTAATTAAACACAAAAAAATTTTTTTGTTGGTTTCAGAACAATAACTCAGTTCGATTCATTATATTTACTTGAAGTTTGTAATAGTTCTTACGACAAGTTTGATTATGTGAAATATTTTTTATTTCTTAGTTTCTGCTCACTAACTTATTATGTAAATATTTTTGATTTTCAAAATCAACTAATTTAAGCAGATAAAATGGGGCTTAAATTCAAATTTGAGATATCTCAAATGTGTGTTGTTGTCAAGTTATCACCCTGAATAAAGTGCAGAAAATATAAACAGTTTAGACCTGCACAAAAACACAACTGATGCAATCATATCATTTATGGTTTTTTTTTTTCATTTTAGCTTGATGAAAGAAAACATGTTTTCTGTAAACAGATGAGTTCTGTATTAAGAAATGAAACTAAGAAGAAGCATATTAGAGAGATATGCTATGTTTCTAACATTGAATCTGATGAAAAGGATTTCTGTGCTTTGCGAGATACAATTTTTAAGCATGGAAAGCAATTGAAAACATTTGCTGAACAGTTGCCTTTAAAATGGATCCGTTTAGAGCACTTGATTGATGTTTTTAGAGAGGCTGGTGTAAGTGTATTGTCATGGTCAGATATGGTCAAATTATCGTCAAAATGTTTAATTGATAGCGAGGATGAAATCAACACATTCCTGAAATATCAGCATAAAGTTGGAGTTGTCATATATTTTGAGAGTTTAAAAGAATATATTATAGTGAACCAAAAATGGTTAGCGAATGCATTTAGATGTCTTGTATCAGACAAATTTGATACCAACTTGATGCTGTCTGATGAATGGAGAGTACTTGTAGACACAGGAAAGCTTGAGCACTCTCTGATTGTAAAACTTTTTGATAAAGAACCAGAACTTGATTTTAATAAACATAGCAGTCATTTATTAAATGTTATGGAAATATTTGGCATCATAGTAAAGCTTACAACTTTAATGGAAAATGGACAGAAGCAGACCTTACCTACTTATTATATGCCTTGCATGATCTCTGAGAAAGCGACGTATACAGATATTATTGATAGGTTCAACGCAAAGAAAGATAACTGTAAGCGCACACCATGGTTGTGTATTGAGTTTGATTTTATGCCGTTTGACTTTTTCAACCATATTTTGTGTTATTATATCAGTCAATATGCCATCTGCACTGAACCACAAACCGGCGGAATGGCTATTTATCATGGAATGGGAGTGTTTTTTCTTGACAGTACCAAGTTCATAAAAATTTTTTTGTGTTTTTGCAAAAACACAATAGCACTACAGATATGGCAATGGAGAAATGTGAAGAAAGGAAAATGTAAAGAAATGCTAGAAAAATTGGTGGGAACAATTGAGGGAGTCAAAGAAAGATTTGAAGCCAGAAGAGTATCCTACACTGTAAAGTCAATGTGCTCTGACGGCAACATACACTTAACTGCTGGTCGCCATAGCTACGATGAATTAGTGAAATTAGGAGATGAATACTTTTGTGAAGAACATAGTGATAGTCATAACACTAAAGATTTCTTTCATACATGGTTTAAAGACTACACAGAGGTAGGAAATCTTATCAATTAATTGTATTTGTATGTTTATGGCAATCATCTGACATCCATATGTTCATAAACCACACATACATTTGGTCTAGTACAGTAAATTCTGTGATCTGCTGATTCTTTTCTAAAATTTTCAGTTACCTCCCCTTATAAAAAAAATATGCCATGATATAGCTGAAAAAATTCTTGATGTTGCATTAAATCTAATTCAAACAAAAAAAAATTTGTAGAATCTAAATACATGTCCTTGTTTCGGTCATATTTAAGAAATAATTCATGAGGCGGTATGATGTTGTTCTCAGTTCCACATGGGCTAGGCCTTTATATTTGATTAGTTTTCACTGGGCTATAGTGAATATTCATATAAATGTGCAGCCTATGTGTAAAAGAGTACAACGTTATACCTGGAATGATTTATTACAATTTTTATATGACAAAGTCCTGTGTTTTTCCATTCAAGCAAACTCTATAGGACATCAGTTTCTAGCCATCATTTTATGATGAAAAATATTTGGTTTAAAAAATCCTTTCAATTTTGCAATGTACAGCGGACAAAAAACATTTTAACAAAATATTTATTGAATGTTTCACCATAGCGTGTTCTCCATATATCTTATTTATCGACTTTATTTTAATCAGAACTTTAAAATTCAGCCGTGAATATTGTGACTCGTAAAACCTTGCGACTGTACTTTGCATTGCATGTGCATGAAATGGGGATATATTGCATAACATATTGTTTGTCAATATAAGGACGTCACATTAGAATATTTTCTTTACATTTCATTTCTGACTATTTAATGATGCCAAAGACAACCTTATCTTTACAAATGATTTCATGTTTTGGACACACATCGGATATGAATATTTGTACTTCTGCTTCTGCACTATTAATGTAGAGCAAGAACTGCACCATTGTCAGCATGGAATCAGAAAAATGTCTGATACACAGCATTACACAGCCTGTAAACAACATACACTAAACATGCAGCATGAAGGACGTAGAGCAAGAACTGCACCATTGTCAAAATGGAATCAGAAAAATGTCTGATACACAGTATTACACAGCCTTTAAACAACATACACTAAACATGCAGCATGAAGGAGGTAGAGCAAGAACTGCACCATTGTCAAAATGGAATCAGAAAAATGTCTGATACACAGTATTACACTGCCTATAAAAAACATACACTATACATACAGCGTGAAGGAGGTAGAGCAAGAACTGTACCATTGTCAAAATGGAATCAGAATAATTTCTGATAGAATTACTCAGTCTCTACACAACAAACACTAAACATGCAGCATGAAGGAGGTAGAGCAAGAACTGTACCATTGTCAAAATGGAATCAGAATAATTTCTGATAGAATTACTCAGTCTCTGCATTACAAACACTAAACATGCAGCATGAAGGAGGTAGAGCAAGAACTGCACAATTGTCAAAATGGAATCAGAATAATTTCTGATAGAATTACTCAGTCTCTACACAACAAACATTAAACATGCAGCATGAAGGAGGTAGAGCTAGAACTGTACCATTGCCACCATGGAATATGAATAATTTCTGATAGAATTACTCAGTCTCTACACAACATACATACAACATGTTGCATTAAGGAGGTAGAGCAAGATCTGCACCATTGTCAACATGGAATCAGAATAATTTCTGATAGAATTACTCAGTCTCTACACAACATACACTAAACATGGAGAGTGAATGAGGTAGAGCAAGAACTGTACCATTGTCAAAATGGAATCAGAATAATGTCTGATACACAGTATTACTCGGCCTATAAACAACATACACTAAACATTCAGCATGAAGGAGGTAGAGCAAGAACTGCACCATTGCCAACATGGAATCAGAATAATTTCTGATAGAATTACTCAGTCTCTACATTACAAACACTAAACATGCAGCATGAAGGAGGTAGAGCAAGAACTGCACAATTGTCAAAATGGAATCAGAATAATTTCTGATAGAATTACTCAGTCTCTACACAACATACACTAAACATGGAGCATGAAGGAGGTAGAGCAAGAACTGCACAATTGTCAACATGGAAACAGAATAGTTTCTGATAGAATTACTCAGTCTCTATACAACAAACACTAAACATGCAGCATGAATGAGGTAGAGCTAGAACTGTACCATTGTCAAAATGGAATCAGAATAATTTCTGATAGAATTACTCAGTCTCTACATTACTAACAGTAAACATGAAGCATTAAGGAGGTAGAGCAAGAACTGCACCATTGTCAAAATGGAATCAGAATAATTTCTGATAGAATTACTCAGTCTCTACATTACAAACACTAAACATGCAGCATGAATGAGGTAGAGCAGGAACTGTACCATTGTCAAAATGGAATCAGAATAATTTCTGATAGAATTACTCAGTCTCTACACAACAAACACTATACATACAGCATGAAGGAGGTAGAGCAAGAACTGTACCATTGTCAACATGGAATCAGAATAATGTCTGATACACAGTATTACTCAGCCTATAAACAACATACACTAAACATGCAGCATGAAGGAGGTAGAGCAAGAACTGCACCATTGTCAACATGGAATCAGAATAATGTCTGATACACAGTATTACTCGGCCTATAGACAACATACACTAAACATTCAGCATGAAGGAGGTAGAGCAAGAACTGCACCATTGCCAAAATGGAATCAGAATAATTTCTGATAGAATTACTCAGTCTCTACACAACATACACTAAACATGCAGCATGAAGGAGGTAGAGCAAGAACTGCACCATTGTCAAAATGGAATCAGAATAATTTCTGATAGAATTACTCAGTCTCTGCATTACAAACACTAAACATGCAGCATGAAGGAGGTAGAGCAAGAACTGCACCATTGTCAAAATGGAATCAGAATAATTTCTGATAGAATTATTCAGTCTCTACACAACAAACACACTAAACATGCAGCATGAAGGAGGTAGAGCAAGAACTGCACCATTGTCAAAATGGAATCAGAGTAATTTCTGATAGAATTACTCAGTTTCTACATTACAAACACTAAACATGCAGCATGAAGGAGGTAGAGCAAGAACTGCACCATTGTCAAAATGGAATCAGAATAATTTCTGATAGAATTACTCAGTCTCTACATTACAAACACTTAACATGCAGCATGAAGGAGGTAGAGCAAGAAATGCACCATTGTCAAGATGGAATCAGAATAATGTCTGATACACAGTATTACACAGCCTGTGAACAACATACACTAAACATGTATCATGAAGGAGGTAGAGCAAGAACTGTACCATTGTCAACATGGAATCAGAATAATTTCTGATAGAATTACTCAGTCTCTACACAACATGCACTAAACATGGAGCATGAAGGAGGTAGAGCAAGAACTGCATTATTGTCAAAATGGAATCAGAATAATAATGATTTCTGATAGAATTACTCAGTCTCTACATAACAAACACTAAACATGCAGCATGAAGAAGGTAGAGCAAGAACTGCACCATTGTCAAAATGGAATCAGAATAATTTCTGATAGAATTACTCAGTCTCTGCATTAGAAACACTAAACATGCAGCATGAAGGAGGTACTGCAAGAACTGTACCGTTGTCAACATGGAATCAGAATGATTTCTTATAGAATTACCCAGTCTCTTCACAACATACACTAAGCATGCAGCATGAAGGATGTAGAGCAAGAACTGCACCATTGCCAAAATGGAATCAGAATAATTTCTGATAGAATTACTCAGTCTCTACACAACATACACTAAACATGCAGCATGAAGGAGGTAGAGCAAGAACTGCACCATTGTCAAAATGGAATCAGAAAAATGTCTGATACACAGTATTACACAGCCTTTAAACAACATACACTAAACATGCAGCATGAAGGAGGTAGAGCAAGAACTGCACCATTGTCAAAATGGAATCAGAAAAATGTCTGATACACAGTATTACACTGCCGATAAACAACATACACTATACATACAGCATGAAGGAGGTAGAGCAAGAACTGTACCATTGTCAAAATGGAATCAGAATAATTTCTGATAGAATTACTCAGTCTCTACACAACAAACACTAAACATGCAGCATTAAGGAGGTAGAGCAAGAACTGCACCATTGTCAGCATGGAATCAGAAAAATGTCTGATACACAGTATTACACTGCCTTTAAACAACATACACTAAACATGCAGCATGAAGGAGGTAGAGCAAGAACTGCACCATTGTCAAGATGGAATCAGAATAATGTCTGTCTGATACACAGTATTACACAGCCTATAAACAACATACACTAAACATGCAGCATGAAGGAGGTAGAGCAAGAACTGCACCATTGTCAAAATGGAATCAGAATAATTTCTGATAGAATTACTCAGTCTCTACATAACAAACACTAAACATGCAGCATGAAGGAGGTAGAGCAAGAACTGCACCATTGTCAAAATGGAATCGGAATAATTTCTGATAGAATTACTCAGTCTCTACATAACAAACACTAAACATGCAGCATGAAGGAGGTAGAGCAAGAACTGCACCATTGTCAACATGGAATCAGAATAATTTCTGATAGAATTACTCAGTCTCTACACAACATACACTAAACATGCAGCATGAAGGAGGTAGAGCAAGAACTGTACCATTGTCAAAATGGAATCAGAATAATTTCTGATAGAATTACTCAGTCTCTGCATTACAAACACTAAACATGCAGCATGAAGGAGGTAGAGCAAGAACTGCACAATTGTCAAACTGGAATCAGAATAATTTCTGATAGAATTACTCAGTCTCTACACAACAAACATTAAACATGCAGCATGAAGGAGGTAGAGCTAGAACTGTACCATTGCCACCATGGAATATGAATAATTTCTGATAGAATTACTCAGTCTCTACACAACATACATACAACATGTTGCATTAAGGAGGTAGAGCAAGAACTGCACCATTGTCAACATGGAATCAGAATAATTTCTGATAAAATTACTCAGTCTCTACACAACATACACTAAACATGGAGAGTGAATGAGGTAGAGCAAGAACTGTACCATTGTCAAAATGGAATCAGAATAATGTCTGATACACAGTATTACTCGGCCTATAAACAACATACACTAAACATTCAGCATGAAGGAGGTAGAGCAAGAACTGCACCATTGCCAACATGGAATCAGAATAATTTCTGATAGAATTACTCAGTCTCTACATTACAAACACTAAACATGCAGCATGAAGGAGGTAGAGCAAGAACTGCACCATTGTCAAAATGGAATCAGAATAATTTCTGATAGAATTACTCAGTCTCTACACAACATACACTAAACATGGAGCATGAAGGAGGTAGAGCAAGAACTGCACAATTGTCAACATGGAAACAGAATAGTTTCTGATAGAATTACTCAGTCTCTATACAACAAACACTAAACATGCAGCATGAATGAGGTAGAGCTAGAACTGTACCATTGTCAAAATGGAATCAGAATAATTTCTGATAGAATTACTCAGTCTCTACATTACTAACAGTAAACATGAAGCATTAAGGAGGTAGAGCAAGAACTGCACCATTGTCAAAATGGAATCAGAATAATTTCTGATAGAATTACTCAGTCTCTACATTACAAACACTAAACATGCAGCATGAATGAGGTAGAGCAGGAACTGTACCATTGTCAAAATGGAATCAGAATAATTTCTGATAGAATTACTCAGTCTCTACACAACAAACACTATACATACAGCATGAAGGAGGTAGAGCAAGAACTGTACCATTGTCAACATGGAATCAGAATAATGTCTGATACACAGTATTACTCAGCCTATAAACAACATACACTAAACATGCAGCATGAAGGAGGTAGAGCAAGAACTGCACCATTGTCAACATGGAATCAGAATAATGTCTGATACACAGTATTACTCGGCCTATAGACAACATACACTAAACATTCAGCATGAAGGAGGTAGAGCAAGAACTGCACCATTGCCAAAATGGAATCAGAATAATTTCTGATAGAATTACTCAGTCTCTACACAACATACACTAAACATGCAGCATGAAGGAGGTAGAGCAAGAACTGCACCATTGTCAAAATGGAATCAGAATAATTTCTGATAGAATTACTCAGTCTCTGCATTACAAACACTAAACATGCATCATGAAGGAGGTAGAGCAAGAACTGCACCATTGTCAAAATGGACTCAGAATAATTTCTGATAGAATTACTCAGTCTCTACACAACATACACTGAACATGGAGCATGAAGGAGGTAGAGCAAGAACTGTAACATTGTCAAAATGGAATCAGAATAATTTCTGATATAATTACTCAGTCTCTACACAACATACCCTAAACATGCAGCATTAAGGAGGTAGAGTAAGAACTCCACCATTGTCAAAATGGAATCAGAATAATTTCTGATAGAATTACTCAGTCTCTACACAATATACACTAAACATGCACCATGAAGGAGGTAGAGCAAGAAATGCACCATTGTCAAAATGGAATCAGAATAATTTCTGATCGAATTACTCAGTCTCTACACAACATACACTAAACATGCAGCATGAAGGAGGTAAAGCAAGAACTGTGCCATTGTCAACATGGAATCAGGAAAATGTCTGATACACAGTATTACACAGCCTATAAACAACATACACTAAACATGCAGCATGAAGGAGGTAGAGCAAGAACTGCACCATTGTCAACATGGAATCAGAATAATGTCTGATACACAGTATTACTCAGTCTCTACAAAACAAACACTAAACATGCAGCATGAAGGAGGTAGAGCAAGAACTGCACCATTGTCAAATGGAATCAGAATAATGTATGATTCACAGTATTACACAGCCTGTAAACAAAATACGCTACACATGCAGCATTAAGTAGGTAGAGCAAGAACTGCACCATTGTCAGCATGGAATCAGAATAATTTCTGATAGAATTACTCAGTCTCTACACAACATACACTAAACATGCAGCATGAAAGAGGTAGAGGAAGAACTGTACCATTGTCAACAAGGAATCAGAAAAATGTCTGATACACAGTATTACACAGCCTATAAACAACATACGCTAAACATGCAGCATTAAGTAGGTAGAGCAAGAACTGCACCATTGTCAGCATGGAATCAGAATGATTTCTGATAGAATTACTCAGTCTCTACATAACAAACACTAAACATGCAGCATGAAGGAGGTAGAGCAAGAACTGCACCATTGCCAACATGGAATCAGAATAATTTCTGATAGAATTACTCAGTCTCTACACAACATACACTAAACATGCAGCATTAAGGAGGTAGAGCAAGAACTGCACCATTGTCAACATGGAATCAGAATAATGTCTGATACACAGTATTACACAGCCTGTAAACAACATACACTAAACATGCAGCATGAAGGAGGTAGAGCAAGAACTGTGCCATTGTCAACATGGAATCAGAATAATGTCTGATACACAGTATTACACTGCCTATAAACAACATACACTAAACATGCAGCATGAAGGAGGTAGAGCAAGAACTGCACCATTGTCAAAATGGAATCAGAATAATTTGATAGAATTACTCAGTCTCTACAAAGCATACACTAAACATGCAGCATGAATGAGGTAGAGCAAGGACTGCACCATTGTCAAAATGGACTCAGAATAATTTCTGATAGAATTACTCAGTCTCTACACAACATACACTAAACATGGAGCATGAAGGAGGTAGAGCAAGAACTGTAACATTGTCAAAATGGAATCAGAATAATTTCTGATATAATTACTCAGTCTCTACACAACATACCCTAAACATGCAGCATTAAGGAGGTAGAGTAAGAACTCCACCATTGTCAAAATGGAATCAGAATAATTTCTGATACACAGTATTACACAGCCTTTAAACAACATACACTAAACATGCAGCATGAAGGAGGTAGAGCAAGAACTGCACCATTGTCAAAATGGAATCAGAATAATGTCTGATACACAGTATTACTCAGCCTATAAACAACATACACTAAACATGCAGCATAAATGTGGTAGAGCAAGAACTGCACCATTGTCAAAATGGAATCAGAATAATGTCTGATACACAGTATTACACAGCCTGTAAACAACATGCACTAAACATGCAGCATGAAGGAGGTAGAGCAAGAACTGCACCATTGTCAAAATGGAATCAGAAAAATGTCTGATACACAGTATTACACTGCCTATAAACAACATACACTATACATACAGCATGAAGGAGGTAGAGCAAGAACTGCACCATTGTCAACAAGGAATCAGAAAATTGTCTGATACACAGTATTACACTGCCTATAATTTCTGATAGAATTACTCAGTCTCTACATTACAAACACTAAACATGCAGCATGAAGGAGGTAGAGCAAGAACTGCACAATTGTCAAAATGGAATCAGAATAATTTCTGATAGAATTACTCAGTCTCTACACAACATACACTAAACATGGAGCATGAAGGAGGTAGAGCAAGAACTGCACAATTGTCAACATGGAAACAGAATAGTTTCTGATAGAATTACTCAGTCTCTATACAACAAACACTAAACATGCAGCATGAATGAGGTAGAGCTAGAACTGTACCATTGTCAAAATGGAATCAGAATAATTTCTGATAGAATTACTCAGTCTCTACATTACTAACAGTAAACATGAAGCATTAAGGAGGTAGAGCAAGAACTGCACCATTGTCAAAATGGAATCAGAATAATTTCTGATAGAATTACTCAGTCTCTACATTACAAACACTAAACATGCAGCATGAATGAGGTAGAGCAGGAACTGTACCATTGTCAAAATGGAATCAGAATAATTTCTGATAGAATTACTCAGTCTCTACACAACAAACACTATACATACAGCATGAAGGAGGTAGAGCAAGAACTGTACCATTGTCAACATGGAATCAGAATAATGTCTGATACACAGTATTACTCAGCCTATAAACAACATACACTAAACATGCAGCATGAAGGAGGTAGAGCAAGAACTGCACCATTGTCAACATGGAATCAGAATAATGTCTGATACACAGTATTACTCGGCCTATAGACAACATACACTAAACATTCAGCATGAAGGAGGTAGAGCAAGAACTGCACCATTGCCAAAATGGAATCAGAATAATTTCTGATAGAATTACTCAGTCTCTACACAACATACACTAAACATGCAGCATGAAGGAGGTAGAGCAAGAACTGCACCATTGTCAAAATGGAATCAGAATAATTTCTGATAGAATTACTCAGTCTCTGCATTACAAACACTAAACATGCAGCATGAAGGAGGTAGAGCAAGAACTGCACCATTGTCAAAATGGAATCAGAATAATTTCTGATAGAATTATTCAGTCTCTACACAACAAACACACTAAACATGCAGCATGAAGGAGGTAGAGCAAGAACTGCACCATTGTCAAAATGGAATCAGAGTAATTTCTGATAGAATTACTCAGTTTCTACATTACAAACACTAAACATGCAGCATGAAGGAGGTAGAGCAAGAACTGCACCATTGTCAAAATGGAATCAGAATAATTTCTGATAGAATTACTCAGTCTCTACATTACAAACACTTAACATGCAGCATGAAGGAGGTAGAGCAAGAAATGCACCATTGTCAAGATGGAATCAGAATAATGTCTGATACACAGTATTACACAGCCTGTGAACAACATACACTAAACATGCATCATGAAGGAGGTAGAGCAAGAACTGTACCATTGTCAACATGGAATCAGAATAATTTCTGATAGAATTACTCAGTCTCTACACAACATACACTAAACATGGAGCATGAAGGAGGTAGAGCAAGAACTGCACCATTGTCAAAATGGAATCAGAATAATAATGATTTCTGATAGAATTACTCAGTCTCTACATAACAAACACTAAACATGCAGCATGAAGAAGGTAGAGCAAGAACTGCACCATTGTCAAAATGGAATCAGAATAATTTCTGATAGAATTACTCAGTCTCTGCATTAGAAACACTAAACATGCAGCATGAAGGAGGTACTGCAAGAACTGTACCGTTGTCAACATGGAATCAGAATGATTTCTTATAGAATTACCCAGTCTCTTCACAACATACACTAAGCATGCAGCATGAAGGATGTAGAGCAAGAACTGCACGATTGCCAAAATGGAATCAGAATAATTTCTGATAGAATTACTCAGTCTCTACACAACATACACTAAACATGCAGCATGAAGGAGGTAGAGCAAGAACTGCACCATTGTCAAAATGGAATCAGAATAATTTCTGATAGAATTACTCAGTCTCTGCATTACAAACACTAAACATGCAGCATGAAGGAGGTAGAGCAAGAACTGCACCATTGTCAAAATGGAATCAGAATAATTTCTGATAGAATTATTCAGTCTCTACACAACAAACACACTAAACATGCAGCATGAAGGAGGTAGAGCAAGAACTGCACCATTGTCAAAATGGAATCAGAGTAATTTCTGATAGAATTACTCAGTTTCTACATTACAAACACTAAACATGCAGCATGAAGGAGGTAGAGCAAGAACTGCACCATTGTCAAAATGGAATCAGAATAATTTCTGATAGAATTACTCAGTCTCTACATTACAAACACTTAACATGCAGCATGAAGGAGGTAGAGCAAGAAATGCACCATTGTCAAGATGGAATCAGAATAATGTCTGATACACAGTATTACACAGCCTGTGAACAACATACACTAAACATGCATCATGAAGGAGGTAGAGCAAGAACTGTACCATTGTCAACATGGAATCAGAATAATTTCTGATAGAATTACTCAGTTTCTACACAACATACACTAAACATGGAGCATGAAGGAGGTAGAGCAAGAACTGCACCATTGTCAAAATGGAATCAGAATAATAATGATTTCTGATAGAATTACTCAGTCTCTACATAACAAACACTAAACATGCAGCATGAAGAAGGTAGAGCAAGAACTGCACCATTGTCAAAATGGAATCAGAATAATTTCTGATAGAATTACTCAGTCTCTGCATTAGAAACACTAAACATGCAGCATGAAGGAGGTACTGCAAGAACTGTACCGTTGTCAACATGGAATCAGAATAATTTCTTATAGAATTACCCAGTCTCTTCACAACATACACTAAGCATGCAGCATGAAGGATATAGAGCAAGAACAGCACCATTGTCAACATGGAAACAGAATAATTTCTGATAGAATTACTCAGTCTCTACACAACAAACATTAAACATGCAGCATGAAGGAGGTAGAGCTAGAACTGTACCATTGCCAACATGGAATATGAATAATTTCTGATAGAATTACTCAGTCTCTACACAACATACACTAAACATCGAGCATGAAGGAGGTAGAGCAAGAACTGCACCATTGTCAACATGGAATCAGAATAATGTCTGATACACAGTATTACTCGGCCTATAAACAACATACACTAAACATTCAGCATGAAGGAGGTAGAGCAAGAACTGCACCATTGCCAACATGGAATCAGAATAATTTCTGATAGAATTACTCAGTCTCTACACAACATACACTAAACATGTTGCATTAAGGAGGTAGAGCAAGAACTTTACCATTGTCAAAATGGAATCAGAATAATTTCTGATAGAATTACTCAGTCTCTACATTACAAACACTTAACATGCAGCATGAAGGAGGTAGAGCAAGAAATGCACCATTGTCAAGATGGAATCAGAATAATGTCTGATACACAGTATTACACAGCCTGTGAACAACATACACTAAACATGCATCATGAAGGAGGTAGAGCAAGAACTGCACCATTGTCAAAATGGACTCAGAATAATTTCTGATAGAATTACTCAGTCTCTACACAACATACACTGAACATGGAGCATGAAGGAGGTAGAGCAAGAACTGTAACATTGTCAAAATGGAATCAGAATAATTTCTGATATAATTACTCAGTCTCTACACAACATACCCTAAACATGCAGCATTAAGGAGGTAGAGTAAGAACTCCACCATTGTCAAAATGGAATCAGAATAATTTCTGATAGAATTACTCAGTCTCTACACAATATACACTAAACATGCACCATGAAGGAGGTAGAGCAAGAAATGCACCATTGTCAAAATGGAATCAGAATAATTTCTGATCGAATTACTCAGTCTCTACACAACATACACTAAACATGCAGCATGAAGGAGGTAAAGCAAGAACTGTGCCATTGTCAACATGGAATCAGGAAAATGTCTGATACACAGTATTACACAGCCTATAAACAACATACACTAAACATGCAGCATGAAGGAGGTAGAGCAAGAACTGCACCATTGTCAACATGGAATCAGAATAATGTCTGATACACAGTATTACTCAGTCTCTACAAAACAAACACTAAACATGCAGCATGAAGGAGGTAGAGCAAGAACTGCACCATTGTCAAATGGAATCAGAATAATTTATGATTCACAGTATTACACAGCCTGTAAACAAAATACGCTACACATGCAGCATTAAGTAGGTAGAGCAAGAACTGCACCATTGTCAGCATGGAATCAGAATAATTTCTGATAGAATTACTCAGTCTCTACACAACATACACTAAACATGCAGCATGAAAGAGGTAGAGGAAGAACTGTACCATTGTCAACAAGGAATCAGAAAAATGTCTGATACACAGTATTACACAGCCTATAAACAACATACGCTAAACATGCAGCATTAAGTAGGTAGAGCAAGAACTGCACCATTGTCAGCATGGAATCAGAATGATTTCTGATAGAATTACTCAGTCTCTACATAACAAACACTAAACATGCAGCATGAAGGAGGTAGAGCAAGAACTGCACCATTGCCAACATGGAATCAGAATAATTTCTGATAGAATTACTCAGTCTCTACACAACATACACTAAACATGCAGCATTAAGGAGGTAGAGCAAGAACTGCACCATTGTCAACATGGAATCAGAATAATGTCTGATACACAGTATTACACAGCCTGTAAACAACATACACTAAACATGCAGCATGAAGGAGGTAGAGCAAGAACTGTGCCATTGTCAACATGGAATCAGAATAATGTCTGATACACAGTATTACACTGCCTATAAACAACATACACTAAACATGCAGCATGAAGGAGGTAGAGCAAGAACTGCACCATTGTCAAAATGGAATCAGAATAATTTGATAGAATTACTCAGTCTCTACAAAGCATACACTAAACATGCAGCATGAATGAGGTAGAGCAAGGACTGCACCATTGTCAAAATGGACTCAGAATAATTTCTGATAGAATTACTCAGTCTCTACACAACATACACTAAACATGGAGCATGAAGGAGGTAGAGCAAGAACTGTAACATTGTCAAAATGGAATCAGAATAATTTCTGATATAATTACTCAGTCTCTACACAACATACCCTAAACATGCAGCATTAAGGAGGTAGAGTAAGAACTCCACCATTGTCAAAATGGAATCAGAATAATTTCTGATACACAGTATTACACAGCCTTTAAACAACATACACTAAACATGCAGCATGAAGGAGGTAGAGCAAGAACTGCACCATTGTCAAAATGGAATCAGAATAATGTCTGATACACAGTATTACTCAGCCTATAAACAACATACACTAAACATGCAGCATAAATGTGGTAGAGCAAGAACTGCACCATTGTCAAAATGGAATCAGAATAATGTCTGATACACAGTATTACACAGCCTGTAAACAACATGCACTAAACATGCAGCATGAAGGAGGTAGAGCAAGAACTGCACCATTGTCAAAATGGAATCAGAAAAATGTCTGATACACAGTATTACACTGCCTATAAACAACATACACTATACATACAGCATGAAGGAGGTAGAGCAAGAACTGCACCATTGTCAACAAGGAATCAGAAAATTGTCTGATACACAGTATTACACTGCCTATAAACAACATACACTATACATACAGCATGAAGGAGGTAGAGCAAGAACTGCACCATTGTCAACAAGGAATCAGAAAAATGTCTGATACACAGTATTACACTGCCTGTAAACAACATACACTAAACATGCAGCATGAAGGAGGTAGAGCAAGAACTGCACCATTGTAAACATGGAAGCAGAATAATGTCTGATACACATTATTACTCAGTCTCTACACAACAAACACTAAACATGCAGCATGAAAGAGGTAGAGCAAGAACTGCACCATTGTCAACAAGGAATCAGAAAAATGTCTGATACACAGTATTACACAGCCTGTAAACAACATACACTAAACATGCAGCTTTAAGGTGGTAGGGCAAGAACTGCACCATTGTCAAAATGGAATCAGAATAATTTCTGATAGAATTACTCAGTCTCTACACAACATACACTACACATGTAGCATTAAGGAGGTAGAGCAAGAACTGCACCATTGTCAACATGGAATCAGAATAATGTCTGATACACAGTATTACACAGCCTTTAAACAACATACACTAAACATGCAGCATGAAGGAGGTAGAGCAAGAACTGCACCATTGTCAAAATGGAATCAGAATAATGTCTTATACACAGTATTACACAGCCTGTAAACAACATGCACTAAACATGCAGCATGAAGGAGGTAGAGCAAGAACTGTGCCATTGTCAACATGGAATCAGGAAAATGTCTGATACACAGTATTACACAGCCTGTAAGCAACATACACTAAACATGCAGCATGAAGGAGGTAGAGCAAGAACTGCACCATTGTCAACATGGAAGCAGAATAATGTCTGATACACATTATTACTCAGTCTCTACACAACAAACACTAAACATGCAGCATGAAGGAGGTAGAGCAAGAACTGCACCATTGTCAAATGGAATCAGAATAATGTCTGATACACAGTATTACACAGCCTATAAACAACATACGCTAAACATGCAGCATTAAGTAGGTAGAGCAAGAACTGCACCATTGTCAGCATGGAATCAGAATAATTTCTGATAGAATTACTCAGTCTCTACATAACAAACACTAAACATGCAGCATGAAGTAGGTAGAGCAAGAACTGCACCATTGCCAACATGGAATCAGAATAATTTCTGATAGAATTACTCAGTCTCTACACAACATACACTAAACATGCAGCATTAAGGAGGTATAGCAAGAACTGCACCATTGTCAACATGGAATCAGAATAATGTCTGATACACAGTATTACACAGCCTGTTAACAACATACACTAAACATGCAGCATGAAGGAGGTAGAGCAAGAACTGTGCCATTGTCAACATGGAATCAGAATAATGTCTGATACATAGTATTACACAGCCTATAAACAACAAACACTAAACATGCAGCATGAAGGAGGTAGAGCAAGAACTGTGCCATTGTCAAGATGGAATCAGAATAATGTCTGATACAAGTATTACACAGCCTATAAACAACAAACACTAAACATGCAGCATGAAGGAGGTAGAGCAAGAACTGTACCATTGTCAAGATGGAATCAGAATAATGTCTGATACACAGTATTACACAGCCTTTAAACAACAAACACTAAACATGCAGCATGAAGGAGGTAGAGCAAGAACTGCACTATTGTCAACATGGAATCAGAATAATGTCTGATACACAGTATTACACAGCCTTTAAACAACATACACTAAACATGCAGCATGAAGGAGGTAGAGCAAGAACTGTGCCATTGTCAACATGGAATCAGGAAAATGTCTGATACACAGTATTACACAGTCTCTACACAACATACACTAAACATGCAGCATGAAGGAGGTAGAGCAAGAACTGTGCCATTGTCAACATGGAATCAGGAAAATGTCTGATACACAGTATTACACAGCCTGTAAAAAACATACACTAAACATGCAGCATGAAGGAGGTAGAGCAAGAACTGCACCATTGTCAACATGGAAGCAGAATAATGTCTGATACACATTATTACTCAGTCTCTACACAACAAACACTAAACATGCAGCATGAAAGAGGTAGAGCAAGAACTGCACCATTGTCAACAAGGAATCAGAAAAATGTCTGATACACAGTATTACACAGCCTGTAATCAACATACACTAAACATGCAGCATAAAGGTGGTAGAGCAAGAACTGCACCATTGTCAAAATGGACTCAGAATAATTTCTGCTAGAATTACTCAGTCTCTACACAACATACCCTAAACATGCAGCATTAAGGAGGTAGAGCAAGAACTCCACCATTGTCAAAATGGAATCAGAATAATTTCTGATACACAGTATTACACAGCCTGTAAACAACATACACTAAACATGCAGCATAAAGGTGGTAGAGCAAGAACTGCCAAAATGGAATCAGAATAATTTCTGATAGAATTACTCAGTCTCTACACAACATACACTAAACATGTAGCATTAAGGAGGTAGAGCAAGAACTGCACCATTGTCAAAATGGAATCAGAATAATTTCTGATAGAATTACTCAGTCTCTACACAACATACACTAAACATGTAGCATTAAGGAGGTAGAGCAAGAACAGCACCATTGTCAACATGGAATCAGAATAATGTCTGATACACAGTATTACACAGCCTTTAAACAACATACACTAAACATGCAGCATGAAGGAGGTAGAGCAAGAACTGCACCATTGTCAAAATGGAATCAGAATAATGTCTGATACAAGTATTACACAGCCTGTAAACAACATGTACTAAACATGCAGCATGAAGGAGGTAGAGCAAGAACTGCACCATTGTCAACATGGAAGCAGAATAATGTCTGATACACATTATTACTCAGTCTCTACACAACAAACACTAAACATGCAGCATGAAGGAGGTAGAGCAAGAACTGCACCATTGTCAAATGGAATCAGAATAATGTCTGATACACAGTATTACACAGCCTGTAAACAACATACACTAAACATGCAGCATGAAAGAGGTAGAGCAAGAACTGCACCATTGTCATCAAGGAATCAGAAAAATGTCTGATACACAGTATTACACAGCCTTTAAACAACATACACTAAACATGCAGCATGAAGGAGGTAGAGCAAGAACTGCACCATTGTCAAAATGGAATCAGAATAATGTCTGATACAAGTATTACACAGCCTGTAAACAACATGTACTAAACATGCAGCATGAAGGAGGTAGAGCAAGAACTGCACCATTGTCAACATGGAAGCAGAATAATGTCTGATACACATTATTACTCAGTCTCTACACAACAAACACTAAACATGCAGCATGAAGGAGGTAGAGCAAGAACTGCACCATTGTCAAATGGAATCAGAATAATGTCTGATACACAGTATTACACAGCCTGTAAACAACATACACTAAACATGCAGCATGAAAGAGGTAGAGCAAGAACTGCACCATTGTCATCAAGGAATCAGAAAAATGTCTGATACACAGTATTACACAGCCTATAAACAACATACGCTAAACATGCAGCATTAAGGAGGTAGAGCAAGAACTGTGCCATTGTCAACATGGAATCAGGAAAATGTCTGATACACAGTATTACACAGCCTGTAAACAACATACACTAAACATGCAGCATGAAGGAGGTAGAGCAAGAACTGCACCATTGTCAACATGGAAGCAGAATAATGTCTGATACACATTATTACTCAGTCTCTACACAACAAACACTAAACATGCAGCATGAAAGAGGTAGAGCAAGAACTGCACCATTGTCAACAAGGAATCAGAAAAATGTCTGATACACAGTATTACACAGCCTGTAAACAACATACACTAAACATGCAGCATAAAGGTGGTAGAGCAAGAACTGCACCATTGTCAAAATGGAATCAGAATAATTTCTGATAGAATTACTCAGTCTCTGCACAACATACACTTAACATGCAGCATTAAGGAGGTAGAGCAAGAACTGCACCATTGTCAACATGGAATCAGAATAATGTCTGATACACAGTATTACACAGCCTGTAAACAACAAACACTAAACATGCAGCATTAAGGAGGTAGAGCAAGAACTGCACCATTGTCAACATGGAATCAGAATAATGTCTGATACACAGTATTACACAGCCTTTAAACAACATACACTAAACACGCAGCATGAAGGAGGTAGAGCAAGAACTGCACCATTGTCAAAATGGAATCAGAATAATGTCTGATACACAGTATTACACAGCCTGTAAACAGCATGCACTAAACATGCAGCATGAAGGAGGTAGAGCAAGAACTGTGCCATTGTCAACATGGAATCAGGAAAATGTCTGATACACAGTATTACACAGCCTGTAAACAACAAACACTAAACATGCAGCATGAAGGAGGTAGAGCAAGAACTGCACCATTGTCAACATGGAAGCAGAATAATGTCTGATACACATTATTACACAGCCTTTAAACAACATACACTAAACACGCAGCATGAAGGAGGTAGAGCAAGAACTGCACCATTGTCAAAATGGAATCAGAATAATGTCTGATACACAGTATTACACAGCCTGTAAACAACATGCACTAAACATGCAGCATGAAGGAGGTAGAGCAAGAACTGCACCATTGTCAAATGGAATCAGAATAATGTCTGATACACAGTATTACACAGCCTGTAAACAACATACACTAAACATGCAGCATGAAAGAGGTAGAGCAAGAACTGCACCATTGTCAACAAGGAATCAGAAAAATGTCTGATACACAGTATTACACAGCCTATAAACAACATACGCTAAACATGCAGCATTAAGTAGGTAGAGCAAGAACTGCACCATTGTCAGCATGGAATCAGAATAATTTCTGATAGAATTACTCAGTCTCTACATAACAAACACTAAACATGCAGAATGAAGGAGGTAGAGCAAGAACTGCACCATTGCCAACATGGAATCAGAATAATTTCTGATAGAATTACTCAGTCTCTACACAACATACACTAAAAATGCAGCATTAAGGAGGTATAGCAAGAACTGCACCATTGTCAACATGGAATCAGAATAATGTCTGATACACAGTATTACACAGCCTGTTAACAACATACACTAAACATGCAGCATGAAGGAGGTAGAGCAAGAACTGTGCCATTGTCAACATGGAATCAGAATAATGTCTGATACACAGTATTACACAGCCTGTTAACAACATACACTAAACATGCAGCATGAAGGAGGTAGAGCAAGAACTGTACCATTGTCAACATGGAATCAGAATAATGTCTGATACACAGTATTACTCAGTCTCTACACAACAAACACTAAACATGCAGCATGAAGGAGGTAGAGCAAGAACTGCACCATTGTCAACATGGAATCAGAATAATGTCTGTTACACAGTATTACACAGCCTGTAAACAACATACACTAAACATGCAGCATGAAGGAGGTAGAGCAAGAACTGTGCCATTGTCAACATGGAATCAGGAAAATGTCTGATACACAGTATTACACAGCCTGTAAACAACATACACTAAACATGCAGCATGAAGGAGGTAGAGCAAGAACTGCACCATTGTCAACATGGAATCAGAATAATGTCTGATACACAGTATTACTCAGTCTCTACACAACAAACACTAAACATGCAGCATGAAGGAGGTAGAGCAAGAACTGCACCATTGTCAAATGGAATCAGAATAATGTCTGATACACAGTATTACACAGCCTGTAAACAACATACACTAAACATGCAGCATGAAGGAGGTAGAGCAAGAACTTTGCCATTGTCAACATGGAATCAGGAAAATGTCTGATACACAGTATTACACAGCCTGTAAACAACATACACTAAACATGCAGCATGAAGGAGGTAGAGCAAGAACTGCACCATTGTCATCATGGAATCATAATAATGTCTGATACACAGTATTACACAGCCTGTAAACAACATACACTAAACATGCAGCATGAAGGAGGTAGAGCAAGAACTTTGCCATTGTCAACATGGAATCAGGAAAATGTCTGATACACAGTATTACACAGCCTGTAAACAACATACACTAAACATGCAGCATGAAGGAGGTAGAGCAAGAACTGCACCATTGTCAACATGGAATCAGAACAATGTCTGATACACAGTATTACACAGCCTATAAACAACATACACTAAACATGCAGCATGAAGGAGGTAGAGCAAGAACTGCATCATTGTCAAAATGGAATCAGAATAATTTCTGATAGAATTACTCAGTCTCTACATAACAGACACTAAACACGCAGCATGAAGGAGGTAAAGCAAGGACTGCACCATTGTCAAAATGGAATCAGAATAATTTCTGATCGAATTACTCAGTCTCTACACAACATACACTAAACATGCAGCATGAAGGAGGTAGAGCAAGAACTGTGCCATTGTCAACATGGAATCAGGAAAATGTCTGTTACACAGTATTACACAGCCAATAAACAACATACACTAAACATGCAGCATGAAGGAGGTAGAGCAAGAACTGCACCATTGTCAACATGGAATCAGAATAATGTCTGATACACAGTATTACTCAGTCTCTACACAACAAACACTAAACATGCAGCATGAAGGAGGTAGAGCAAGAACTGCACCATTGTCAAATGGAATCAGAATAATGTCTGATACACAGTATTACACAGCCTGTAAACAACATACGCTAAACATGCAGCATTAAGTAGGTAGAGCAAGAACTGCACCATTGTCAAAATGGAATCAGAATAATTTCTGATAGAATTACTCAGTCTCTACACAACATACACTAAACATGCAGCATGAAAGAGGTAGAGGAAGAACTGTACCATTGTCAACAAGGAATCAGAAAAATGTCTGATACACAGTATTACACAGCCTATAAACAACATACGCTAAACATGCAGCATTAAGGAGGTAGAGCAAGAACTGCACCATTGTCAGCATGGAATCAGAATGATTTCTGATAGAATTACTCAGTCTCTACATAACAAACACTAAACATGCAGCATGAAGGAGGTAGAGCAAGAACTGCACCATTGCCAACATGGAATCAGAATAATTTCTGATAGAATTACTCAGTCTCTACACAACATACACTAAACATGCAGCATTAAGGAGGTAGAGCAAGAACTGCACCATTGTCAACATGGAATCAGAATAATGTCTGATACACAGTATTACACAGCCTATAAACAACATACACTAAACATGCAACATGAAAGAGGTAGAGGAAGAACTGTACCATTGTCAACAAGGAATCAGAAAAATGTCTGATACACAGTATTACACAGCCTATAAACAACATACGCTAAACATGCAGCATTAAGTAGGTAGAGCAAGAACTGCACCATTGTCAGCATGGAATCAGAATGATTTCTGATAGAATTACTCAGTCTCTACATAACAAACACTAAACATGCAGCATTAAGGAGGCAGAGCAAGAACTGTACCATTGTCAAAATGGAATCAGAATAATTTGATAGAATTACTCAGTCTCTACAAAGCATACACTAAACATGCAGCATGAAGGAGGTAGAGCAAGAACTGCACCATTGTCAAAATGGACTCAGAATAATTTCTGATAGAATTACTCAGTCTCTACACAACATACACTGAACATGGAGCATGAAGGAGGTAGAGCAAGAACTGTAACATTGTCAAAATGGAATCAGAATAATTTCTGATATAATTACTCAGTCTCTACACAACATACCCTAAACATGCAGCATTAAGGAGGTAGAGTAAGAACTCCACCATTGTCAAAATGGAATCAGAATAATTTCTGATACACAGTATTACACAGCCTATAAACAACATACACTAAACATGCAGCATGAAGGAGGTAGAGCAAGAACTGCACCATTGTCAAAATGGAATCAGAATAATTTCTGATAGAATTACTCAGTCTCTACACAACATACACTAAACATGTTGCATTAAGGAGGTAGAGCAAGAACTGCACCATTGTCAACATGGAATCAGAAAAATGTCTGATACACAGTATTACACAGCCTTTAAACAACATACACTAAACATGCAGCATGAAGGAGGTAGAGCAAGAACTGCACCATTGTCAACATGGAATCAGGAAAATGTCTGATACACAGTATTACACTGCCTATAAACAACATGCACTAAACATGCAGCATGAAGGAGGTAGAGCAAGAACTGCACCATTGTCAACATGGAAGCAGAATAATGTCTGATACACATTATTACTCAGTCTCTACACAACAAACACTAAACATGCAGCATGAAAGAGGTAGAGCAAGAACTGTGCCATTGTCAACATGGAATCAGGAAAATGTCTGATACACAGTATTACACTGCCTATAAACAACATACACTATACATACAGCATGAAGGAGGTAGAGCAAGAACTGCACCATTGTCAACATGGAATCAGAATAATGTCTGATACACAGTATTACACTGCCTATAAACAACATACACTAAACATGCAGCATGAAGGAGGTAGAGCAAGAACTGTGCCATTGTCAACATGGAATCAGGAAAATGTCTGATACACAGTATTACACAGCCTGTAAACAACATACACTAAACATGCAGCATGAAGGAGGTAGAGCAAGAACTGCACCATTGTCAACATGGAAGCAGAATAATGTCTGATACACATTATTACTCAGTCTCTACACAACAAACACTAAACATGCAGCATGAAAGAGGTAGAGCAAGAACTGCACCATTGTCAACAAGGAATCAGAAAAATGTCTGATACACAGTATTACACAGCCTGTAAACAACATACACTAAACATGCAGCATAAAGGTGGTAGAGCAAGAACTGCACCATTGTCAAAATGGAATCAGAATAATTTCTGATAGAATTACTCAGTCTCTACACAACATACACTAAACATGTAGCATTAAGGAGGTAGAGCAAGAACTGCACCATTGTCAAAATGGAATCAGAATAATGTCTGATACACAGTATTACACAGCCTTTAAACAACATACACTAAACATGCAGCATGAAGGAGGTAGAGCAAGAACTGCACCATTGTCAAAATGGAATCAGAATAATGTCTGATACAAGTATTACACAGCCTATAAACAACATACACTAAACATGCAGCATGAAGGAGGTAGAGCAAGAACTGCACCATTGTCAACATGGAAGCAGAATAATGTCTGATACACATTATTACTCAGTCTCTACACAACAAACACTAAACATGCAGCATGAAGGAGGTAGAGCAAGAACTGCACCATTGTCAAATGGAATCAGAATAATGTCTGATACACAGTATTACACAGCCTGTAAACAACATACACTAAACATGCAGCATGAAAGAGGTAGAGCAAGAACTGCACCATTGTCATCAAGGAATCAGAAAAGTGCCTGATACACAGTATTACACAGCCTATAAACAACATACGCTAAACATGCAGCATTAAGTAGGTAGAGCAAGAACTGCACCATTGTCAGCATGGAATCAGAATAATTTCTGATAGAATTACTCAGTCTCTACATAACAAACACTAAACATGCAGCATGAAGGAGGTAGAGCAAGAACTGCACCATTGCCAACATGGAATCAGAATAATTTCTGATATAATTACTCAGTCTCTACACAACATACACTAAACATGCAGCATTAAGGAGGTATAGCAAGAACTGTGCCATTGTCAACATGGAATCAGAATAATGTCTGATACACAGTATTACACAGCCTGTTAACAACATACACTAAACATGCAGCATGAAGGAGGTAGAGCAAGAACTGTGCCATTGTCAACATGGAATCAGAATAATGTCTGATACACAGTATTACACTGCCTATAAACAACATACACTAAACATGCAGCATGAAGGAGGTAGAACAAGAACTGCACCATTGTCAACATGGAATCAGAATAATGTCTGATACACAGTATTACTCAGTCTCTACACAACAAACACTAAACATGCAGCATGAAGGAGGTAGAGCAAGAACTGCACCATTGTCAACATGGAATCAGAATAATGTCTGATACACAGTATTACACTGCCTATAAACAACATACACTAAACATGCAGCATGAAGGATGTAGAGCAAGAACTGCACCATTGTCAAATGGAATCAGAATAATGTCTGATACACAGTATTACACAGCCTGTAAACAACATACACTTAACATGCAGCATGAAAGAGGTATAGCAAGAACTGCACCATTGTCAACAAGGAATCAGAAAAATGTCTGATACTCAGTAATACACAGCCTATAAACAACATACAATAAACATGCAGCATGAAGGAGGTAGAGCAAGAACTGCACCATTGTCAAAATGGAATCAGAATAATGTCTGATCCACAGTATTACACAGCCTGTAAACAACATACAATAAACATGCAGCATGAAGGAGGTAGAGCAAGAACTGCACCATTATCAAAATGGAATCAGAATAATGTCCGATACACATTATTACACATCCCATAAACAACATACACTAAACATGCAGCATGAAGGAGGTAGAGCAAGAACTGCACCATTGTCAAAATGGAATCAGAATAATTTCTGATAGAATTACTCTACACAACACAACAGTCTCTACACAACAAACACTAAACATGCAGCATGAAGGAGGTAGAGCAAGAACTGCACCATTGTCAAAATGGAATCAGAATAATGTCTGATACACAGTATTACACAGCCTGTAAACAACATACACTAAACATGCAGCATGAAGGAGGTAGAGCAAGAACTGCACCATTGTCAACATGGAATCAGAATAATTTCTGATAGAATTACTCTACACAACACAACAGTCTCTACACAACAAACACTAAACATGCAGCATGAAGGAGGTAGAGCAAGAACTTCACCATTGTCAAAATGGAATCAGAATAATGTCTGATACACAGTATTACACAGCCTGTTAACAACATACTCTAAACATGCAGCATGAAGGAGGTAGAGCAAAAACTGCACCATTGTCAACATGGAATCAGAATAATGTCTGATACACAGTATTACACAGCCTGGAAACAACAAACACTAAACATGCAGCATGAAGGAGGTAGAGCAAGAACTGCACCATTGTCAACATGGAATCAGAAAAATGTCTGATACACAGTATTACACTGCCTGTAAACAACAAACACTAAACATGCAGCATGAAGGAGGTAGAGCAAGAACTGCACCATTGTCAAAATGGAATCAGAATAATGTCTGATACACAGTATTACACAGCCTGTAAACAACATACACTAAACATGCAGCATGAAGGAGGTAGAGCAAGAACTGCACCATTGTCAACATGGAATCAGAATAATTTCTGATAGAATTACTCTACACAACACAACAGTCTGTACACAACAAACACTAAACATGCAGCATGAAGGAGGTAGAGCAAGAACTGCACCATTGTCAAAATGGAATCAGAATAATGTCTGATACACAGTATTACACAGCCTGTAAACTACATACACTAAACATGCAGCATGAAGGAGGTAGAGCAAGAACTGCACCATTGTCAAAATGGAATTAGAATAATGTCTGATACACAGTTTTACACAGCCTGTTAACAACATACTCTAAACATGCAGCATGAAGGAGGTAGAGCAAAAACTGCACCATTGTCAAAATGGAATCAGAATAATGTCTGATACACAGTATTACACAGCCTGTAAACAACAAACACTAAACATGGAGCATGAAGGAGGTAGAGCAAGAACTGCACCATTGTCAAAATGGAATCAGAATAATGTCTGATAGAATTACTCAGTCTCTACACAACAAACACTATACATACAGCATGAAGGAGGTAGAGCAAGAACTGCACCATTGTCAAAATGGAATCAGAATAATGTCTGATAGAATTACTCAGTCTCTACACAACAAACACTATACATACAGCATGAAGGAGGTAGAGCAAGAACTGTACCATTGTCAACATGGAATCAGAAAAATGTCTGATACACAGTATTACTCAGCCTATAAACAACATACACTAAACTTGAAGGAGGTAGAGGAAGAACTGGTCATTCCAATTCAATCCATAAAGAACACACTCTAATTTTAATATACCTACTATATATATATAAATCTTTCATTGACCAACCTATAATTAACTAAATAACTAATTGTTGATTAACTTGGAATTGGTATGTCTTATAGTATAACTCAGTCCGTAAAACAATTCACATATCCAAGTCTATATATGTACATGGTACAAACCTACATGATGATATAACACAAATGATTGTAATAAAGAATGTTGATTGGAATAATGGCATGTTATTGAATGTTGATTTTCTTTTTCCAGAATGATGTACCAGCAAAGCTAAAATTAAAAGGTCAGGAAGGTAAGCATATATTTACCAAAACAATCAGTTTTAGCATTAATATTGTATACAGCAGCAAATCATTCCCTTGCAGATGACTCAACAATGCATTTATCTGGTAAAAATGTAGATGTTCTGCAACCCAAAATTCAAGAAGACATACTTGAAATTGGAAAATGGTGTCAAGAAAATAAAATTGTTATAAATTGTAGTAAAACAAAGTGTATGGTTATTGGAACTAAGCAAAAGCTTGTTACACAAAATAAGAATTTCAATCTCTGTCTAAAATCAATACCATTGGAGATTTCAAATTGTGAAAAAATTTTAGGAATTAAAATTGACTCTAATCTACACAGGACTGAACAAGTTGACAGTGTATGTTCAACAATTTCAAGTCGAATCTATTTGTTGTCAAAGATTAAAAGGCATCTAACTCTCGATTCAATGAAACTGTTTTATAATGGTTATATTTTGCCTTTAATTGACTATTGTATCACTATTTGGGGAAATTGTAGTGCAGTAAACTTGAATCGTATTGCAAAACTCCAAAAAAGAGTTGTAAGACTTATTTTATATGCTGACTTTTTAGCCCCATCTGCTCCTCTTTTCAAAAAATTAGAATTTTTGACAGTTGAAAATAGAATTCTGTATCATAAATGTATTTTAGTTCATAAATTCATTAATAATGAAGCCCCACAATATCTTACAAGAAAGATAAATTACATCTCTAATGAAAATCCATATCAATTACGAGGTCGGGGGTTTTCTCCGGGTACTCCGGCTTCCTCCCCCAATAAAAACTGGATGCCATGATATAGCTGAAAAATTGCTGAAAGTGGCATTAAACACCATCAAAAAAACAAACATCAATTACGAAATACAACAAATGGAGATTTGTGTATTCCAAAACCAAAAACAGAACTTTTTAAACAATCCTTTTTCTATCCTGGACCTTTTCTCTGGAATAGACTTTGTTTGCTTCATTATTTTAAATGTATTGTGAACTTTCATTTTATTTTTTTTATTTTTTTTGTAATTGTGTAATACATTTTTATTATTATATATTATGTTATGTCTTGTATTCATGTAACTTTGTATGGTGAACTTTATGAGGGCCTTAGGGAAGATTAGTTTTTAACTAACTGAGTTACCCTCTTTAAATAAAGCATTTACTTACTTACTTACTTACCCTCCTAGAGGACTGTATTGATTGAAATATTGTTATAAAGCTGTCATACAAATGTCCATAAATGTTTATCTAAAGTTTATTTAGTGTGCTAGAGGACTGTATTGATCGAAATATATTGTTATAAAGCTGTCATACAAATGTCCAGAAATGTTTATCTAAAGTTTATTTAGTGTGCTAGAGGACGGAATTGATCGAAATATTGTTATAAAGCTGTCATACAAATGTCCAGAAATGTTTATCTAAAGTTTATTTAGTGTGCTAGAGGACTGTATTGATCGAAATATTGTTATAAAGCTGTCATATAAATGTCCAGAAATGTTTATCTAAATTTTATTTAGTGTGCTAGAGGACTGTATTGATCGAAACATTGTTATAAAGCTGTCATACAAATGTCCAGAAATGTTTATCTAAAGTTTATTTAGTGTGCTAGAGGACTGTATTGATCGAAACATTGTTATAAAGCTATCATACAAATGTCCAGAAATGTTTATCAAACGTTTATTTAGAGTGCTAGAGGACTGTATTGATTGAAATATTGTTATAAAGCTGTCATACAAATGTCCAGAAATGTTTATCTAAAGTTTATTTAGTGTGCTAGAGGACGGTATTGATCGAAATATTGTTATAAAGCTGTCATACAAATGTCCAGAAATGTTTATCTAAAGTTTATTTAGTGTGCTAGAGGACTGTATTGATTGAAATATTGTTATAAAGCTGTCATACAAATGTCCAGAAATGTTTATCTAAAGTTTATTTAGTGTGCTAGAGGACTATATTGATTGAAATATTGTTATAAAGCTGTCATACAAATGTCCAGAAATGTTTATCTAAAGTTTATTTAGTGTGCTAGAGGACTGTATTGATCGAAATATTGTTATAAAGCTGTCATACAAATGCCCAAAAATGTTTATCTAAAGTTAATTTAGTGTGCTAGAGGACTGTATTGATTGAAATATTGTTATAAAGCTGTCATACAAATGTCCAGAAATGTTTATCTAAAGTTTATTTAGTGTGCTAGAGGACGGAATTGATCGAAATATTGTTATAAAGCTGTCATACAAATGTCCAGAAATGTTTATCTAAAGTTTATTTAGTGTGCTAGAGGACTGTATTGATCGAAATATTGTTATAAAGCTGTCATATAAATGTCCAGAAATGTTTATCTAAAGTTTATTTAGTGTGCTAGAGGACTGTATTGATCGAAACATTGTTATAAAGCTGTCATACAAATGTCCAGAAATGTTTATCTAAAGTTTATTTAGTGTGCTAGAGGACTGTATTGATCGAAACATTGTTATAAAGCTATCATACAAATGTCCAGAAATGTTTATCAAACGTTTATTTAGTGTGCTAGAGGACTGTATTGATTGAAATATTGTTATAAAGCTGTCATACAAATGTCCAGAAATGTTTATCTAAAGTTTATTTAGTGTGCTAGAGGACTGTATTGATCGAAATATTGTTATAAAGCTGTCATACAAATGTCCAGAAATGTTTATCTAAAGTTTATTTAGTGTGCTAGAGGACTATATTGATTGAAATATTGTTATAAAGCTGTCATACAAATGTCCAGAAATATTTATCTAAAGTTTATTTAGTGTGCTAGAGGACTATATTGATTGAAATATTGTTATAAAGCTGTCATACAAATGTCCAGAAATGTTTATCTAAAGTTTATTTAGTGTGCTAGAGGACTGTATTGATCGAAATATATTGTTATAAAGCTGTCATACAAATGTCCAGAAATGTTTATCTAAAGTTTATTTAGTGTGCTAGAGGACGGAATTGATCGAAATATTGTTATAAAGCTGTCATACAAATGTCCAGAAATGTTTATCTAAAGTTTATTTAGTGTGCTAGAGGACTGTATTGATCGAAATATTGTTATAAAGCTGTCATATAAATGTCCAGAAATGTTTATCTAAATTTTATTTAGTGTGCTAGAGGACTGTATTGATCGAAACATTGTTATAAAGCTGTCATACAAATGTCCAGAAATGTTTATCTAAAGTTTATTTAGTGTGCTAGAGGACTGTATTGATCGAAACATTGTTATAAAGCTATCATACAAATGTCCAGAAATGTTTATCAAACGTTTATTTAGAGTGCTAGAGGACTGTATTGATTGAAATATTGTTATAAAGCTGTCATACAAATGTCCAGAAATGTTTATCTAAAGTTTATTTAGTGTGCTAGAGGACGGTATTGATCGAAATATTGTTATAAAGCTGTCATACAAATGTCCAGAAATGTTTATCTAAAGTTTATTTAGTGTGCTAGAGGACTGTATTGATTGAAATATTGTTATAAAGCTGTCATACAAATGTCCAGAAATGTTTATCTAAAGTTTATTTAGTGTGCTAGAGGACTATATTGATTGAAATATTGTTATAAAGCTGTCATACAAATGTCCAGAAATGTTTATCTAAAGTTTATTTAGTGTGCTAGAGGACTGTATTGATCGAAATATTGTTATAAAGCTGTCACACAAATGTGCAGAAATGTTTATCTAAAGTTTATTTTGTGTGCTAGAGGACTGTATTGATTGAAATATTGTTATAAAGCTGTCATACAAATGTCCAGAAATGTTTATCTAAAGTTTATTTAGTGTGCTAGAGGACTGTATTGATCGAAATATTGTTATAAAGCTGTCATACAAATGTCCAGAAATGTTTATCTATTTTATCTAAAGTTTATTTAGTGTGCTAGAGGACTGTATTGATCGAAATATTGTTATAAAGCTGTCATACAAATGTCCAGAAATGTTTATCTAAAGTTTATTTAGTGTGCTAGAGGACTGTATTGATCGAAATATTGTTATAAAGCTGTCATACAAATGCCCAAAAATGTTTATCTAAAGTTTATTTTGTGTGCTAGAGGAGTGTATTGATTGAAATATTGTTATAAAGCTGTCATACAAATGTCCAGAAATGTTTATCTAAAGTTTATTTAGTGTGCTAGAGGACTGTATTGATCGAAATATTGTTATAAAGCTGTCACACAAATGTGCAGAAATGTTTATCTAAAGTTTATTTACTGTGCTAGAGGACTGTATTGATCGAAATATCGTTATAAAGCTGTCATACAAATGCCCAAAAATGTTTATCTAAAGTTTATTTAGTGTGCTAGAGGACTGTATTGATTGAAATATTGTTGTAAAGCTGTCATACAAATTTACTTAGTCTATCTAAAGTTTATTTTGACATTTTATATTTATTTTACAGGAATTCAAGATAACAGATTTAAACGAAAGTAAGTATCGGTAGAATTAAAATGCCAAACTGTTCAAGTACATTTTAGAAGTCTTTCGTCTACTGGGTCTTCTCAGAGGGTCACATAAACAGGTTTAGAAGTAGGCACCTTACAGGAATTCAGTACTAATTGGGGTTCAAATGGACATTGTTAGTACTAAATACCTTACACGGAATCACATGGACATTGTCCGGTGGTAAATACCTTTCAGGAGGCTCATGGACGGGGTCAATAGAGAGTACCTGACAGGGAATCACATAGAAAGGGTTAGTTGTAAGTACCTTACAGGGAGTCACATGGACAGGGTCAGTAGTAAGTACCTTACAGGGAGTCACATGGACAGGGTCAGTAGTAAGTACCTTACAGGGAGTCACATAGACAGGGTCAGTAGTAAGTATCTTACAGGGGGTCACATAGACAGGGTCAGTAGTAAGTACCTTACAGGAGGCACATAGACAGGGTTTGTAGTAATTATCTTACAGGAGGCACATAGACAGGGTTTGTAGTAATTATCTTACAGGAGGCTCATGGACTGGGTCAATAGAGAGTACCTTACAGGGAGTCACATGGACAGGGTCAGTAGTAAGTACCTTACAGGGTGTCACATAGACAGGGTCAGTAGTAGATACCTTACATGGTGTCACATGGACAGAGTCAGTAGTAAGTACCTTACCAGAGTAACATGGACAGGGTCAGTAGTAAGTACCTTACAGGGAGTCACATAGACAGGGTCAGTAGTAAGTACCTTACAGGGTGTCACATGGACAGGGTCAGTAGTAAGTACCTTACAGGGAGTCACATGGACAGGGTCAGTAGTAGATACCTTACAGGGTGTCACATAGACAGGGTCAGTAGTAGATACCTTACAGGGTGTCACATAGACAGGGTCAGTAGTAGATACCTTACCAGAGTGACATGGACAGGGTCAGTAGTAAGTACATTACAGGGAGTCACATAGACAGGGTCAGTAGTAAGTACCTTACAGGGAGTCACATGGACAGGGTCAGTAGTAAGTACCTTACCAGAGTCACATGGACAGGGTCAGTAGTAAGTACCTTACAGAGTGTCACATGGACAGGGTCAGTAGTAGATACCTTACAGGGTGTCACATAGACAGGGTCAGTAGTAGATACCTTACAGGGTGTCACATAGACAGGGTCAGTAGTAGATACCTTACAGGGTGTCACATAGACAGGGTCAGTAGTAGATACCTTACAGAGTGTCACATGGACAGGGTCAGTAGTAGATACCTTACAGGGTGTCACATGGACAGGGTCAGTAGTAAGTACCTTACAAGGAGTCACATAGACAGGGTCAGTAGTAGATACCTTACAGGGTGTCACATAGACAGGGTCAGTAGTAGATACCTTACAGGGTGTCACATGAACAGGGTCAGTAGTAAGTACCTTACAAGGAGTCACATAGACAGGGTCAGTAGTAGATACCTTACAGGGAGTCACATAGACAGGGTCAGTAGTAAGTACCTTACAGGGAGTCACATAGTCAGGGTCAGTAGTAGATACCTTACAGGGAGTAACATAGACAGGGTCAGTAGTAAGTACCTTACAGGGTGTCACATAGACAGGGTCAGTAGTAAGTACCTTACAGGGAGTCACATAGACAGGGTCAGTAGTAGATACCTTACAGGGAGTAACATAGACAGGGTCAGTAGTAAGTACCTTACAGGGTGTCACATAGACAGGGTCAGTAGTAAGTACCTTATAGGGATTCACATGGACAGGGTCAGTAGTAAGTACCTTACAGGGGGTCAGATGGACAGGATCAGTAGTAAGTACCTTACATGGAGTCACATAGACATTGTCAGTAGTAAGTACCTTACAGGAGTCACATGGACAGGGTCAGTAGTAAGTACCTTACATGGAGTCACATAGACAGGGTCAGTAGTAAGTACCTTACAGTGAGTCACATGGACAGGATCAGTAGTAAGTATCTTACAGTGAGTCACATGGACAGGGTCAGTAGTAAGTACCTTACAGGGAGTCACATAGACAGGGTCAATAGTAGATACCTTACAGGGAGTCACATAGACAGGGTCAATAGTACTGTCAGTACCTTACAGGTGGTCACATGGACTGGGTCAGTAGTGAGTACCTTACAGGGAGTCACATGGACAGGTCAGTAGTGAGTACCTTACAGGTGGTCACATGAACAGGGTCAGTAGTAAGTACCTTACATGGAGTCACATAGACATTGTCAGTAGTAAGTACCTTACAGGGGGTCACATGGACAGGGTCAGTAGTAAGTACCATACAGGGGATCACATGGACAGGGTCAGTAGTAAGTACCTTACAGGGAATCACATGGACAGGTCAGTAGTAGATACCTTACCAGAGTCACATGGACAGGGTCAGTAGTAAGTACCTTACAGGGAGTCGCATAGACATTGTCAGTAGTAAGTACCTTACAAGGAGTCACATGGACAGGGTCAATAGTAAGAACCTTACAGGGAGTCACATAGACAGGGTCAGTAGTAAGTACCATACAGGGAGTCACATGGACAAGGTCAGTAGTAAGTACCTTACAGGGAGTCACATGGACAGGCTCAGTAGTAAGTACCTTACAGGGAATCACATGGACAGGTCAGTAGTAGATACCTTACCAGAGTCACATGGACAGGGTCAGTAGTAAGTACCTTACAGGGAGTCGCATAGACATTGTCAGTAGTAAGTACCTTACAAGGAGTCACATGGACAGGGTCAATAGTAAGAACCTTACAGGGAGTCACATAGACAGGGTCAGTAGTAAGTACCATACAGGGAGTCACATGGACAAGGTCAGTAGTAAGTACCTTACAGGGAGTCACATGGACAGGCTCAGTAGTAAGTACCTTACAGGGAGCCACATAGACATGGTCAGTAGTAAGTACCTTACAAGGAGTCACATGGACAGGGTCAGTAGTAAGAACCTTACAGGGAGTCACATGGACAAGGTCAGTAGTAAGTACCTTACAGGGAGTCACATAGACAGGATCAGTAGTAAGTACCTCACAGGGAGTCACATAGACAGGATCAGTAGTAAGTACCTTACAGGAGTCACATGGACTGGGTCAGTAGTAAGTACCATACAGGGAATCACATGGACTGGGTCAGTAGTAAGTACCTTACAGAGAGTCACATGGACAGGTCAGTAGTGAGTACCTTACAGGTGGTCACATGGACAGGGTCAGTAGTAAGTACCTTACAGGGAGTCACATGGACAGGGTAAATAGTAAGTACCTTACATGGAGTCACATAGACATTGTCAGTAGTAAGTACCTTACAGGGGGTCACATGGACAGGGTCAGTAGTAAGTACCATACAGGGGATCACATGGACAGGGTCAGTAGTAAGTACCTTACAGCGAATCACATGGACAGGTCAGTAGTAGATACCTTACCAGAGTCACATGGACAGGGTCAGTAGTAAGTACCTTACAGGGAGTCGCATAGACATTGTCAGTAGTAAGTACCTTACAAGGAGTCACATGGACAGGGTCAATAGTAAGAACCTTACAGGGAGTCACATAGACAGGGTCAGTAGTAAGTACCATACAGGGAGTCACATGGACAAGGTCAGTAGTAAGTACCTTACAGGGAGTCACATGGACAGGCTCAGTAGTAAGTACCTTACAGGGAGCCACATAGACATGGTCAGTAGTAAGTACCTTACAAGGAGTCACATGGACAGGGTCAGTAGTAAGAACCTTACAGGGAGTCACATGGACAAGGTCAGTAGTAAGTACCTTACAGGGAGTCACATAGACAGGATCAGTAGTAAGTACCTCACAGGGAGTCACATAGACAGGATCAGTAGTAAGTACCTTACAGGAGTCACATGGACTGGGTCAGTAGTAAGTACCATACAGGGAATCACATGGACTGGGTCAGTAGTAAGTACCTTACAGAGAGTCACATGGACAGGTCAGTAGTGAGTACCTTACAGGTGGTCACATGGACAGGGTCAGTAGTAAGTACCTTACAGGGAGTCACATGGACAGGGTAAATAGTAAGTATCTTACAGGGGGTCACATGGACTGGGTCAATAGTAAGTACCTTAAAGGAAGTCGCATGGACAGGGTCAGTAGTAAGTACCTTACAAGGGGTCACATGGACTGGGTCAGTAGTAATTACCTTGCAAGGGGTCACATGGACTGGGTCAGTAGTAAGTACCTTACAAGGGGCCACATGGAATGGGTCAGTAGTAAGTACCTAATAGGGTCTCACGTGGACAAGGTACAAATGTAAGTAGTAAGTACCTTATAGGAAGTCGCATGGACAGGGTCAGTGGTAGGTACCTTACAAGGGGTCACATGGACAGGGTCAGTAGTAATTACCTTGAAAGGGGTCACATGGACTGGGTCAGTAGTAAGTACCTTACAAGGGGTCACATGGAATGGGTCAGTAGTAAGTACCTTATAGGAAGTCTCATGGACAGGGTGAGTAGTAAGTACCTTACAGGGTGTCACATGGACAGGATCAGTAGTAAGTACCTTACAGGGTCTCACGTGGACAAGGTACAAATGTAAGTAGTAAGTACCTTATAGGAAGTCTCATGGACAGGGTCAGTAGTAAATACCTTAAAGGGAGTCACATAGACAGGGTCAGTAGTAAGTACCTTACAGGGTCTCACGTGGACAAGGTACAAAGGTAAGTAGTAAGTACCTTATAGGAAGTCTCATGGACAGGGTCAGTAGTAAGTACCTTATAGGAAGTCGCATGGACAGGGTCAGTGCTAAGTACCTTACAAGGGGTCACATGGACTGGGTCAGTAGTAAGTACCTTACAGGGGTCACATGGACTGGGTCAGTAGTAAGTACCTTATAGGAAGTCTCATGGACAGGGTGAGTAGTAAGTACCTTACAGAGAGTCACATGGACAGGTCAGTAGTGAGTACCTTACAGGTGGTCACATGGACAGGGTCAGTAGTAGATACCTTACAGGGAGTCACATGGACAGGGTCAGTAGTAGATACCTTACAGGGTGTCACATAGACAGGGTCAGTAGTAGATACCTTACAGGGTGTCACATGGACAGGGTCAGTAGTAGGTACCTTACAGGGAGTCACATGGACAGGGTCAATAGTAGATACCTTACAGGGTGTCACATAGACAGGGTCAGTAGTAGATACCTTACAGGGTGTCACATAGACAGGGTCAGTAGTAGATACCTTACCAGAGTCACATGGACAGGGTCAGTAGTAAGTACCTTACAGGGAGTCACATGGACAGGGTCAGTAGTAAGTACATTACAGAGAGTCACATAGACAGGGTCAGTAGTAAGTACCTTACAGGGAGTCACATGGACAGGGTCAGTAGTAAGTACCTTACAGGGAGTCACATGGACAGGGTCAGTAGTAAGTACATTACAGGGAGTCACATAGACAGGGTTTGTAGTAACTATCTTACAGGGAGTCACATGGACAGGGTCAGTAGTAAGTACCTTACAGGGTGTCACATAGATAGGGTCAGTAGTAGATACCTTACAGGGTGTCACATAGGGTCAGTAGTAGATACCTTACAGGGTGTCACATGGACAGGGTCAGTAGTAAGTACCTTACAGGGTGTCACATGGACAGGGTCAGTAGTAGATACCTTACAGGGTGTCACATAGACAGGCTCTGTAGTCGATACCTTACAGGGTGTCACATAGACAGGGTCAGTAGTAGATACCTTACAGGGTGTCACATAGACAGGGTCAGTAGTAGATACCTTACAGGGAGTAACATAGACAGGGTCAGTAGTAAGTACCTTACAGGGTGTCACATAGACAGGGTCAGTAGTAGATACCTTACAGGGTGTCACATGGACAGGGTCAGTAGTACAAATGTAAGTACCTTACACGGAGTCACATAGACAGGGTCAGTAGTAAGTACCTTACAGGGAGTCACATAGACAGGGTCAGTAGTAGATACCTTACAGGGAGTAACATAGGGTCAGTAGTAAGTACCTTACAGGGTGTCACATAGACAGGGTCAGTAGTAAGTACCTTACAGGGATTCACATGGACAGGGTCAGTAGTAAGTACCTTACAGGGGGTCACATGGACAGGATCAGTAGTAAGTACCTTACAGGGTGTCACATAGACAGGCTCAGTAGTCGATACCTTACATGGTGTCACATAGACAGGGTCAGTAGTAGATACCTTACAGGGTGTCACATAGACAGGGTCAGTAGTAGTTACCTTACAGGGTGTCACATGGACAGGGTCAGTAGTAAGTACCTTACAGGGTGTCACATGGACAGGGTCAGTAGTAGATACCTTACAGGGTGTCACATGGACAGGGTCAGTAGTAGATACCTTACAGGGTGTCACATAGACAGGGTCAGTAGTAGATACCTTACAGGGAGTAACATAGACAGGTCAGTAGTGAGTACCTTACAGGTGGTCACATAGACAGGCTCAGTAGTCGATACCTTACAGGGTGTCACATAGACAGGGTCAGTAGTAGATACCTTACAGGGTGTCACATAGACAGGGTCAGTAGTAGATACCTTACAGGGAGTAACATAGACAGGGTCAGTAGTAAGTACCTTACAGGGAGTCACATAGACAGGGTCAGTAGTAGATACCTTACAGGGAGTAACATAGACAGGGTCAGTAGTAAGTACCTTACAGGGTGTCACATAGACAGGGTCAGTAGTAAGTACCTTACAGGGATTCACATGGACAGGGTCAGTAGTAAGTACCTTACAGGGGGTCACATGGACAGGATCAGTAGTAAGTACCTTACATGGAGTCACATAGACATTGTCAGTAGTAAGTACCTTACAGGAGTCACATGGACAGGGTCTGTAGTAAGTACCTTACATGGAGTCACATAGACAGGGTAAGTAGTAAGTACCTTACAGTGAGTCACGTGGACAGGATCAGTAGTAAGTATCTTACAGTGAGTCACATGGACAGGGTGAGTAGTAAGTACCTTACAGAGAGTCACATTGACAGGTCAGTAGTGAGTACCTTACAGGTGGTCACATGGACAGGGTCAGTAGTAGATATCTTACAGGGAGTCACATGGACAGGGTCAGTAGTAGATACCTTACAGGGTGTCACATAGACAGGGTCAGTAGTAGATACCTTACAGGGTGTCACATGCACAGGGTCAGTAGTAGGTACCTTACAGGGAGTCACATGGACAGGGTCAGTAGTAGATACCTTACAGGGTGTCACATAGACAGGGTCAGTAGTAGATACCTTACAGGGTGTCACATGGACAGGGTCAGTAGTAAGTACCTTACAGGGAGTCACATGGACAGGGTCAGTAGTAAGTACATTACAGGGAGTCACATAGACAGGGTTTGTAGTAACTATCTTACAGGGAGTCACATGGACAGGGTCAGTAGTAAGTACCTTACAGGGTGTCACATAGATAGGGTCAGTAGTAGATACCTTACAGGGTGTCACATGGACAGGGTCAGTAGTAAGTACCTTACAGGGTGTCACATGGACAGGGTCAGTAGTAGATACCTTACAGGGTGTCACATAGACAGGCTCTGTAGTCGATACCTTACAGGGTGTCACATAGACAGGGTCAGTAGTAGATACCTTACAGGGTGTCACATAGACAGGGTCAGTAGTAGATACCTTACAGGGAGTAACATAGACAGGGTCAGTAGTAAGTACCTTACAGGGTGTCACATAGACAGGGTCAGTAGTAGATACCTTACAGGGTGTCACATGGACAGGGTCAGTAGTACAAATGTAAGTACCTTACACGGAGTCACATAGACAGGGTCAGTAATAAGTACCTTACAGGGAGTCACATAGACAGGGTCAGTAGTAGATACCTTACAGGGAGTAACATAGGGTCAGTAGTAAGTACCTTACAGGGTGTCACATAGACAGGGTCAGTAGTAAGTACCTTACAGGGATTCACATGGACAGGGTCAGTAGTAAGTACCTTACAGGGGGTCACATGGACAGGATCAGTAGTAAGTACCTTACAGGGTGTCACATAGACAGGCTCAGTAGTCGATACCTTACTGGGTGTCACATAGACAGGGTCAGTAGTAGATACCTTACAGGGTGTCACATAGACAGGGTCAGTAGTAGATACCTTACAGGGTGTCACATGGACAGGGTCAGTAGTAAGTACCTTACAGGGTGTCACATGGACAGGGTCAGTAGTAGATACCTTACAGGGTGTCACATAGACAGGCTCAGTAGTCGATACCTTACAGGGTGTCACATAGACAGGGTCAGTAGTAGATACCTTACAGGGTGTCACATAGACAGGGTCAGTAGTAGATACCTTACAGGGAGTAACATAGACAGGGCCAGTAGTAAGTACCTTACAGGGAGTCACATAGACAGGGTCAGTAGTAGATACCTTACAGGGAGTAACATAGACAGGGTCAGTAGTAAGTACCTTACAGGGTGTCACATAGACAGGGTCAGTAGTAAGTACCTTACAGGGATTCACATGGACAGGGTCAGTAGTAAGTACCTTACAGGGGGTCACATGGACAGGATCAGTAGTAAGTACCTTACATGGAGTCACATAGACATTGTCAGTAGTAAGTACCTTACAGGAGTCACATGGACAGGGTCTGTAGTAAGTACCTTACATGGAGTCACATAGACAGGGTAAGTAGTAAGTACCTTACAGTGAGTCACGTGGACAGGATCAGTAGTAAGTATCTTACAGTGAGTCACATGGACAGGGTGAGTAGTAAGTACCTTACAGAGAGTCACATTGACAGGTCAGTAGTGAGTACCTTACAGGTGGTCACATGGACAGGGTCAGTAGTAGATATCTTACAGGGAGTCACATGGACAGGGTCAGTAGTAGATACCTTACAGGGTGTCACATAGACAGGGTCAGTAGTAGATACCTTACAGGGTGTCACATGCACAGGGTCAGTAGTAGGTACCTTACAGGGAGTCACATGGACAGGGTCAGTAGTAGATACCTTACAGGGTGTCACATAGACAGGGTCAGTAGTAGATACCTTACAGGGTGTCACATAGACAGGGTCAGTAGTAGATACCTTACCAGAGTCACATGGACAGGGTCAGTAGTAAGTACCTTACAGAGAGTCACATAGACAGGGTCAGTAGTAAGTACCTTACAGGGAGTCACATGGACAGGGTCAGTAGTAAGTACCTTACAGGGAGTCACATGGACATGATCAGTAGTAAGTACATTACAGGGAGTCACATAGACAGGGTTTGTAGTAACTATCTACAAGTAGTAATTTTTTGATATTAATCGTGAATTCATTCATTAGAACTAACACAAGGAATATCACATTCTATTGTATACAAGTAGTAATTTATTGATATTAATCGTGAATTCATTCATTAGAACTAACACAGGGAATATCACATTCTATTGTATACAAGTAGTAATTTATTGATATTAATCGTGAATTCATTCATTAGAACTAACACAGGGAATATCACATTCTATTGTATACAAGTAGTAATTTATTGATATTAATCCTGAAGTCATTCATTAGAACTAACACAGGGAATATCACATTCTATTGTATACAAGTAGTAATTTATTGATATTAATCCTGAAGTCATTCATTAGAACTAACACAGGGAATATCACATTCTATTGTATACAAGTAGTAATTTATTGATATTAATCGTGAATTCATTCATTAGAACTAACACAAGGAATATCACATTCTATTGTATACAAGTAGTAATTTATTGATATTAATCGTGAATTCATTCATTAGAACTAACACGGGGAATATCACCTTCTATTGTATACAAATAGTAATTTATTGATATTAATCCTGAAGTCATTCATTAGAACTAACACGGGGAATATCACATTCTATTGTATACAAGTAGTAATTTATTGATATTAATCGTGAATTCATTCATTAGAACTAACACGGGGAATATCACATTCTATTGTATACAAGTAGTAATTTATTGATATTAATCGTGAATTCATTCATTAGAACTAACACAGGGAATATCACATTCTATTGTATTCAAGTAGTAATTTATTGATATTAATCCTGAAGTCATTCATTAGAACTAACACAGGGAATATCACATTCTATTGTATACAAGTAGTAATTTATTGATATTAATCGTGAATTCATTCATTAGAACTAACACAGGGAATATCACATTCTATTGTATACAAGTAGTAATTTATTGATATTAATCGTGAATTCATTCATTAGAATTAACACAGGGAATATCACATTCTATTGTATACAAGTAGTAATTTATTGATATTAATCGTGAATTCATTCATTAGAACTAACACAGGGAATATCACATTCTATTGTATACAAGTAGTAATTTATTGATATTAATCGTGAATTCATTCATTAGAACTAACACAGGGAATATCACATTCTATTGTATACAAGTAGTAATTTATTGATATTAATCGTGAATTCATTCATTAGAACTAACACGGGGAATATCACCTTCTATTGTATACAAGTAGTAATTTATTGATATTAATCCTGAAGTCATTCATTAGAACTAACACGGGGAATATCACATTCTATTGTATACAAGTAGTAATTTATTGATATTAATCGTGAATTCATTCATTAGAACTAACACGGGGAATATCACATTCTATTGTATACAAGTAGTAATTTATTGATATTAATCGTGAATTCATTCATTAGAACTAACACAGGGAATATCACATTCTATTGTATTCAAGTAGTAATTTATTGATATTAATCGTGAATTCATTCATTAGAACTAACACAGGGAATATCACATTCTATTGTATACAAGTAGTAATTTATTGATATTAATCCTGAAGTCATTCATTAGAACTAACACAGGGAATATCACATTCTATTGTAAACAAGTAGTAATTTATTGATATTAATCGTGAATTCATTCATTAGAACTAACACAGGGAATATCACATTCTATTGTATACAAGTAGTTATTTATTGATATTAATCCTTTAGTCATTCATTAGAAATAACACAGGAAATATCACATTCTATTGTATACAAGTAGTAATTTATTGATATTAATCCTGAATTCATTCATTAGAACTAACACAGGGGATATCACATTCTATTGTATACAAGTAGTAATTTATTGATATTAATCGTGAATTCATTCATTAGAACTAACACAGGGAATATCACATTCTATTGTATACAAGTAGTAATTTATTGATATTAATCGTGAATTCATTCATTAGAACTAACACAGGGAATATCACATTCTATTGTATACAAGTAGTAATTTATTGATATTAATCCTGAAGTCATTCATTAGAACTAACACAGGGAATATCACATTCTATTGTATACAAGTAGTAATTTATTGATATTAATCGTGAATTCATTCATTAGAACTAACACAGGGAATATCACATTCTATTGTATACAAGTAGTAATTTATTGATATTAATCCTGAAGTCATTCATTAGAACTAACACAGGGAATATCACATTCTATTGTATACAAGTAGTAATTTATTGATATTAATCGTGAATTCATTCATTAGCACTAACACAGGGAATATCACATTCTATTGTATACAAGTAGTAATTTATTGATATTAATCGTGAATTCATTCATTAGAACTAACACAGGGAATATCACATTCTATTGTATACAAGTAGTAATTTATTGATATTAATCGTGAATTCATTCATTGGAACTAACACGGGGAATATCACATTCTATTGTATACAAGTAGTAATTTATTGATATTAATCGTGAATTCATTCATTAGAACTAACACAGGGAATATCACATTCTATTGTATACAAGTAGTAATTTATTGATATTAATCCTGAAGTCATTCATTAGAACTAACACAGGGAATATCACATTCTATTGTATACAAGTAGTAATTTATTGATATTAATCGTGAATTCATTCATTAGAACTAACACAGGGAATATCACATTCTATAGTAATTTATTGATATTAATCGTGAATTCATTCATTAGAACTAACACAGGGAATATCACATTCTATTGTATACAAGTAGTAATTTATTGATATTAATCCTGAAGTCATTCATTAGAACTAACACAGTATATATCACATTCTATTGTATACAAGTAGTAATTTATTGATATTAATCGTGAATTCATTCATTAGAACTAACACAGGGAATATCACATTCTATTGTATACAAGTAGTAATTTATTGATATTAATCCTGAAGTCATTCATTAGAACTAACACAGGGAATATCACATTCTATTGTATACAAGTAGTAATTTATTGATATTAATCGTGAATTCATTCATTAGAACTAACACAGGGAATATCACATTCTATTGTATACAAGTAGTAATTTATTGATATTAATCGTGAATTCATTCATTAGAACTAACACAGGGAATATCACATTCTATTGTATACAAGTAGTAATTTATTGATATTAATCGTGAATTCATTCATTAGAACTAACACAGGGAAAATCACATTCTATTGTATACAAGTAGTAATTTATTGATATTAATCGTGAATTCATTCATTAGAACTAACACAGGGAATATCACATTCTATTGTATACAAGTAGTAATTTATTGATATTAATCCTGAAGTCATTCATTAGAACTAACACAGGGAATATCACATTCTATTGTATACAAGTAGTAATTTATTGATATTAATCGTGAATTCATTCATTAGAACTAACACAGGGAATATCACATTCTATTGTATACAAGTAGTAATTTATTGATATTAATCGTGAATTCATTCATTAGAACTAACACAGGGAATATCACATTCTATTGTATACAAGTAGTAATTTATTGATATTAATCCTGAAGTCATTCATTTGAACTAACACAGTATATATCACACTCTATTGTATACAAGTAGTAATTTATTGATATTAATCCTGAAGTCATTCATTAGAACTAACACAGGGAATATCACATTCTATTGTATACAAGTAGTAATTTATTGATATTAATCGTGAATTCATTCATTAGAACTAACACAGGGAATATCACATTCTATTGTATACAAGTAGTAATTTATTGATATTAATCGTGAATTCATTCATTAGAACTAACACAGGGAATATCACATTCTATTGTATACAAGTAGCAATTTATTGATATTAATCCTGAAGTCATTCATTAGAACTAACACAGGGAATATCACATTCTATTGTATACAAGTAGTAATTTATTGATATTAATCGTGAATTCATTCATTAGAACTAACACGGGGAATATCACATTCTATTGTATACAAGTAGTAATTTATTAATATTAATCGTGAATTCATTCATTAGAACTAACACGGGGAATATCACATTCTATTGTATACAAGTAGTAATTTATTGATATTAATCGTGAATTCATTCATTAGAACTAACACAGGGAATATCACATTCTATTGTATACAAGTAGTAATTTATTGATATTAATCCTGAAGTCATTCATTATAACTAACACAGGGAATATCACATTCTATTGTATACAAGTAGTAATTTATTGATATTAATCGTGAATTCATTCATTAGAACTAACACAGGGAATATCGCATTCTATTGTATACAAGTAGTAATTTATTGATATTAATCGTGAAGTCATTCATTAGAACTAACACAGGGAATATCACATTCTATTGTATACAAGTAGTAATTTATTGATATTAATCCTGAAGTCATTCATTAGAACTAACACAGGGAATATCACATTCTATTGTATACAAGTAGTAATTTATTGATATTAATCGTGAATTCATTCATTAGAACTAACACAGGGAATATCACATTCTATTGTATACAAGTAGTAATTTATTGATATTAATCGTGAATTCATTCATTAGAACTAACACAAGGAATATCACATTCTATTGTATACAAGTAGTAATTTATTGATATTAATCGTGAATTCATTCATTAGAACTAACACAGGGAATATCACATTCTATTGTATACAAGTAGTAATTTATTGATATTAATCGTGAATTCATTCATTAGAACTAACACAGGGAATATCACATTCTATTGTATACAAGTAGTAATTTATTGATATTAATCCTGAAGTCATTCATTAGAACTAACACAGGGAATATCACATTCTAGTGTATACAAGTAGTAATTTATTGATATTAATCGTGAATTCATTCATTAGAACTAACACAAGGAATATCACATTCTATTGTATACAAGTAGTAATTTATTGATATTAATCGTGAATTCATTCATTAGAACTAACACGGGGAATATCACCTTCTATTGTATACAAGTAGTAATTTATTGATATTAATCCTGAAGTCATTCATTAGAACTAACACGGGGAATATCACATTCTATTGTATACAAGTAGTAATTTATTGATATTAATCGTGAATTCATTCATTAGAACTAACACCGGGAATATCACATTCTATTGTATACAAGTAGTAATTTATTGATATTAATCGTGAATTCATTCATTAGAACTAACACAGGGAATATCACATTCTATTGTATTCAAGTAGTAATTTATTGATATTAATCCTGAAGTCATTCATTAGAACTAACACAGGGAATATCACATTCTATTGTATACAAGTAGTAATTTATTGATATTAATCGTGAATTCATTCATTAGAACTAACACAGGGAATATCACATTCTATTGTATACAAGTAGTAATTTATTGATATTAATCGTGAATTCATTCATTAGAATTAACACAGGGAATATCACATTCTATTGTATACAAGTAGTAATTTATTGATATTAATCGTGAATTCATTCATTAGAACTAACACAGGGAATATCACATTCTATTGTATACAAGTAGTAATTTATTGATATTAATCGTGAATTCATTCATTAGAACTAACACAGGGAATATCACATTCTATTGTATACAAGTAGTAATTTATTGATATTAATCGTGAATTCATTCATTAGAACTAACACGGGGAATATCACCTTCTATTGTATACAAGTAGTAATTTATTGATATTAATCCTGAAGTCATTCATTAGAACTAACACGGGGAATATCACATTCTATTGTATACAAGTAGTAATTTATTGATATTAATCGTGAATTCATTCATTAGAACTAACACGGGGAATATCACATTCTATTGTATACAAGTAGTAATTTATTGATATTAATCGTGAATTCATTCATTAGAACTAACACAGGGAATATCACATTCTATTGTATTCAAGTAGTAATTTATTGATATTAATCCTGAAGTCATTCATTAGAACTAACACAGGGAATATCACATTCTATTGTATACAAGTAGTAATTTATTGATATTAATCGTGAATTCATTCATTAGAACTAACACAGGGAATATCACATTCTATTGTATACAAGTAGTAATTTATTGATATTAATCGTGAATTCATTCATTAGAACTAACACAGGGAATATCACATTCTATTGTATACAAGTAGTAATTTATTGATATTAATCCTGAAGTCATTCATTAGAACTAACACAGGGAATATCACATTCTATTGTAAACAAGTAGTAATTTATTGATATTAATCGTGAATTCATTCATTAGAACTAACACAGGGAATATCACATTCTATTGTATACAAGTAGTAATTTATTGATATTAATCGTTAATTCATTCATTAGAACTAACACAGGGAATATCACATTCTATTGTATACAAGTAGTAATTTATTGATATTAATCGTGAATTCATTCATTAGAACTTACACAGGGAATATCACATTCTATTGTATACAAGTAGTAATTTATTGATATTAATCGTGAATTCATTCATTAGAACTAACACAGGGAATATCACATTCTATTGTATACAAGTAGTTATTTATTGATATTAATCGTGAATTCATTCATTAGAACTAACACAGGGAATATCACATTCTATTGTATACAAGTAGTAATTTATTGATATTAATCCTGAATTCATTCATTAGAACTAACACAGGGGATATCACATTCTATTGTATACAAGTAGTAATTTATTGATATTAATCGTGAATTCATTCATTAGAACTAACACAGGGAATATCACATTCTATTGTATACAAGTAGTAATTTATTGATATTAATCGTGAATTCATTCATTAGAACTAACACAGGGAATATCACATTCTATTGTATACAAGTAGTAATTTATTGATATTAATCCTGAAGTCATTCATTAGAACTAACACAGGGAATATCACATTCTATTGTATACAAGTAGTAATTTATTGATAATAATCGTGAATTCATTCATTAGAACTAACACAGGGAATATCACATTCTATTGTATACAAGTAGTAATTTATTGATATTAATCCTGAAGTCATTCATTAGAACTAACACAGGGAATATCACATTCTATTGTATACAAGTAGTAATTTATTGATATTAATCGTGAATTCATTCATTAGAACTAACACAGGGAATATCACATTCTATTGTATACAAGTAGTAATTTATTGATATTAATCGTGAATTCATTCATTAGAACTAACACAGGGAATATCACATTCTATTGTATACAAGTAGTAATTTATTGATATTAATCGTGAATTCATTCATTGGAACTAACACGGGGAATATCACATTCTATTGTATACAAGTAGTAATTTATTGATATTAATCGTGAATTCATTCATTAGAACTAACACAGGGAATATCACATTCTATTGTATACAAGTAGTAATTTATTGATATTAATCCTGAAGTCATTCATTAGAACTAACACAGGGAATATCAAATTCTATTGTATACAAGTAGTAATTTATTGATATTAATCGTGAATTCATTCATTAGAACTAACACAGGGAATATCACATTCTATTGTATACAAGTAGTAATTTATTGATATTAATCGTGAATTCATTCATTAGAACTAACACAGGGAATATCACATTCTATTGTATACAAGTAGTAATTTATTGATATTAATCCTGAAGTCATTCATTAGAACTAACACAGTATATATCACATTCTATTGTATACAAGTAGTAATTTATTGATATTAATCGTGAATTCATTCATTAGAACTAACACAGGGAATATCACATTCTATTGTATACAAGTAGTAATTTATTGATATTAATCCTGAAGTCATTCATTAGAACTAACACAGGGAATAGCACATTCTATTGTATACAAGTAGTAATTTATTGATATTAATCGTGAATTCATTCATTAGAACTAACACAGGGAATATCACATTCTATTGTATACAAGTAGTAATTTATTGATATTAATCGTGAATTCATTCATTAGAACTAACACAGGGAATATCACATTCTATTGTATACAAGTAGTAATTTATTGATATTAATCGTGAATTCATTCATTAGAACTAACCCCGGTGAAAATCACATTCTATTGTATACAAGTAGTAATTTATTGATATTAATCGTGAATTCATTCATTAGAACTAACACAAGGAATATCACATTCTATTGTATACAAGTAGTAATTTATTGATATTAATCCTGAAGTCATTCATTAGAACTAACACAGGGAATATCACATTCTATTGTATACAAGTAGTAATTTATTGATATTAATCGTGAATTCATTCATTAGAACTAACACAGGGAATATCACATTCTATTGTATACAAGTAGTAATTTATTGATATTAATCGTGAATTCATTCATTAGAACTAACACAGGGAATATCACATTCTATTGTATACAAGTAGTAATTTATTGATATTAATCCTGAAGTCATTCATTTGAACTAACACAGTATATATCACACTCTATTGTATACAAGTAGTAATTTATTGATATTAATCCTGAAGTCATTCATTAGAACTAACACAGGGAATATCACATTCTATTGTATACAAGTAGTAATTTATTGATATTAATCGTGAATTCATTCATTAGAACTAACACAGGGAATATCACATTCTATTGTATACAAGTAGTAATTTATTGATATTAATCGTGAATTCATTCATTAGAACTAACACAGGGAATATCACATTCTATTGTATACAAGTAGTAATTTATTGATATTAATCCTGAAGTCATTCATTAGAACTAACACAGGGAATATCACATTCTATTGTATACAAGTAGTAATTTATTGATATTAATCGTGAATTCATTCATTAGAACTAACACGGGGAATATCACATTCTATTGTATACAAGTAGTAATTTATTAATATTAATCGTGAATTCATTCATTAGAACTAACACGGGGAATATCACATTCTATTGTATACAAGTAGTAATTTATTGATATTAATCGTGAATTCATTCATTAGAACTAACACAGGGAATATCACATTCTATTGTATACAAGTAGTAATTTATTGATATTAATCCTGAAGTCATTCATTATAACTAACACAGGGAATATCACATTCTATTGTATACAAGTAGTAATTTATTGATATTAATCGTGAATTCATTCATTAGAACTAACACAGGGAATATCGCATTCTATTGTATACAAGTAGTAATTTATTGATATTAATCGTGAAGTCATTCATTAGAACTAACACAGGGAATATCACATTCTATTGTATACAAGTAGTAATTTATTGATATTAATCCTGAAGTCATTCATTAGAACTAACACAGTATATATCACATTCTATTGTATACAAGTAGTAATTTATTGATATTAATCGTGAATTCATTCATTAGAACTAACACAGGGAAAATCACATTCTATTGTATACAAGTAGTAATTTATTGATATTAATCGTGAATTCATTCATTAGAACTAACACAGGGAATATCACATTCTATTGTATACAAGTAGTAATTTATTGATATTAATCGTGAATTCATTCATTAGAACTAACACAGGGAATATCACATTCTATTGTATACAAGTAGTAATTTATTGATATTAATCGTGAATTCATTCATTAGAACTAACACAGGGAATATCACATTCTATTGTATACAAGTAGTAATTTATTGATATTAATCCTGAAGTCATTCATTAGAACTAACACAGGGAATATCACATTCTATTGTATACAAGTAGTAATTTATTGATATTAATCGTGAATTCATTCATTAGAACAGGGAATATCACATTCTATTGTATACAAGAAGTAATTTATTGATTTTAATCGTGAATTCATTCATTAGAACTAACACAGGGAATATCACATTCTATTGTATACAAGTAGTAATTTATTGATATTAATCGTGAATTCATTCATTAGAACTAACACAGGGAATATCACATTCTATTGTATACAAGTAGTAACTTATTGATATTAATCGTGAATTCATTCATTAGAACTAACACAGGGAATATCACATTCTATTGTATACAAGTAGTAATTTATTGATATTAATCGTGAATTCATTCATTAGAACGAACACAGGGGATATCACATTCTATTGTACACAAGATTTAATTATTTTAGTTGTCGTCAGTTGACCTATTTAAATAGACAACATTATTCTTGTTATTTTATTATGTTTACTTTATATAATTGTACAGTTTAATAGTTCGAGTCAGAATTATGATATTACATTTATATAAATCCTTTACAGGTGTCATGTCTGTGACAAGGAACCATCTGTTTACTGGTGTCATGGCTGTCAGAGATCTATGTGTCAGGATTGTAACAATCAACACAGGGAATCAACAGATACTGAAGATCACATTGTACAATGTGTACAGGACATGTATTCACTCGATTATAACTTCAAGGTCAATGTAGAGAGGATCATTGATATAAATGTGTTACATGATGATGTGTTAGTTATAGCTGATTATTATGGCAAACAATTAGTAACATGTGATATAACAGGACAACAACAACATACCATTCCATTACCTGGTAGATCATACCGTATAGCTGTAGTAGACAACAACACTGTAGCTGTTGCATTACGATCTACTACTACTATATCATTATATAAAACTGTTGTGATAGTAGATGTCAGACAGAGACAAGTAATACAATGTATTGATTTAAAGGTGGAGTGTTATGGTATCATGTACAGAGATAACCAGCTGTTTGTAGGCTCTGATAGAACAATACAGGTACTGAACATGTCAGGGGAGGTAACACGTACAAAACCAGTGGGTGTAATACCTAGGTATATCTGTGGTGGTGAGGCAGGGCGTATCTACTATACTGACCGTGATAAGTTGTACTGTATTGATACAGTGTGGAACACTTTGTTTACATTTACTGATCCTAACATGAGTACACCACGGGGAATTACAACAGATGATGAAGGACATGTACTTGTTATATGTGGTCGGTCTAACAATGTACTCAGGATTAGTCCTGATGGTAAACAGAGTCAGGTTATCATTACACAGTTACCATCATCTTTTCTGTATACATACATATGTTATAATTTACTGTCTAAATCAGTTGTTATTGGTCATCATGACAATGTTAATGTTTATAAGAAAGTGTAAATAATCAACATTACAATATATTCTGATTGACACCAGGGAGTGATCATGTAGTTTACATATGTCTGACTTATCTGTTGTTATTGATCACTGGATGTAAACAATGTTTATCAGTGTATTAAATTACTACCAGAGTTGCCAAAAACCGTCGGGACATTTCGTCCCGACCGGCAAGTTTTTCTAAAGATACAATTGAAGATGTTTCTATCATAACTTTTATAAATATATTAATAAATTAGACAAAATGGCTGTCGCCCATTTCAGACATAAAAATCGCACCTGTTATATGGTTGGAGTATAACTTGCATCAAATACATGTACATATATGTAAATGTCTCCCTATGAATGTAAGTGATGACATAAGCTTCTAAAATATTCAAAAGTAAAATAATTTATTTCTGTAATACTCGAGGGCTTCAGTTGCCGAGTTGTAAGGTATTCAATTATTATTATATTACAATATACTGTCAGCACTTGTTTGAATCTTACTGCTGCAAGGGTGTGCTCAACTTCAATCTTGATTGACAATTATTAAAAGACTCCTACAATCTGGCTCCCTCCGACAATCTGGCTTTCTCCTCCAATAAAACAGGACGCCAAAATATAGTTGAAAAATTGCTGAAAGTAGCATAAAACAATTACAACACACGGACCTGTGCAAATCAATTTACATGTGCTTTCGAATGATACTGTGTCGATTTTGTTATATCGAGTCCCACACACTATAACAAGATCGACCCAGTATTATTCAAAAGCGCATGTAAATCAATTTTCCTAAATTCCCCTGATTTAACAAACAAAAAATTGTAAGACTGTACGAGGAACATATATCTTTTTCATCAGAATGCATGTCAACTAGTTTGTTTTAAATTTAATCAGTTAGTTAATAGCTTATACTAACAGACACAATCACATGGAGTGCTTTTCGGCATGCATTTTTTAAAATTAATATTCAATATGCGATATTGTAACTTTTTATTACAAAAATCCAATTAAAAAATTTCCTCTTTACATATTACATACTATGTTTGTTGTTTACATGTACTTTACTTTTGCTACGCAATCAGACACTTTTTGTTTTTAACAAGTGTCTTACGATGTTTACAAAAGATCGCCAGCTTTCGTGACGTTATATGGTATTCGCGCCTAAACCGCAAACGACATTACCCCAAAGTTTTCAAATGGAAAATAATCGCCTGCTCCAAGTTACACCTGTTCTAATTTTTGTCAAAATTTATCTGGGAAAATCCCCCTATCAAAAACAGCATTTCAAAACTCTGAACAAATGTTTAAAAATAATTGCTGATTTCAATTTGCACCTTTCTGGATCTACATAAGGAAAATAAGCGACCATACGCGCTAAGAGGTTTGTCACTCAAAAAAACTTCTGCTAAAACACACTGACTTGATCACATCTTCCATTGTTTTAAGGAACACATAAAATAAAGAAAAATATATAGTTTCGACTTTCGTTAAATTAGATACTTAAAGCATAAAAATGCAACGATCGTCTGAAACCACGGCAATTTTGTGGGGTAAACATACATGGAAAATTGGTACGTTTTTTTGGCTTTGTTACGATGAGTGGTGACCAATTTTGACTCGTGTAACGAGAAATATAATTGGTTCAGCATGAATTACCAATTATAAAAATTAATCAAAAGGACCGGAAGCAAATTGTGTCAGCTTTTACTATTGAATAATGTAGCGACTTGGTGAGTGCTATTGATTACCGATGTCGAATAATTCTTGTGTCACAAACACCAAAATATCTTTTTCAATATATTTCTATTATTTAGAAATTGTAATATTTAATTTATCTACTTGTATTTTATTTACGAAACTTCTACATGCCATTCTCCTAACCTTAAAAACTTTTATAGATGGCGCCGCTCTCCAAATCCATACATCGACAACGCACACACTTTTGTGTTGATTTTCATTTAATTATAAACACGTAAAAAATAAAATGCAAAACCGTTTGAAACGACGACCACACGATCGCACAAAATAATCATTAAATCACTTCAATCATTAAAACGTCGTCAAAAATAATATTAGACTGGTGCCACTGTCAGTACTACATTTTTTTGTTCAGTGAACAGCTATCGCGAGGATTGCCAAATATCGCGTTGATTTCCAAAACAAAAACGTGTAACGAGTCTGTATCTCGCGAATGAACATAGAATATTAGTTGAGATCGTAATATTAGTTATCAGTTATACAGTAAATAAGACATAATACGAATGGACATGTACAGTAAAATTGTTCAAGATAAATGTGGTGCACCGGTTTATGTAATTGATAGAGATTCCTCCAAAATGACCTATATTTTACGAGAGTAAGGTTTTATTACACACCGGTCGCAGTAGTTTCTATGTATCTGAGCGTTAGCAAGGAAAAAAGTTTGCTACGCAACCTTTCCAAAAACTACTAACACACTCTCTGACATAATTTTTAATAACGACAGAAGATGTAATTGATGTGTTAAAAATCCTTGAATCTAATAAAGCAAACTGGACCTGACACCATTAGCCATCGTATGTTAAAAATGTGCCCTGAAAAAATTGCTATTCCTTTGAAAATTATTTTTAACAAATCCCTAGAACAGCGTAAATTCCCTTCGCTGTGGAAAATATCTAATGTTATAGCAACATTTAAAAAAGGGGATAACTCACTTCCATCAAACTATAGACCGATTTCCTGTGTTGGAAAAGTAATGGAACGTATAATTTATAAATACGTATTCAATAATCTACATTTGTACATCAAAATAAATAAATTTACTGATACCAATCTGGTTTTCTTCCCAAACATTCAACAGTTCATCAGCTAAATGAAATGTATAATAATATTGTTGTTTCCACGGAACAAAAAAATAATTGGTTCGTTTTCTATGACTTTTCAAAAGCTTTTGATAAAGTCTGGATAATGGGTTACTTCACGAAATAGGATCTTATGGAATTTCTGGAAACATCCTATCCTGGTTTTCTCGCTATCTAAATGAAAGAAAACAAAGAGTAGTGCATGTAACAAATAATGCAAAATCTGAATTAACACTAGTTATACTAGTCCAGATACCGGAAACCTATAAATCACTAGTTATACTAGTCCAGTAACCGGAAACCAATAAATCAATAGTTATACTAGTCCAGATACCGGAAACAATAAATCAATTCTTATACTAGTCCAGATACCGGAAACCTATAAATTAATAGTTATACTAGTCCAGTAACCGGAAACCTATAAATTAATAGTTATACTAGTCCAGTAACCGGAGACCTATAAATCACTAGTTATACTAGACCAGATACCGGAAACCTATAAATCACTAGTTATACTAGTCCAGATACCGGAAACCAATTAATCACTAGTTATACTAGTCCAGATACCGGAAACCTATAAATCACTAGTTATACTAGTCCAGATACCGGAAACCAATAAATCAATAGTTATACTAGTCCACATACCGGAAACCTATAAATCACTAGTTATACTAGTCCAGATACCGGAAACCTATAAATCACTAGTTATACTAGTCCAGATACCGGAAACCTATAAATCACTAGTTATACTAGTCCAGATACCGGAAACAATAAATCAATAGTTGTACTAGTCCACATACCGGAAACCTATAAATCACTAGTTATACTAGTCCAGTAACCGGAAACCAATAAATCAATAGCTATACTAGTCCAGATACCGGAAACCAATAAATCAATAGTTATACTAGTCCAGTAACCGGAAACCTATAAATTAATAGTTATACTAGTCCAGTAACCGGAAACCTATAAATTAATAGTTATACTAGTCCAGTAACCGGAAACCTATAAATCAATAGCTAAACTAGTCCAGATACCGAAAACCTATAAATAAATAGTTATACTCGTCCAGATACAGGAAACCCATAAATCAATAGTTATACCAGTCCAGATACCGGAAACCTATAAATCAATAGTTATACTGGTCTAGATACCGGAAACCTATAAATCAATAGTTATACTCGTCCAGATACAGGAAACCTATAAATCACTAGTTATACTGGTCCAGATACCGGAAACCTATAAATCAATAGTTATACTCGTCCAGATACAGGAAACCCATAAATCATTAGTTATACTGGTCCAGATACCGGAAACCAATAAATCAATAGTTATACTAGTCCAGATACAGGAAACCTATAAATCACTAGTTATCCTAGTCCAGATACCGGAAACCAATTAATCAATAGTTATACTAGTCCAGATACCGGAAACCTATAAATCAATAGTTATACTCGTTCAGATACCAGAAACCTATACATCACTAGTTATACTAGTCCAAATACCGGAAACAAAAAAAATCGAAAGTTATACTAGTCCAGATACCGGAAACCAATAATTCAATAGTTATACTAGTCCAGATACCGGAAACCTATAAATCAATAGAAATACTAGTCCAGATACCGGAAACCCAATAAATCAATACTTTAACTAGTCCAGATACAGGAAACCAAATAAATCAATAGTTAAACTAGTCCAGATACCGAAAACCTATAAATCAATAGTTATACTAGTCCAGATAACGAAAACCTATAAATCATTAGTTATACTCGTTCAGATACCGGAAACCTATAAATCAATAGTTATACTCGTTCAGTTACCAGAAACCTATAATTCAATAGTTATACTAATCCAGATAACGAAAACCTATAAATCATTAGTTATACTCGTTCAGATACGGGAAACCAATAAATCAATAGTTATACTGGTCCAGATACCGGAAACCTTTAAATCAATAGTTGTACTCGTTCAGATACCAGAAACCTACAAATCACTAGTTATACTAGTCCAGATACCGGAAACCTATAAATCATTAGTTATACTGGTCCAGATACCGGAAACCAATTAATCAATACTTATACTAGTCCAGATACCGGAAACCAATAAATCAATAGTCATACTAGTCCAGATACCGGAAATCTATAAATCAAAACTTATACTAGTCCAGATACCAAAAACCTATAAATCAATAGTAATACTGGTCCAGATACCGGAAACGAATAAATCAATATTTATACTAGTCCAGATACCGGAAACCTATAAATTATTAGTTATACCAGTCCAGATAACGAAAACCTATAAATGAATAGTTATACTAGTCCAGATAACGAAAACCTATAAATCAATAGTTATACTAGTCAAGATACCGGAAACCTCTAAATCAATAGTTATACAAGTCCAGATAACGAAAACCTATCAATCAATAGTTATATACTAGTCCAGATAACGCAAACCTATAAATCAATAGTTATACTGGGCTACATACAGGAAACCTTTAAATCAATAGTTATAATGGTCCAGATACCGGAAACCTATAAATCAATAGTTACACTAGTCCAGATAACGAAAACCTATAAATCAATAGTTATACTGGTCCAGATACCGGAAACCTATAAATCTATAGTTATACTGGTCTAGATACCGGAAACCTATAAATCATTAGTTATGCTCGTTCAGATACCGAAACCCATAAATCAATAGTTATACTAGTCTAGATACCGGAAACCAATAAATCAATAGTTATACTAGTCCAGATAACGAAAATCTATAAATTAATAGTTATACTGGTCCAGATAACGAAAACCTATAAATCATTAGTGATACTAGTCCAGATACCGGAAACTTATAAATCACTAGTTATACTAGTCCAGATGACTAAAACCTATAAATCAATAGTTATACTTGTCCAGATACCGGAAACCTATAAATCAATAGTTGTACTGGTCCAGATACCAGAAAACTATAAATCAATAGTTATACCAGTCTAGATACCGGAAACCTATAAATCAATAGTTGTACTGGTCCAGATACCAGAAACCAATAAATCAATAGTTATACTAGTCCAGATACCGGAAACCTATAAATCAATAGTTATACTCTTTCAGATACCAGAAACCTGTGAATCAATAGTTATACTAGTCCAGATACCGAAAACCTATAAATCAATAGTTATACTGGTCCAGATACCGGAAACCAATAATTCAATAGCTATACTAGTTTTAGATACCGGAAACCCATAAATCAATAGTTATACTGGTCCAGATACCAGAAACCAATAAATCAATATTTATACTAGTCCAGATACCGGAAACCTATAAATCAATACTTATACTAGTCCAGATACCGGAAACCTATAAATTAATAGTTATACTCGTCCAGATACCGGAAACCTATAAATCATTAGTTATACTAGTCCAGATACCGGAAACCAATTAATAAATACTTATACTAGTCCAGATACCGGAAACCTAAAAATCAATAGTTATACTCGTTCAGATACCGGAAACAATAAATCAATTCTTATACTAGTCCAGATACCGGAAACCTATAAATCACTAGTTATACTAGTCCAGTAACCGGAAACCAATAAATCAATAGTTATACTAGTCCAGTAACCGGAAACCTATAAATCACTAGTTTTACTAGACCAGATACCGGAAACCTATAAATCACTAGTTATACTAGTCCAGATACCGGAAACCAATAAATCACTAGTTATACTAGTCCAGATACCGGAAACCTATAAATCACTAGTTATACTAGTCCAGATACCGGAAACCTATAAATCACTAGTTATACTAGTCCAGATACCGGAAACCTATAAATCACTAGTTATACTAGTCCAGATACCGGAAACCTATAAATCACTAGTTATACTAGTCCAGATACCGGAAACCTATAAATCACTAGTTATACTAGTCCAGATACCGGAAACCAATAAATCAATAGTTATACTAGTCCAGATACCGGAAACTTATAAATCACTAGTTATACTAGTCCAGTAACCGGAAACCTATAAATTAATAGTTATACTCGTCCAGATACAGGAAACCCATAAATCAATAGTTATACCAGTCCAGATACCGGAAACCCATAAATCAATAGTTATACTGGTCCAGATACCGGAAACCTATAAATCAATAGTTATACTGGTCCAGATACCGGAAACCTATAAATCACTAGTTATCCTAGTCCAGATACCGGAAACCAAAAAAAATCAATAGTTAAACTAGTCCAGATACCGAAAACCTATAAATCAATAGTTATACTCGTTCAGATACCAGAAACCTATAATTCAATAGTTATACTGGTCTAGATACCGGAAACCTATAAATCATTAGTTATGCTCGTTCAGATACCGAAACCCATAAATCAATAGTTATACTAGTCTAGATACCGGAAACCAATAAATCAATAGTTATACTAATCCAGATAACGAAAATCTATAAATTAATAGTTATACTGGTCCAGATAACGAAAACCTATAAATCATTAGTGATACTAGTCCAGATACCGGAAACTTATAAATCACTAGTTATACTAGTCCAGATGACTAAAACCTATCAATCAATAGTTATATACTAGTCCAGATAACGAAAACCTATAAATCAATAGTTATACTGGGCTACATACAGGAAACCTTTAAATCAATAGTTATAATGGTCCAGATACCGGAAACCTATAAATCAATAGTTACACTAGTCCAGATAACGAAAAGTATAAATCAATAGTTATACTGGTCCAGATACCGGAAACCTATAAATCAATAGTTAAACTAGTCCAGATACCGAAAACCTATAAATCAATAGTTATACTCGTTCAGATACCGAAACCCATAAATCAATAGTTATACTAGTCTAGATACCGGAAACTAATAAATCAATTGTTATACTAGTCCAGATAACGAAAATCTATAAATTAATAGTTATACTGGTCCAGATAACGAAAACCTATAAATCATTAGTGATACTAGTCCAGATACCGGAAACTTATAAATCACTAGTTATACTAGTCCAGATGACTAAAACCTGTAAATCAATAGTTATACTTGTCCAGATACCGGAAACCTATAAATCAATAGTTGTATTGGTCCAGATACCAGAAAACTATAAATCAATAGTTATACCAGTCCAGATACCGGAAACCTATAAATCAATAGTTGTACTGGTCCAGATACCAGAAACCAATAAATCAATAGTTATACTAGTCCAGATACCGGAAACCTATAAATCAATAGTTATACTCTTTCAGATACCAGAAACCTGTGAATCAATAGTTATACTAGTCCAGATACCAAAAACCTATAAATCAATAGTTATACTGGTCCAGATACCGGAAACCAATAAATCAATATTTATACTAGTCCAGATACCGGAAACCTATAAATCAATACTTATACTAGTCCAGATACCGGAAACCTATAAATTAATAGTTATACTCGTCCAGATACCGGAAACCTATAAATCATTAGTTATACTAGTCCAGATACCGGAAACCAATTAATAAATACTTATACTAGTCCAGATACCGGAAACCTAAAAATCAATAGTTATACTCGTTCAGATACCGGAAACAATAAATCAATTCTTATACTAGTCCAGATACCGGAAACCTATAAATCACTAGTTATACTAGTCCAGTAACCGGAAACCAATAAATCAATAGTTATACTAGTCCAGATACCGGAAACAATAAATCAATTCTTATACTAGTCCAGATACCGGAAACCTATAAATTAATAGTTATACTAGTCCAGTAACCGGAAACCTATAAATTAATAGTTATACTAGTCCAGTAACCGGAAACCTATAAATCACTAGTTTTACTAGACCAGATACCGGAAACCTATAAATCACTAGTTATACTAGTCCAGATACCGGAAACCAATAAATCACTAGTTATACTAGTCCAGATACCGGAAACCTATAAATCACTAGTTATACTAGTCCAGATACCGGAAACCTATAAATCACTAGTTATACTAGTCCAGATACCGGAAACCTATAAATCACTAGTTATACTAGTCCAGATACCGGAAACCTATAAATCACTAGTTATACTAGTCCAGATACCGGAAACCAATAAATCAATAGTTATACTAGTCCAGATACCGGAAACTTATAAATCACTAGTTATACTAGTCCAGTAACCGGAAACCTATAAATTAATAGTTATACTCGTCCAGATACAGGAAACCCATAAATCAATAGTTATACCAGTCCAGATACCGGAAACCCATAAATCAATAGTTATACTGGTCCAGATACCGGAAACCTATAAATCAATAGTTATACTGGTCCAGATACCGGAAACCTATAAATCACTAGTTATCCTAGTCCAGATACCGGAAACCAAAAAAAATCAATAGTTAAACTAGTCCAGATACCGAAAACCTATAAATCAATAGTTATACTCGTTCAGATACCAGAAACCTATAAATCAATAGTTATACTGGTCTAGATACCGGAAACCTATAAATCATTAGTTATGCTCGTTCAGATACCGAAACCCATAAATCAATAGTTATACTAGTCTAGATACCGGAAACCAATAAATCAATAGTTATACTAGTCCAGATAACGAAAATCTATAAATTAATAGTTATACTGGTCCAGATAACGAAAACCTATAAATCATTAGTGATACTAGTCCAGATACCGGAAACTTATAAATCACTAGTTATACTAGTCCAGATGACTAAAACCTATCAATCAATAGTTATATACTAGTCCAGATAACGAAAACCTATAAATCAATAGTTATACTGGGCTACATACAGGAAACCTTTAAATCAATAGTTATAATGGTCCAGATACCGGAAACCTATAAATCAATAGTTACACTAGTCCAGATAACGAAAAGTATAAATCAATAGTTATACTGGTCCAGATACCGGAAACCTATAAATCTATAGTTATACTGGTCTAGATACCGGAAACCTATAAATCATTAGTTATGCTCGTTCAGATACCGAAACCCATAAATCAATAGTTATACTAGTCTAGATACCGGAAACTAATAAATCAATTGTTATACTAGTCCAGATAACGAAAATCTATAAATTAATAGTTATACTGGTCCAGATAACGAAAACCGATAAATCATTAGTGATACTAGTCCAGATACCGGAAACTTATAAATCACTAGTTATACTAGTCCAGATGACTAAAACCTGTAAATCAATAGTTATACTTGTCCAGATACCGGAAACCAATAAATCAATAGTTATACTAGTCCAGATACCGGAAACAATAAATCAATTCTTATACTAGTCCAGATACCGGAAACCTATAAATTAATAGTTATACTAGTCCAGTAACCGGAAACCTATAAATTAATAGTTATACTAGTCCAGTAACCGGAAACCTATAAATCACTAGTTTTACTAGACCAGATACCGGAAACCTATAAATCACTAGTTATACTAGTCCAGATACCGGAAACCAATAAATCACTAGTTATACTAGTCCAGATACCGGAAACCTATAAATCACTAGTTATACTAGTCCAGATACCGGAAACCTATAAATCAATAGTTATACTAGTCCAGATACCGGAAACCTATAAATCACTAGTTATACTAGTCCAGATACCGGAAACCTATAAATCACTAGTTATACTAGTCCAGATACCGGAAACCAATAAATCAATAGTTATAGTAGTCCAGATACTGGAAACTTATAAATCACTAGTTATACTAGTCCAGTAACCGGAAACCTATAAATTAATAGTTATACTCGTCCAGATACAGGAAACCCATAAATCAATAGTTATACCAGTCCAGATACCGGAAACCCATAAATCAATAGTTATACTGGTCCAGATACCGGAAACCTATAAATCAATAGTTATACTGGTCCAGATACCGGAAACCTATAAATCACTAGTTATCCTAGTCCAGATACCGGAAACCAAAAAAAATCAATAGTTAAACTAGTCCAGATACCGAAAACCTATAAATCAATAGTTATACTCGTTCAGATACCAGAAACCTATAATTCAATAGTTATACTGGTCTAGATACCGGAAACCTATAAATCATTAGTTATGCTCGTTCAGATACCGAAACCCATAAATCAATAGTTATACTAGTCTAGATACCGGAAACCAATAAATCAATAGTTATACTAGTCCAGATAACGAAAATCTATAAATTAATAGTTATACTGGTCCAGATAACGAAAACCTATAAATCATTAGTGATACTAGTCCAGATACCGGAAACTTATAAATCACTAGTTATACTAGTCCAGATGACTAAAACCTATCAATCAATAGTTATATACTAGTCCAGATAACGAAAACCTATAAATCAATAGTTATACTGGGCTACATACAGGAAACCTTTAAATCAATAGTTATAATGGTCCAGATACCGGAAACCTATAAATCAATAGTTACACTAGTCCAGATAACGAAAAGTATAAATCAATAGTTATACTGGTCCAGATACCGGAAACCTATAAATCTATAGTTATACTGGTCTAGATACCGGAAACCTATAAATCATTAGTTATGCTCGTTCAGATACCGAAACCCATAAATCAATAGTTATACTAGTCTAGATACCGGAAACCAATAAATCAATAGTTATACTAGTCCAGATAACGAAAATCTATAAATTAATAGTTATACTGGTCCAGATAACGAAAACCTATAAATCATTAGTGATACTAGTCCAGATACCGGAAACTTATAAATCACTAGTTATACTAGTCCAGATGACTAAAACCTGTAAATCAATAGTTATACTTGTCCAGATACCGGAAACCTATAAATCAATAGTTGTATTGGTCCAGATACCAGAAAACTATAAATCAATAGTTATACCAGTCCAGATACCGGAAACCTATAAATCAATAGTTGTACTGGTCCAGATACCAGAAACCAATAAATCAATAGTTATACTAGTCCAGATACCGGAAACCTATAAATCAATAGTTATACTCTTTCAGATACCAGAAACCTGTGAATCAATAGTTATACTAGTCCAGATACCAAAAACCTATAAATCAATAGTTATACTGGTCCAGATACCGGAAACCAATAAATCAATATTTATACTAGTCCAGATACCGGAAACCTATAAATCAATACTTATACTAGTCCAGATACCGGAAACCTATAAATTAATAGTTATACTCGTCCAGATACCGGAAACCTATAAATCATTAGTTATACTAGTCCAGATACCGGAAACCAATTAATAAATACTTATACTAGTCCAGATACCGGAAACCTATAAATCACTAGTTATACTAGTCCAGATACCGGAAACCTATAAATCACTAGTTATACTAGTCCAGATACCGGAAACCTATAAATCACTAGTTATACTAGTCCAAATACCGGAAACCTATAAATCACTAGTTATACTAGTCCAGATACCGGAAACCAATAAATCAATAGTTATAGTAGTCCAGATACCGGAAACTTATAAATCACTAGTTATACTAGTCCAGTAACCGGAAACCCATAAATCAATAGTTATACCAGTCCAGATACCGGAAACCCATAAATCAATAGTTATACTGGTCCAGATACCGGAAACCTATAAATCAATAGTTATACTGGTCCAGATACCGGAAACCTATAAATCACTAGTTATCCTAGTCCAGATACCGGAAACCAAAAAAAATCAATAGTTAAACTAGTCCAGATACCGAAAACCTATAAATCAATAGTTATACTCGTTCAGATACCAGAAACCTATAATTCAATAGTTATACTGGTCTAGATACCGGAAACCTATAAATCATTAGTTATGCTCGTTCAGATACCGAAACCCATAAATCAATAGTTATACTAGTCTAGATACCGGAAACCAATAAATCAATAGTTATACTAGTCCAGATAACGAAAATCTATAAATTAATAGTTATACTGGTCCAGATAACGAAAACCTATAAATCATTAGTGATACTAGTCCAGATACCGGAAACTTATAAATCACTAGTTATTCTAGTCCAGATGACTAAAACCTATCAATCAATAGTTATATACTAGTCCAGATAACGAAAACCTATAAATCAATAGTTATACTGGGCTACATACAGGAAACCTTTAAATCAATAGTTATAATGGTCCAGATACCGGAAACCTATAAATCAATAGTTACACTAGTCCAGATAACGAAAAGTATAAATCAATAGTTATACTGGTCCAGATACCGGAAACCTATAAATCTATAGTTATACTGGTCTAGATACCGGAAACCTATAAATCATTAGTTATGCTCGTTCAGATACCGAAACCCATAAATCAATAGTTATACTAGTCTAGATACCGGAAACTAATAAATCAATTGTTATACTAGTCCAGATAACGAAAATCTATAAATTAATAGTTATACTGGTCCAGATAACGAAAACCTATAAATCATTAGTGATACTAGTCCAGATACCGGAAACTTATAAATCACTAGTTATACTAGTCCAGATGACTAAAACCTGTAAATCAATAGTTATACTTGTCCAGATACCGGAAACCAATAAATCAATAGTTATACTAGTCCAGATACCGGAAACAATAAATCAATTCTTATACTAGTCCAGATACCGGAAACCTATAAATTAATAGTTATACTAGTCCAGTAACCGGAAACCTATAAATTAATAGTTATACTAGTCCAGTAACCGGAAACCTATAAATCACTAGTTTTACTAGACCAGATACCGGAAACCTATAAATCACTAGTTATACTAGTCCAGATACCGGAAACCAATAAATCACTAGTTATACTAGTCCAGTAACCGGAAACCTATAAATTAATAGTTATACTCGTCCAGATACAGGAAACCCATAAATCAATAGTTATACCAGTCCAGATACCGGAAACCCATAAATCAATAGTTATACTGGTCCAGATACCGGAAACCTATAAATCAATAGTTATACTAGTCCAGATACCGGAAACCTATAAATCACTAGTTATCCTAGTCCAGATACCGGAAACCAAAAAAAATCAATAGTTAAACTAGTCCAGATACCGAAAACCTATAAATCAATAGTTATACTCGTTCAGATACCAGAAACCTATAAATCAATAGTTATACTCGTTCAGATACCAGAAACCTATAAATCATTAGTGATACTAGTCCAGATACCGGAAACTTATAAATCACTAGTTATACTAGTCCAGATGACTAAAACCTATCAATCAATAGTTATATACTAGTCCAGATAACGAAAACCTATAAATCAATAGTTATACTGGGCTACATACAGGAAACCTTTAAATCAATAGTTATAATGGTCCAGATACCGGAAACCTATAAATCAATAGTTACACTAGTCCAGATAACGAAAAGTATAAATCAATAGTTATACTGGTCCAGATACCGGAAACCTATAAATCTATAGTTATACTGGTCTAGATACCGGAAACCTATAAATCATTAGTTATGCTCGTTCAGATACCGAAACCCATAAATCAATAGTTATACTAGTCTAGATACCGGAAACTAATAAATCAATTGTTATACTAGTCCAGATAACGAAAATCTATAAATTAATAGTTATACTGGTCCAGATAACGAAAACCTATAAATCATTAGTGATACTAGTCCAGATACCGGAAACTTATAAATCACTAGTTATACTAGTCCAGATGACTAAAACCTGTAAATCAATAGTTATACTTGTCCAGATACCGGAAACCTATAAATCAATAGTTGTATTGGTCAAGATACCAGAAAACTATAAATCAATAGTTATACCAGTCCAGATACCGGAAACCTATAAATCAATAGTTGTACTGGTCCAGATACCAGAAACCAATAAATCAATAGTTATACTAGTCCAGATACCGGAAACCTATAAATCAATAGTTATACTCTTTCAGATACCAGAAACCTGTGAATCAATAGTTATACTAGTCCAGATACCGAAAACCTATAAATCAATAGTTATACTGGTCCAGATACCGGAAACCAATAATTCAATAGCTATACTAGTTTTAGATACCGGAAACCCATAAATCAATAGTTATACTGGTCCAGATACCGGAAACCAATAAATCAATATTTATACTAGTCCAGATACCGGAAACCTATAAATCAATACTTATACTAGTCCAGATACCGGAAACCTATAAATTAATAGTTATACTCGTCCAGATACCGGAAACCTATAAATCAATAGTTATACTAGTCCAGATACCGGAAACCAATTAATAAATACGTATACTAGTCCAGATACCGGAAACCTAAAAATCAATAGTTATACTCGTTCAGATACCGGAAACAATAAATCAATTCTTATACTAGTCCAGATACCGGAAACCTATAAATCACTAGTTATACTAGTCCAGTAACCGGAAACCAATAAATCAATAGTTATACTAGTCCAGATACCGGAAACAATAAATCAATTCTTATACTAGTCCAGATACCGGAAACCTATAAATTAATAGTTATACTAGTCCAGTAACCGGAAACCTATAAATTAATAGTTATACTAGTCCAGTAACCGGAAACCTATAAATCACTAGTTATACCAGTCCAGATACCGGAAACCTATAAATCAATAGTTATACTGGTCCAGATACCGGAAACCTATAAATCAATAGTTATACTGGTCTAGATACCGGACACATATAAATCAATAGTTATACTAGTCCAGATACCGGAAACCTATAAATCACTAGTTATACTGGTCCAGATACCGGAAACCTATAAATCAATAGTTATACTCGTCCAGATACAGGAAACCTATAAATCACTAGTTATACTAGTCCAGATACCGGAAACCAATAAATCAATAGTTATACTAGTCCAGATACAGGAAACCTATAAATCACTAGTTATCCTAGTCCAGATACCGGAAACCAAAAAAAATCAATAGTTAAACTAGTCCAGATACCGAAAACCTATAAATCAATAGTTATACTCGTTCAGATACCAGAAACCTATAATTCAATAGTTATACTCGTTCAGATACCGGAAACCAATAAATCAATAGTTATACTGGTCCAGATACCGGAAACCCATAAATCAATAGTTATACTGGTCCAGATACCGGAAACCTATAAATCAATAGTTATACCCGTTCAGATACCAGAAACCTATAATTCAATAGTTATACTCGTTCAGCTACCGGAAACCTATAATTCAATAGTTATACTCGTTCAGCTACCGGAAACCAAAAAATCAATAGTTATACTGGTCCAGATACCGGAAACCTTTAAATCAATAGATATACTAGTCCAGATACCGGAAACCCATAAATCAATAGATATACTACTCCAGATACCGGAAACCTATAAATCATTAGTTATACTGGTCCAGATACCGGAAACCAATAAATCAATAGATATACTAGTCCAGATACCGGAAACCAATAAATCAATAGTTATACTAGTCCAGATACCGGAAACAATAAATCAATTCTTATACTAGTCCAGTAACCGGAAACCTATAAATTAATAGTTATACTAGTCCAGTAACCGGAAACCTATAAATCACTAGTTATACTAGTCCAGATACCGGAAACCTTTAAATCACTAGTTATACTAGTCCAGATACCGGAAACCAATAAATCACTAGTTATACTAGTCCAGATACCGGAAACCTATAAATCCCTAGTTATACTAGTCCAGACACCGGAAACCTATAAATCACTAGTTATACTAGTCCACACACCGGAAACCTATAAATCACTAGTTATACTAGTCCAGATACCGGAAACCTATAAATCACTAGTTATACTAGTCCACATACCGAAAACCTATAAATCACTAGTTATACTAGTCCAGATACCGGAAACCTATAAATCACTAGTCATACTAGTCCAGATACCGGAAACCTATAAATCACTAGTTATACTAGTCCATATACCGGAAACCTATAAATCAATAGTTATACTAGTCCAAATACCGGAAACAAAAAAAATCGAAAGTTATACTAGTCCAGATACCGGAAACCAATAAATCAATACTTAAACTAGTCCAGATACCGGAAACAATAAATCAATTCTTATACTAGTCCAGATACCGGAAACAATAAATCAATTCTTATACTAGTCCAGATACCGGAAACCTATAAATTAATAGTTATACTAGTCCAGTAACCTGAAACCTATAAATCACTAGTTATACTAGTCCAGATACCGGAAACCTATAAATCACTAGTTATACTAGTCCACATACCGCAAACCTATAAATCACTAGTTATACTAGTCCAGATACCGGAAACCTATAAATCACTAGTTATACTAGTCCAGATACCGGAAACCTATAAATCACTAGTTATACTAGTCCAGATACCGGAAACCTATAAATCACTAGTTATACTAGTCCAGATACCGGAAACCAATAAATCAATAGTTATACTAGTCCACATACCGGAAACCTATAAATCACTAGTTATACTGGTCCAGATACCGGAAACCTATGAATCAATAGTTATACTGGTCTAGATACCGGAAACCTATAAATCAATAGTTATACTAGTCCAGATACCGGAAACCTATAAATCACTAGTTATACTGGTCCAGATACCGGAAACTTATAAATCAATAGTTATACTCGTCCAGATACAGGAAACCTATAAATCACTAGTTATCCTAGTCCAGATACCGGAAACCAATTAATCAATAGTTATACTAGTCCAGATACCGGAAACCTATAAATCAATAGTTATACTCGTTCAGATACCAGAAACCTATAAATCACTAGTTATACTAGTCCAAATACCGGAAACAAAAAAAATCGAAAGTTATACTAGTCCAGATACCGGAAACTAATAATTCAATAGTTATACTAGTCCAGATACCGGAAACCTATAAATCAATAGAAATACTAGTCCAGATACCGGAAATCCAATAAATAAATACTTAAACTAGTCCAGATACAGGAAACCAAATAAATCAATAGTTAAACTAGTCCAGATACAGAAAACCTATAAATCAATAGTTATACTAGTCCAGATAACGAAAACCTATAAATCATTAGTTATACTCGTTCAGATACCGGAAACCTATAAATCAATATTTATTCTCGTTCAGATACCAGAAACCTATAAATCAATAGAAATACTAGTCCAGATACCGGAAACCCAATAAATCAATACTTAAACTAGTCCAGATACCGGAAACAATAAATCAATTCTTATACTAGTCCAGATACCGGAAACCTATAAATTAATAGTTATACTAGTCCAGTAACCGGAACCCTATAAATTAATAGTTATACTAGTCCAGTAACCGGAAACCTATAAATCACTAGTTATACTAGTCCAGATACCGGAAACCTATAAATCACTAGTTATACTAGTCCAGATACCGGAAACCAATAAATCACTAGTTATACTAGTCCAGATACCGGAAACCTATAAATCACTAGTTATACTAGACGAGATACCGGAAACCAATAAATCACTAGTTAAACTAGTCCACATACCGGAAACCTATAAATCACTAGTTATACTAGACGAGATACCGGAAACCTATAAATCACTAGTTATACTAGTCCAGATACCGGAAACCTATAAATCACTAGTTATACTAGTCCAGATACCGGACACCAATAAATCAATAGTTGTACTAGTCCACATACCGGAAACCTATTAATCACTAGTAATACTAGTCCAGTAACCGGAAACCAATAAATCAATAGTTATACTAGTCCAGATACCGGAAACCAATAAATCAATAGTTATACTAGTCCAGTAACCGGAAACCTATAAATTAATAGTTATACTAGTCCAGTAACCGGAAACCTATAAATTAATAGTTATACAAGTCCAGTAACCGGAAACCTATAAATCAATAGCTAAACTAGTCCAGATACCGAAAACCTATAAATAAATAGTTATACTCGTCCAGATACAGGAAACCCATAAATCAATAGTTATACCAGTCCAGATACCGGAAACCTATAAATCAATAGTTATACTCGTCCAGATACAGGAAACCCATAAATCATTAGTTATACTGGTCCAGATACCGGAAACCAATAAATCAATAGTTATACTAGTCCAGTAACCGGAAACCTATAAATTAATAGTTATACAAGTCCAGTAACCGGAAACCTATAAATCAATAGTTATACTCGTTCAGTTACCAGAAACCTATAATTCAATAGTTATACTAGTCCAGATAACGAAAACCTATAAATCATTAGTTATACTCGTTCAGATACGGGAAACCAATAAATCAATAGTTATACTGGTCCAGATACCGGAAACCTTTAAATCAATAGTTGTACTCGTTCAGATACCAGAAACCTATAATTCAATAGTTATACTCGTTCAGATACCAGAAACCTATAAATCACTAGTTATACTAGTCCAGATACCGGAAACCTATAAATCATTAGTTATACTGGTCCAGATACCGGAAACCAATTAATCAATACTTATACTAGTCCAGATACCGGAAACCAATAAATCAATAGTTATACTAGTCCAGATACCGGAAATCTATAAATCAAAACTTATACTAGTCCAGATACCGAAAACCTATAAATCAATAGTAATACTGGTCCAGATACCGGAAACGAATAAATCAATATTTATACTAGTCCAGATACCGGAAACCTATAAATTATTAGTTATACCAGTCCAGATAACGAAAACCTATAAATGAATAGTTATACTAGTCCAGATAACGAAAACCTATTAATCAATTGTTATACTAGTCAAGATACCGGAAACCTCTAAATCAATAGTTATACAAGTCCAGATAACGAAAACCTATCAATCAATAGTTATATACTAGTCCAGATAACGAAAACCTATAAATCAATAGTTATACTGGGCTACATACAGGAAACCTTTAAATCAATAGTTATACTGGTCCAGATACCGGAAACCTATAAATCAATAGTTACACTAGTCCAGATAACGAAAACCTATAAATCAATAGTTATTCTAGTCCAGATACCGGAAACCTATAAATCTATAGTTATGCTGGTCTAGATACCGGAAACCTATAAATCATTAGTTATGCTCGTTCAGATACCGAAACCCATAAATCAATAGTTATACTAGTCTAGATACCGGAAACCAATAAATCAATAGTTATACTAGTCCAGATAACGAAAATCTATAAATTAATAGTTATACTGGTCCAGATAACGAAAACCTATAAATCATTAGTGATACTAGTCCAGATACCGGAAACTTATAAATCACTAGTTATACTAGTCCAGATGACTAAAGCCTATAAATCAATAGTTATACTTGTCCAGATACCGGAAACCTATAAATCAATAGTTGTACTGGTCCAGATACCAGAAAACTATAAATCAATAGTTATACCAGTCCAGATACCGGAAACCTATAAATCAATAGTTGTGCTGGTCCAGATACCAGAAACCAATAAATCAATAGTTATACTAGTCCAGATACCGGAAACCTATAAATCAATAGTTATACTCTTTCAGATACCAGAAACCTGTGAATCAATAGTTATACTAGTCCAGATACCGAAAACCTATAAATCAATAGTTATACTGGTACAGATACCGGAAACCAATAATTCAATAGCTATACTAGTTTTAGATACCGGAAACCCATAAATCAATAGTTATACTGGTCCAGATACCGGAAACCAATAAATCAATATTTATACTAGTCCAGATACCGGAAACCTATAAATTAATAGTTATACTCGTCCAGATACCGGAAACCTATAAATCAATAGTTATACTAGTCCAGATACCGGAAACCAATTAATAAATACTTATACTAGTCCAGATACCGGAAACCTAAAAATCAATAGTTATACTCGTTCAGATACCGGAAACCTATAAATCATTAGTTATACTCGTTCATATACCGAAACCCATAAATCAATAGTTATACTAGTGCAGATACCGCAAACTTATAAATCAATAGTTATACTAGTCCAGATACCGGAAACCAATTAATAAATACTTATACTAGTCCAAATACCGGAAACCTAAAAATCAATAGTTATACTCGTTCAGATACCGGAAACCTATAAATCATTAGTTATACTCGTTCAGATACCGAAACCCATAAATCAATAGTTATACTAGTGCAGATACCGAAACCCATAAATCAATAGTTATACTAGTGCAGATACCGCAAACCCATAAATCAATAGTTATACTAGTGCAGATACCGCAAACCCATAAATCAATAGTTATACTAGTGCAGATACCGCAAACCTATAAATCAATAGTTATACTAGTCCAGATACCGGAAACCTTTAAATCAATAGTTATACTAGTCCAGATACCGGAAACCTATAAATCACTAGTTATACTGGTCTACATACAGGAAACCTTTAAATCAATAGTTATCCTGGTCCAGATACCGGAAATCTATAAATCAATAGTTATACTAGTCCAGATATCGAAAACCTATCAATCAATAGTTATACTGGTCTACATACAGCAAACCTTTAAATCAATAGTTATACTGGTCCAGATACCGGAAACCTATAAATCAATAGTTATACTAGTCCAGATAACGAAAACCTATAAATCAATAGTTATACTGGTCCAGATACCGGAAACCTACAATTCAATAGTTATACTGGTCTAGATACAGGAAACCTATAAATCATTAGTTATACTCGTTCAGATCCAGAAACCCATAAATCAATAGTTATACTAGTCTAGATACCGGAAAACTATAAATCAATAGTTATACCATTCCAGATAACGAAAACCTATAAATCATTAGTTATACTAGTCCAGATACCGGAAACCAATAAATCAATAGTTATACTAGTCCAGATAACTAAAACCTATAAATGAATAGTTATACTAGTCCAGATACCGGAAACCTATAAATAAATAGTTGTACTGGTCCAGATACCGGAAAACTATAAATCAATTGTTATACTCTTTCAGATACCAGAAACCTATAAATTAATAGTGTAACCAGTAGGATTATCCATACAGGCAATATATATAGAAGGCTATCAAAGGGTTCTATTATCTCTTTATTTCGATAGTGCATGAACATCAAAGATCCAGTGGATAAAAGCCCTAAAAACAAACAACAATAATAAGTCCACTGATCTAATAAATATATAATACAATATAGCGATACTAACTTAATTCGTATTTGTAAAATATGAACACCGTACGCTACAAAAATGGTGAACGTCTTACATAATCCGACTTTACTGTAAGCATGTGTTTCATACATGTATTAATATTAATATATTCGGTATTTTTCAACTCCAAGCATCGCTCAAGTTTAGTTAAATAAACATAAAAGATTGACGCAAACATAATATAAATTATCTTAATCAGAACTGACTGAAAAACCAATTCAAAGGTAGAAAGAAATAAGGCTTACCAAAAAGTATCTATCATTCAACTAAAGTAAAGTACAACAATACTATTCGTCTTTTCTGCACGATGACCAATTGTAAAGTGAGTAGACAGGAGTAAGAACAGGAATAAGAATAGAAGTTTTCTACTGTCAAAACCTGTCGAACCGGCCGGACAAGTTGTCAAATAAAAATCAATACTTAATGACCGAAAGTGACCACTACTCACATTAAAACCAGAATTACCCGAACTAGGTAAAGATAAATCCAACTTACAGTTAAACAAATATTAACTTAAAATAAAACAAGACAATATTTAATCATTCAGTCGGAATGATTCAAAACATGTTTAATTTTAAATACAAACAATATGTACACGATACAAAAATACAGTCTACCACATACTCCCCCTGTCAAGAAATGACGTCCCGTCATTTTTCTCGTCTGTCAGCTATGAACGGATAACTTTACAAGGTCCAGAATCGTCTGTGCAGCTTCTTTCTGGAGACCATGAAAAAGTTCTGTCGTTGCTAGCGCCTTAATATACTCGGCTTTCCTGTACCACTCATCACTGCCGTTTGTTATAGAGTTTACGATATAATATCCCGAGTTGTACCACGTCGGAGGTCTGCGATGTCTCCCCGATCGTCTTATCTGAAGCTCTGGTAGATTATCAGGTGGTGAGTTGTCAGATGATGAATTATCAGAGATCCCACTTAGATCTACGACACCAGGAACTTCTTCGTGGTGCTCGGCAACAACTGGCGAAGCGCTTCTCGGAATTACCCTCCTCATAAATTGGAATTTTTAGCACTTAAATGGGCAATATCAGATAAATTCAAGGATTATTTATATGGACAAACCTTCAAAGTTTTCACTGATAACAATCCACTCACTTATGTATTAACATCCGCAAGGCTTGATGCTACAGGACATCGTTGGCTAGCTGCAATTAGTGCATACAACTTTGATATTCTTTATCGCCCAGGAAAAGCAAATGCTGACGCTGATGCCTTGAGTAGATTGCCAGAACAACTGGAAAAAATTTCTTTTGATTCAGTTCAGGCCATATGTGACAGTATACTGCCGACATCCTACATTGAAAGTTTAGCCATAGATCCAGTCGTGATAGAAGATGAAGTTTTAGAATCATCCGAAATGTTTGACATCATCGATTAGGAGAAAGCTCAATTACTTGATCTGAATTTAAGATCATGGATTAGTTACGTGAAAGAGAACAGAAAACCATCTATCGAAGAAGTAGGTCCACACCCTTTAAGGAGACAATTTAAGCACCTTAAGGTTAAGAATGGTATTCTTTACAGAGAGGTAAGTATAGGCGATGAGGTAAGATCGCAGCTGGTATTACCAAAAGAACACGTCACTACAGTACTTAGAGCATTTCATAATGACATGGGTCACCCTGGCAGAGATCGGACATTGTCATTATTACGTGACCGTTTCTACTGGCCAGGAATGAACGATGAAACTACGAAATGGATCGAGAAATGCGACAGATGTTTGAAGAGAAAGACGCCAACAAATACAACATCATCACCATTAGAACTTGTTTGTATAGATTATCTGACTTTAGAACCAGCGAAGGGAGGAATACAGAATGTACTTGTTATAATAGATCATTTCACTAAATATGCAGTTGCAATTCCAACACGCAACCAGACAGCTAAGACAACGGCAGATGCAATATTTAATGGATTTATAACACATTATGGCATACCTCAAAAGATACATTCAGACCAAGGTACCAACTTTCAAAGTGCAGTTGTTAAGGAACTATGTAAACTTCTTGGAACTAAGCAGTCAAGAACAACCAGCTACCATCCAATGGGAAATGGAGCTTGCGAAAGATTCAACAGAACACTAATAGAAATGCTAGGTACATTGGAACCACATCAAAAGACTAATTGGAAACATTACATCGGACCATTAGTACACGCATATAATTGTACGAGACATGAAACCACTGGACAGGCACCGTACATGCTAATGTTTGGAAGAAATCCACGATTACCGATAGATCTTGCTTTTGGTATTCTCAAAGAACAAGAGCAACCAAGATCAAAATACATTCAGGACTTAAGAAATAGACTGCTTGAAGCATACCAATTAGCCATACGAACATCAAAGAAACAACAACAGAAACGGAAAGAACAATACGATTTAAAGTCAGAGGAGCCAGTTTACAGAAAGGAGATAGAGTTCTAGTGAAAAGGGTAGCTTATGACGGTAAACATAAAATAGCAGATAGATGGGAGGACCAGCCATATATAGTTTTGGATCAACCGAATAAGGAAATTCCAGTATTCACAGTACAGATGGAGAATGGGCAAGGACGGAAAAGAAATCTACATAGAAATTTGTTGTTGCCAATCGGATACCTAACATCTGATCCTGCTTCTGTATCACCATCTTCACCATCACCACCTAAGACTAAACGTCAGATGAAGAAATCGAAGACCGAAGTGAAGACTACAGTGCCTGAATCGGAAGTAAGTATATCATCAGATGAATCGGACACTGAAGTTTTCTTGGTAAGCCATTTTCATAGGACTCCAAGCAGTAGCTCATCCACTACTGATGACACAGCCTTAGAAGTTGGCCAAGAACCTGTCACATTAGTCGACGAAACTGAGATAGAGGATAATGAGATTCACTCGGAAGTAGAATCCGATGGGGACGCCCATCAGCCTGATTCGAGAAGCGCTTCGCCAGTTGTTGCCGAACACCACGAAGAAGTTCCTGGTGTCGTAGATCTAAGTGGGATCTCTGATAATTCATCATCTGACAACTCACCACCTGATAATCTACCAGAGCTTCAGATAAGACGATCGGGGAGACATCGCAGACCTCCGACGTGGTACAACTAGGGAGATTATATCGTAAACTCTATAACAAACGGCAGTGATGAGTGGTACAGGAAAGCCGAGTATATTAAGGCGCTAGCAACGACAGAACTTTTTCATGGTCTCCAGAAAGAAGCTGCACAGACGATTCTGGACCTTGTAAAGTTATCCGTTCATAGCTGACAGACGAGAAAAATGACGGGACGTCATTTCTTGACAGGGGGGGAGTATGTGGTAGACTGTATTTTTGTATCGTGTACATATTGTTTGTATTTAAAATTAAACATGTTTTGAATCATTCCGACTGAATGATTAAATATTGTCTTGTTTTATTTTAAGTTAATATTTGTTTAACTGTAAGTTGGATTTATCTTTACCTAGTTCGGGTAATTCTGGTTTTAATGTGAGTAGTGGTCACTTTCGGTCATTAATTATTGATTTTTATTTGACAACTTGTCCGGCCGGTTCGACAGGTTTTGACAGTAGAAAACTTCTATTCTTATTCCTGTTCTTACTCCTGTCTACTCACTTTACAATTGGTCATCGTGCAGAAAAGACGAATAGTATTGTTGTACTTTACTTTAGTTGAATGATAGATACTTTTTGGTAAGCCTTATTTCTTTCTACCTTTGAATTGGTTTTTCAGTCAGTTCTGATTAAGATAATTTATATTATGTTTGCGTCAATCTTTTATGTTTATTTAACTAAACTTGAGCGATGCTTGGAGTTTAAAAATACCGAATATATTAATATTAATACATGTATGAAACACATGCTTACAGTAAAGTCGGATTATGTAAGACGTTCACCATTTTTGTAGCGTACGGTGTTCATATTTTACAAATACGAATTAAGTTAGTATCGCTATATTGTATTATATATTTATTAGATCAGTGGACTTATTATTGTTGTTTGTTTTTAGGGCTTTTATCCACTGGATCTTTGATGTTCATACACTATCAAAATAAAGAGATAATAGAACCCTTTGATAGCCTTCTATATATATTGCCTGTATGGATAATCCTACTGGTTACACTATTAATTTATAGGTTTCTGGTATCTGAAAGAGTATAACTATTGATTTATAGTTTTCCGGTATCTGGACCAGTACAACTATTTATTTATAGGTTTCCGGTATCTGGACTAGTATAACTATTCATTTATAGGTTTTAGTTATCTGGACTAGTATAACTATTGATTTATTGGTTTCCGGTATCTGGACTAGTATAACTAATGATTTATAGGTTTTCGTTATCTGGACTGGTATAACTATTGATTTATAGGTTTCCGGTATCTAGACTAGTATAACTATTGATTTATGGGTTTCGGTATCTGAACGAGTATAACTAATGATTTATAGGTTTCCGGTATCTAGACCAGTATAACTATTGAATTGTAGGTTTCCGGTATCTGGACCAGTATAACTATTGATTTATAGGTTTTCGTTATCTGGACCAGTATAACTATTGATTTAAAGGTTTGGTGTATGTAGACCAGTATAACTATTGATTGATAGGTTTTCGATATCTGGACTAGTATAACTATTGATTTATAGATTTCCGGTATGTGGACCAGGATAACTATTGATTTAAAGGTTTCCTGTATGTAGACCAGTATAACTATTGATTTATAGGTTTTCGTTATCTGGACTAGTATAACTATTGATTTATAAGTTTTCGTTATCTGGACTAGTATAACTATTGATTTATAGGTTTCCGGTATCTGGACTAGTATTACTATTGATTTATAGGTTTTCGTTATCTGGACTAGTATAACTATTGATTTAAAGGTTTCCGGTATCTGGACTAGTATAACTATTGATTTATGGGTTTCCGGTATCTGGACCAGTATAACTATTGATTTAAAGGTTTACTGTATGTAGACCAGTATAACTATTGATTTATAGGTTTCCGGTATCTGGACTAGTATAACTATTGATTTAAAGGTTTCCGGTATCTGGACTAGTATAACTATTGATTTATAGGTTTGCGGTATCTGGACTAGTATAAGTATTTATTAATTGGTTTCCGGTATCTGGAGTAGTATAACTATTGATTTATAGGTTTCCGGTATCTGGACGAGTATAACTATTAATTTATCGGTTTCCGGTATCTGGACTAGTATAAGTATTGATTTATAGGTTTCCGGTATCTGGACTAGTATAAATATTGATTTATTGGTTTCCGGTATCTGGACCAGTATAACTATTGATTTATGGGTTTCCGGTATCTAAAACTAGTATAGCTATTGAATTATTGGTTTCCGGTATCTGGACCAGTATAACTATTGATTTATAGGTTTTCGGTATCTGGACTAGTATAACTATTGATTCACAGGTTTCTGGTATCTGAAAGAGTATGACTATTGATTTATAGGTTTCCGGTATCTGGACTGGTATAACTATTGATTTATAGTTTTCTGGTATCTGGACTAGTATAACTAGTGATTTATAGGTTTTCGTTATCTGGACTGGTATAACTATTGATTTATAGTTTTATGGTATCTGGACCAGTACAACTAATGATTTATAGGTTTCCGGTATCTGGACAAGTATAACTATTGATTTATAGGTTTTAGTCATCTGGACTTGTATAACTAGTGATTTATAGGTTTTCGTTATCTGGACTGGTATAACTATTGATTTATAGTTTTATGGTATCTGGACCAGTACAACTAATGATTTATAGGTTTCCGGTATCTGGACAAGTATAACTATTGATTTATAGGTTTTAGTCATCTGGACTAGTATAACTAGTGATTTATAAGTTACCGGTATCTGGACTAGTATCACTAATGATTTATAGGTTTTCGTTATCTGGACCAGTATAACTATTAATTTATAGATTTTCGTTATCTGGACTAGTATAACTATTGATTTATTGGTTTCCGGTATCTAGACTAGTTTAACTATTGATTTATGGGTTTCGGTATCTGAACGAGCATGACTAATGATTTATAGGTTTCCGGTATCTAGACCAGTATAACTATAGATTTATAGGTTTCCGGTATCTGGACCAGTATAACTATTGATTTATAGCTTTTCGTTATCTGGTCTAGTGTAACTATTGATTTATAGCTTTCCGGTATCTGGACCAGTATAACTATTGATTTAAAGGTTTCCTGTATGTAGCCCAGTATAACTATTGATTTATAGGTTTTCGTTATCTGGACTAGTATATAACTATTGATTGATAGGTTTTCGTTATCTGGACTTGTATAACTATTGATTTAGAGGTTTCCGGTATCTTGACTAGTATAACTATTGATTTATAGGTTTCCGGTATCTGGACGAGTATAACTATTAATTTATCGGTTTCCGGTATCTGGACTAGTATAAGTATTGATTTATAGGTTTCCGGTATCTGGACTAGTATAAATATTGATTTATTGGTTTCCGGTATCTGGACCAGTATAACTATTGATTTATGGGTTTCCGGTATCTAAAACTAGTATAGCTATTGAATTATTGGTTTCCGGTATCTGGACCAGTATAACTATTGATTTATAGGTTTTCGGTATCTGGACTAGTATAACTATTGATTCACAGGTTTCTGGTATCTGAAAGAGTATAACTATTGATTTATAGGTTTCCGGTATCTGGACTGGTATAACTATTGATTTAAAGTTTTCTGGTATCTGGACTAGTATAACTAGTGATTTATAGGTTTTCGTTATCTGGACTGGTATAACTATTGATTTATAGTTTTATGGTATCTGGACCAGTACAACTAATGATTTATAGGTTTCCGGTATCTGGACAAGTATAACTATTGATTTATAGGTTTTAGTCATCTGGACTAGTATAACTAGTGATTTATAAGTTACCGGTATCTGGACTAGTATCACTAATGATTTATAGGTTTTCGTTATCTGGACCAGTATAACTATTAATTTATAGCTTTTCGTTATCTGGTCTAGTGTAACTATTGATTTAGAGGTTTCCGGTATCTTGACTAGTATAACTATTGATTTATAGGTTTTCGTTATCTGGACTAGTATAACTATTCATTTATAGGTTTTCGTTATCTGGACTGGTATAACTAATAATTTATAGGTTTCCGGTATCTGGACTAGTATAAATATTGATTTATTAGTTTCCGGTATCTGGACCAGTATTACTATTGATTTATAGGTTTTCGGTATCTGGAATAGTATAAGTTTTGATTTATAGATTTCCGGTATCTGGACCAGTATAACTAATGATTTATAGGTTTCCGGTATCTGGACTAGTATAACTAGTGATTTATAGGTTTCTGGTATCTGAACGAGTATAACTATTGAATTATAGGTTTCTGGTATCTGAACTAGTACAACTATTGATTTAAAGGTTTCCGGTATCTGGACCAGTATAACTATTGATTTATTGGTTTCCCGTATCTGAACGAGTATAACTAATGATTTATAGGTTTTCGTTATCTGGGCTAGTATAACTATTGAATTATAGGTTTCTGGTAACTGAACGAGTATAACTATTGATTTATAGGTTTCCGGTATCTGAACGAGTATAACTAATGATTTATAGGTTTTCGTTATCTGGACTAGTATAACTATCGATTTATTGGTTTCCCGTATCTGAACGAGTATAACTAATGATTTATAGGTTTTCGTTATCTGGGCTAGTATAACTATTGAATTATAGGTTTCTGGTAACTGAACGAGTATTGATTTATGGGTTTCCTGTATCTGGACGAGTATAACTATTTATTTATAGGTTTTTGGTATCTGGACTAGTTTAGCTATTGATTTATAGGTTTCCGGTTACTGGACTAGTATAACTATTAATTTATAGGTTTCCGGTTACTGGACTAGTATAACTATTAATTGATAGGTTTCCGGTTACTGGACTAGTATAACTATTGATTTATTGATTTCCGGTATCTGGACTAGTATAACTATTGATTTATAGGTTTCCGGTATCTGGACTAGTATAACTATTGATTTATTGGTTTCCGGTTACTGGACTAGTATAACTATTGATTTATAGGTTTCCGGTATGTGGACTAGTATAACTTGTGATTTATAGGTTTCCGGTATCTGGACTAGTATAACTAGTGATTTATTGGTTTCCGGTATCTGGACTAGTATAAATAGTGATTTATAGGTTTCCGGTATCTGGACTAGTATAACTAGTGATTTATAGGTTTCCGGTTACTGGACTAGTATAACTGTTAATTTATAGGTTTCCGGTTACTGGACTAGTATAACTATTAATTTATAGGTTTCCGGTATCTGGACTAGTATAAGAATTGATTTATTGTTTCCGGTATCTGGACTAGTTTAAGTATTGATTTATTGGGTTTCCGGTATCTCGACTAGTATTTCTATTGATTTATAGGTTTCTGGTATCTGAACGAGTATAACTAATGATTTATAGGTTTTCGTTATCTGGACTAGTATAACTATTGATTTATAGGTTTTCGGTATCTGGACTAGTTTAACTATTGATTTATTTGGTTTCCTGTATCTGGACTAGTTTAAGTATTGATTTATTGGATTTCCGGTATCTGGACTAGTATTTCTATTGAATTATTGGTTTCCGGTATCTGGACTAGTATAACTTTCGATTTTTTTTGTTTCCGGTATTTGGACTAGTATAACTAGTGATTTATAGGTTTCTGGTATCTGAACGAGTATAACTATTGATTTATAGGTTTCCGGTATCTGGACTAGTATAACTATTGATTAATTGGTTTCCGGTATCTGGACTAGGATAACTAGTGATTTATAGGTTTCCTGTATCTGGACTAGTATAACTATTGATTTATTGGTTTCCGGTATCTGGACCAGTATAACTAGTGATTTATAGGTTTCCTGTATCTGGACGAGTATAACTATTGATTTATAGGTTTCCGGTATCTGGACCAGTATAACTAGTGATTTAGAGGTTTCCGGTATCTGGACTAGTATAACTATTGATTTATAGGTTTCCGGTATCTAGACCAGTTTAACTATTGATTTATAGGTTTCCGGTATCTGGACCAGTATAACTATTGATTTATAGGTTTCCGGTATCTGGACTGGTATAACTATTGATTTATGGGTTTCCTGTATCTGGACGAGTATAACTATTTATTTATAGGTTTTCGGTATCTGGACTAGTTTAGCTATTGATTTATAGGTTTCCGGTTACTGGACTAGTATAACTATTAATTTATAGGTTTCCGGTTACTGGACTAGTATAACTATTAATTGATAGGTTTCCGGTTACTGGACTAGTATAGCTATTGATTTCTTAATTTCCGGTATCTGGACTAGTAAAACTATTGATTTATTGGTTTCCGGTTACTGGACTAGTATAACTAGTGATTTATAGGTTTCCGGTATGTGGACTAGTATTACTTTTGATTTATTGGTTTCCGGTATCTGGACTGGTATAACTAGTGATTTATAGGTTTCCGGTATCTGGACTAGTATAACTAGTGATTTATAGGTTTCCGGTATCTGGACTAGTATAACTAGTGATTTATAGGTTTCCGGTATGTGGACTAGTATAACTAGTGATTTATAGGTTTCCGGTATGTGGACTAGTATAACTAGTGATGTATATGTTTCCGGTATCTGGACTCGTATAACTATTGATTTATTGGTTTCCGGTATCTGGACTAGTATAACTAGTGATTTATAGGTTTCCGGTATCTGGACTAGTATAACTAGTGATTTATAGGTTTCCGGTTACTGGACTAGTATAACCATTAATTTATAGGTTTCCGGTTACTGGACTAGTATAACTATTAATTTATAGGTTTCCGGTATCTGGACTAGTATAAGAATTGATTTATTGTTTCCGGTATCTGGACTAGTTTAAGTATTGATTTATTGATTTCCGGTATCTGGACTAGTATAACTTTTGATTTTTTTTGTTTCCGGTATTTGGACTAGTATAACTAGTGATTTATAGGTTTCCGGTATCTGGACTAGTATAACTAGTGATTTATAGGTTTCCGGTATCTGGACTAGTATAACTAGTGATTTATAGGTTTCCGGTATCTGGACTAGTATAACTAGTGATTTATAGGTTTCCGGTATCTGGACTAGTATAACTAGTGATTTATTGGTTTCCGGTATCTGGACTAGTATAACTAGTGATTTATAGGTTTCCGGTATCTGGTCTAGTAAAACTAGTGATTTATAGGTTTCCGGTTACTGGACTAGAATAACTATTAATTTATAGGTTTCCGGTTACTGGACTATTATAACTATTAATTTATAGGTTTCCGGTATCTGGACTAGTATAACTATTAATTTATAGGTTTCCGGTATCTGGACTAGTATAAGAATTGATTTATTGTTTCCGGTATCTGGACTAGTTTAAGTATTGATTTATTGATTTCCGGTATCAGGACTAGTATAACTTTTGATTTTTTTTGTTTCCGGTATTTGGACTAGTATTACTAGTGATTCATAGTTTTCCGGTATCTGGACTAGTATAACTAGTAATTTATAGGTTTCCGGTATCTGGACTAGAATAACTAGTGATTTATACGTTTCCGGTATCTGGACTAGTATAACTAGTGATTAATAGGTTTCCGGTATGTGGACTAGTATAACTAGTGATTTATAGGTTTCCGGTATCTGGACTAGTATAACTAGTGATTTATAGGTTTCCGGTGTGTGGACTAGTATAACTAGTGATTTATAGGTTTCCGGTATCTGGACTAGTATAACTAGTAATTTATAGGTTTCCGGTATCTGGACTAGTATAAATAGTGATTTATTGGTTTCCGGTATCTGGACTAGTATAACTAGTGATTCATAGGTTTCCGGTATCTGGACTAGTATAACTAGTGATTTATAGGTTTCCGGTTACTGGACTAGTATAACTATTAATTTATGGGTTTCCGGTTACTGGACTAGTATAACTATTAATTTATAGGTTTCCGGCATCTGGACTAGTATAAGAATTGATTTATTGTTTCCGGTATCTGGACTAGTATAACTATTGATTTATTGGTTTCCGGTATCTGGACTAGTATATCTATTGATTTATTGGTTTCCGGTATCTGGACCAGTATAACTAATGATTTATAGGTTTCCGGTATCTGGACTAGTATATCTATTGATTTATGGGTTTCCGGTATCTGGACTAGTATATCTATTGATTTATAGCTTTCCGGTATCTGGACTAGTATAACTATTGATTTATTGGTTTCCGGTATCTGAACGAGTATAACTATTGAATTATATGTTTCTGGTATCTGAACGAGTACAACTATTGATTTAAAGGTTTCCGGTATCTGGACCAGTATAACTATTGATTTATTGGTTTCCGGTATCTGAACGAGTATAACTATTGAATTATAGGTTTCTGGTATCTGAACGAGTATAACTATTGATTTATAGGTTTCCGGTATCTGAACGAGTATAACTATTGATTTATAGGTTTCCGGTATCTGGACCAGTATAACTATTGATTTATGGGTTTCCGGTATCTGGACCAGTATAACTATTGATTTATTGGTTTCCGGTATCTGAACGAGTATAACTATTGAATTATAGGTTTCTGGTATCTGAACGTGTATAACTATTGATTTATAGGTGTTCGGTATCTGGACTAGTTTAACTATTGATTTTTTTGGTTTCCGGTATCTGGACTAGGATAACTAGTGATTTATAGGTTTCCTGTATCTGGACTAGTATAACTATGGATTTATTGGTTTCCGGTATCTGGACTAGTATAACTAGTGATTTATAGGTTTCCTGTATCAGGACGAGTATAACTATTGATTTATAGGTTTCCGGTATCTGGACCAGTATAACTAGTGATTTATAGGTTTCCGGTATCTGGACTAGTATAACTATTGATTTATATGTTTCCGGTATCTAGACCAGTATAACTATTGATTTATAGGTTTCCGGTATCTGGACCAGTATAACTATTTATTTATTGGTTTCCGGTATCTGGACTGGTATAACTATTGATTTATGGGTTTCCTGTATCTGGACGAGTATAACTATTAATTTATAGGTTTCCGGTTACTGGACTAGTATAACTAGTGATTTATAAGTTTCCGGTATCTGGACTAGTATAACTATTGATTTATTGGTTTCCGGTATCTGGACTAGTATAAATAGTGATTTATAGGTTTCCGGTATCTGTACTAGTATAACTAGTGATTTATAGGTTTCCGGTATGTGGACTAGTATAAGTAGTGATTTATAGGTTTCCGGTATCTGGACTAGTATAACTAGTGATTTATAGGTTTCCGGTATCTGGACTAGTATAACTAGTGATTTATTGGTTTCCGGTATCTGGACTAGTATAACTAGTGATTTATAGGTTTCCGGTATCTGGTCTAGTATAACTAGTGATTTATAGGTTTCCGGTTACTGGACTAGTATAACTATTAATTTATAGGTTTCCGGTTACTGGACTAGTATTACTATTAATTTATAGGTTTCCGGTATCTGGACTAGTATAAGAATTGATTTATTGTTTCCGGTATCTGGACTAGTATAACTATTGATTTATTGGTTTCCGGTATCTGGACCAGTATAACTATTGATTTATAGGTTTCCGGTATCTGGACTAGTATAACTAGTGATTTATAGGTTTCCGGTATCTGGACTAGTATAACTAGTGATTTATAGGTTTCCGGTATGTGGACTAGTATAACTAGTGATTTATAGGTTTCCGGTATCTGGACTAGTATAACTAGTGATTTATAGGTTTCCGGTATCTGGACTAGTATAACTAGTGATTTATTGGTTTCCGGTATCTGGACTAGTATAACTAGTGATTTATAGGTTTCCGGTATCTGGACTAGTATAACTAGTGATTTATAGGTTTCCGGTATCTGGACTAGTATAACTAGTGATTTATACGTTTCCGGTATGTGGACTAGTATAACTAGTGATTTATAGGTTTCCGGTATCTGGACTAGTATAACTAGTGATTTATAGGTTTCCGGTATCTGGACTAGTATAACTAGTGATTTATTGGTTTCCGGTATCTGGAGTAGTATAACTAGTGATTTATAGGTTTCCGGTATCTGGACTGGTATAACTAGTGATTTATAGTTTTCCGGTATCTGGACTAGTATAACTAGTGATTTATTGGTTTCCGGTATCTGGAGTAGTATAACTAGTGATTTATAGGTTTCCTGTATCTGGACTAATATAACTATTGATTTATAGGTTTCCGGTATGTGGACTAGTATAACTAGTGATTTATTGGTTTCCAGTATCTGGACTAGTATAAGAATTGATTTATTGTTTTCGGTATCTGGACTAGTATAACTATTGATTTATATGTTTCCGGTTACTGGACTGGTATAACTATTGATTTATTGGTTTCCGGTATCTGGACTAGTATAAGAATTGATTTATTGTTTCCGGTTACTGGACTAGTATAACTTTTAATTTATAGGTTTCCGGTTTCTGGACTAGTATAACTATTGATTTATTGGTTTCCGGTATCTGACTAGTATAACTATTGATTTATAGGTTTCCGGTATCTGGACTAGTATAACTATTAATTTATAGGTTTCCGGTTTCTGGACTAGTATAACTATTGATTTATAGGTTTCCGGTATCTGGACTAGTATAACTAGTGATTTATAGGTTTCCGGTATCTGGACTAGTATAACTAGTGATTTAAAGGTTTCCTGTATCTGGACTAGTATATCTATTGATTTATAGGTTTCCGGTATCTGAACTAGTATAACTAGTGATTTATAGGTTTCCGGTATCTGGACTAGTATAATTAGAGATTTATGGGTTTCCGGTATCTGGCCTAGTATGACTATTGATTTATAAGCATCATCTATATATGAGATACAAGATGTACTTTTGCCGGACCTACTTTTTGACGTCATAGTAAATGTTATAACCAATTATTTTGACCGTATGACTCTCATTCTAGGTTCTAGGAATGAAATGTGACGTCATAAGCGTGTGACGTTAGAAAATATATTTTATGTAAAAATGGTTTTCTTACTACAGTAGTGCCAAACAAGTAGACAAAATTCGAATTTGATAAAAAAAAAAGTATGAAAAATTGTGAGTTTATTTAGTTCAGACAAATAATAGCCGATGCCCATTTATACACCAAGTTGCTTGAGATGCTTTACGAAGAGTATTTTTAATATGACAGTAAAAGTTAAGTTTATAATCGATATCATCACCTAATAATTTTACACCTTTGTCACAAGAAAAAGTTCCAGACTCAATATGGAAAAAAGGCCTTTTGTTGTGAGTTTTAGTGCGACTTCAATTGCCTGCATACAGATTTGTTATTAGAGTGAAGCTAGCCGGTCAATACCAGCCGTCAATACCGCTAGCCAGTCAATAACGCTATCCGTTAATAATTCAGCCCGCGATAATATTCATTCGGGCGAGTTGCATGAAAAGTAATTGTATATTTACATTTGTACCTGAGTTATCTCTCTTTTTACACTTGATTCTATAATTCAAACGGGACTTTAGTTAAAACCAGTTTATTAATATTGTATTCTCATTTGTATTAAAAAGATGAAACGGATTTTAATAAGCATGTTGCCTTTTCCGAATCCTTTTGTCTAAATGTTTCACTTACTTAAATTGTAAAATTTTGTGACGTACTTGTAAATTTATTCAATAAAATATTGTTTACACTAAAAATGTTGCAGCTTCTGTTGTATCACTGACTGAAAATATAATTATTTTCTGATAAACCAATTTTTTGCTGATTAGAAGCAGACAGCAGACTTCTTTTTGAGAGATGGGGCTATAAAATGTTTAGATTTCTGACCTCCCTGAGTATACTGTCTGCACTGGATCCACGTGACTGGATCATTAAATTATTTATCGTATTTAAGTTCGAGATTCAACTAGACACCCAAGTAATTTTCTCAGGAAAAGTGGCATCCGACTAACTACAGCCATCGCAATTTATTGACTAGAGTGAAGCTAGCCGTCAAAAACGCTATACGTCAGTAATTCAGCCCGCGATAATATTCCTTCGGGCGAGTTCGAGTAATGCACGAAAAGTAATTTAATATTAACTTGAGTTATATCTCTTTCGACACCTGACCCAATAATCGAAACAGTACTTAAAAGTGACTTCATTTCTTTTCTTATTTAGACACATTTTGAGAATAGAAGTGCCGATTCACAATATAAAAATTAAAAAAATGTATCATATGCAACATAAAATTAAATGTAATGCAATTTTAATCAGTTTTATTATGTTGTTCATAATTAGAGTTATAAGAGGTGTAGCATTGTTTTTTCTGATGTGTTTAACTTTTTTTTTTTACATTGTACATGTTTATCTTCACGAATTGATTTTTCTATAGTTTAAATAACAATTAAAATCTTAGGAACTTTACTTTATTAGCTTCAGACAAATTACGCTATCCATTATAAAAAAGGGTGTACAAGAAAGAGAAGAAGACGTCGTTAATTCAATTTACTTCTGTTACAGTACGTTTTCATAAGATAACTCTTCAATTTTTCAGCTATATCATGGCGAGTTTTTATTTGGGGAGAAAGCCGGAGTACTCGGAGAAAACGCCCGACTTTCTGTAGGAAAATTAGCAATCCTTGTCAATTAAGATTGGAGAATATACCCTGCCCGCAGTGAGACTCCGGCGAACCCGCAACCTTAGCGTTGACAGACCACGCAATCAATCGTAGACGAACTACCTTAACCAATTTAATGGAATTTAGAAAATTTTAAGAATGAACAGTTATCATAAACAAATGTGGTAAATAGTTAGGCCAAAATTTGGTGTTTGAGTTAGTGAAAATTTAGACCCCATATGGGAACACTTTTTTAATTTACCTAAGGTAAACATATCAACGTTAACCTTCAATGAATAAGGAGTTCAGTCCCTTGATGGCTAGAATAATAAATTAAACCATCGAAATTCCGTGTAATAAGGACAACTAAACCATTATATATTTGTATTTTCTTTTTTCTTTTTTTTTTTTGCTGTGGGGGGGGGGGATAGTTTCTTGGGTGGAATTTTTCAATTAGGATGCTTAGCTATTTCTTTGCAGTTATTTAACACTGAATAATTTATTATAGGATTAAACACCGTGTTCAATGGATTTATCGGTATATCAACAAGACCAACTCACTCACAAACAAATAAAAGTCCGAAGGACTTTTATGATATGTTTGTGACTGAGTTGGTCTTGTTGATATACCGATAAATCCATTGAAAACGGTGTTTAATCCTTATAATTCTTTAAAATTGCATTAGGAAATTAATTTATCTAACGTGTTTCTCAACTTCATATTTCTTGTGTATTTGGTAGCGGGATTGACTGAACGTATGAATATTTTGTTTATTTTTAAACGTACGATTATTTCCATAAACCATTTTCTGATTTTAATAAACACAATTTTTAGTTTTACATCAATCTGTAACCTTATTTTCTGTATCGAACACAAGGAAAGTTTTAAATTTAACAAATCATTAATGATAATTCATCAAACAAATAATTTGTAAGTTGATCGCTACTTTCGATATTGAAAGCCGCCATCTTTGTTTACATTGGTTACGCTAAAAATAGTTCGGTCAACGTCGTTTATCCTAAAATAATTCTAATATGATTTGCATATTTAGAAATACGTTTATTTGATTGGTCTAGATTACTTCCGTTTGAGGTTTTTAACGAAATATATTTTTTGATAAATGAAGTTGACTCCGTTTATTTTAGGATAAACGACGTTGACCGAACTATTTTTAGCGTAACCAATGTAAACAAAGATGGCGGCTTTCAATATCGAAAGTAGCGATAAACTTACAAATTATTTGTTTGATGAATTATCATTAATGATTTGTTAAATTTAAAACTTTCCTTGTGTTCGATACAGAAAAAAAAAGGTTATAGATTGACATTGACGTAAAACTATAAATTGTGTTTATTTAAATCAGAAAATGGTTTATGGAAATAATCGTATGTTTAAAAATAAACAAAATATTCATACGTTCAGTCAATCCCGCTACCAAATACACAAGAAATATGAAGTTGAGAAACACGTTAGATAAATTAATTTCTTTATGCAATTTTAAAGAATTATAAGGATTAAACACCGTTTTCAATGGATTTATCGGTATATCAACAAGACCAACTCACTCACAAACATATCATAAAAGTCCTTCGGACTTTTATTTGTTTGTGAGTGAGTTGGTCTTGTTGATATACCGATAAATCCATTGAAAACGGTGTTTAATCCTATAATAAATGGAGTCAACTTCATTTATCAAAAAATATATTTCGTTAAAAACCTCAATCGGAAGTAATCTAGACCAATCAAATAAACGTATTTCTAAATATGCAAATCATATTAGAATTATCAAATTATAAGTTATTAATTAGTGAAAGTCACGTATTTCAGCAAAAAATAATTTCTTTTTATTTATTTAGTAATCTGGATTGTATAACAGGCTGTGCCAAATATATCCTCTAAAATATACAACATGGACGAAATAAGATATAAAATTAACATATATACACAACGCTGTGAAATCATAACACACACTCAACACCGATATGTGACAGAAAAAATGTTTCAACGTTTACGTAATTAAATTGATATCAATATAACAAATTTTATTCATTTATGTTTTTATTAAAATAGATATAAATATAATAAAATTTTATTTATTTGGGTTTTTATTTCATTTTAAAATTTGGAAATGCTCATATTTTTGCTGAGTGTAACGTTTGAAAGACAAATGGGTATTTGTTCAGCCTGTAAGCGCTATAAATTTTTAAACTGTACTCCGTAAAATCAAGCTGAATCTAGTTCTTCATTTTCGCTTCATAAACTGCGATTTTTTAATAATAACTTTTGAACCTTTACTTGGCCGAGGGGGGTGATTTATGTAGACAAATGTTTTCTGAAATCGATAGATGAAAATTGTTCAAGAAACTAAACTGAATAGTATTTGTTTAAAATCGTTATCAAACCGCGGGAGGTGAAGTGGGGGGGGGGGGATGTTGTACTTTTGTATTTTAAATTATTTTCATGTTGGGTCACTTCGTTCATTTAAAAATAAACAGTATTTAATTAAACATTGTTTAATTTGTCATGAAGTGTTGTACTTTTATAATAAAGATAGTTGTTTCTTTCTCAAATATTGATTATCGTAATGATTATTTAAAAAAATTGAAACAATTTTCGGATATGTTATTTTTTTGAACTCGTATGTGAGTTTTATACTGTTTAACATAAAGAATCTTAAAAAATCCAGACCGCCACGGATTGTATATGAAGCCTAGCTCTATAGTTTTCAAATATACAATATATTTTTCGTCATTTTTCCAGAGGGTCGATGATTATTGATATATAAGGTTATTACAGACACAGTTTAAATTTTTTGGTTATTCAGTTTTTTTCATTCTGAATCTAGAGAGTCCCATAACAAACACCAGCGTCTTATAATAATGATGTTTGAAAATTAGATATATTACATCAAAAGTTCAAATTCAATAGTTTATTAAAGTCTCACCACGTGCATATAAATATTAAATAAAACAATAAAATACAGTCTATAATTAAAATTCATGTTCCATTCCTAAAGAATTGCGAGAGACTTTTAAAAGGTTCGAAACCTTTACAAACAGATTTATGAATAACATAACTGAAATAAAATATTATTTACAAAGCATTACATATAAGAGAGGATCATGTACATTGAAAAGGTAAAAGAAGGGACCTATATCAAATATACACAGTTAATGGTGTAATATACTATTTCGTCTTGGTAAGATATTATGGCAAGTTCTAAAAACAAAAGACAAACATTTTCATTGTTGAATTAATTTACAAATGTTTCATCATCTATTATCATGATTCAATATGTCGACAAATAATGATTGCTTTAAATTTTCATATGAAGGACATTTTTACAAAAACATGTTTTTCATCTTCAATTGTATTACAGTTAAAACAAAGTCTATTATTTATTTCTAACTGTGCTGTATCGAAGTTTTAATGAATTAACTTTATTCTCATGAACTAGACATAGTTACAGAGATGAAATGTAAACAATACAAAACATATATACATGTATGAAATACAATATAAATATATATTCTAAGGAGGAGTAACTTTTTAGTTAATATACCGTATAAAAATACTAAGATTTTTTATAATTTGACTGTTGTTTGAGGAAAACAATTGGTTAAATTTTACTGTGTTCGCGTGCTTTTGATAAATATAAGGAAGCAAATGACGTATTTCCTTTCATCACCCACATCGGATTTATCACAAAGCTGGCACAGTCTCTCAGATCTAGAGACATTGTACCATCTTCCCAATTCCACCGGTAGTTGATGGTTTGCACATCTACATTTAAAAAAAATAATTGCTAGATTGGCCGGAAGAAAATTAAAAAAAATTCTCAAATTTCAAATCAGTCATAAAAATTCTATAGCACAACCCTTTAGATGACGAATTCATATCGGCATTCCAATTTTGTCTATATTGATCATTCAATGTTTGTTCTAAGGACAAAAATATCCATTCGCTGGAAAAGTTATCGGGATATCGCCATACATTTGAAATACAACAACTGTCAAAAATAATTTTTTATAAATGATAGCCACTCGCTCTCATACTTGTTTAAATGGTCATTCCCTACACATACAGAACGTACTTGATTATTTCCGTAATTTTAATTATCACAACCGGCATGAAGGGTGGCGTAATGTTAATTTCTGCAACGTATTTAGCTTATGATTGTCGACGCGTTATAAATAATTTGAAAAATAATGTAAAATCAAATAATAAAAAAAAAATTAAAACCTTTATATTTTTCCTGTAAAAAATAACCCCAAAATAAGTACTTTTAGCAATGCATGCATGAATATGGGTCTTTCATGATTAATATAAGGCGACCTATAGTTATTCTTTGAGCTTTAACATGCTTTGCCATGTTAGTTTAAATAATATTAAACTTCAAATTAAAAAATATATATATAGTTTTAAAAAAATTCCCTTAAATATATTCCGGCCCATATTTACGAGTGCTTATTACTACGGACAGCTTAGTTTATCAGTGGGTCATGCCTTCAAAAAGCAAATGGCATTGTTAAAGACAGGGCTAGATTTTCACGCTAACAAAAGGTAAACATATCAAAGGTGTCAAATAGAATATCTGAAATACACACGGCATAGTGTGAGACGGAATAAGTATAAATGAAAGATAGATCGCTAACCTCGGGCATGAGCCAATTGTAGCAAGAAGTAGGCTTCTTGAAAGCCACACAGTATACACTTAGGCATGCTAGGGTTTATAGGACCAATGTATATACATATAAGGTACATAAATACATGTATGAGAAATTATTCCTAGGCTAGGCTAAAGTAAATTTCGAAGTATAGTCAAATTGAGGCAATGTTGGCATTATGACAATTGGGGGTGGTTTGGGGGGTGGGGGGGGGGTTGGGTGTAAATATTGTTAAATTTTATTGCGGAATTGGTTGACACTATTCAAAAGTTGTCATTTAAGATTTAATTTTGCAAACTCCACAAAGAACTACAACAGCACGGGTTTAATTTTCTAGTAAAATCATTAATATTTACTTGGATTTAATGACAGATCTTTAAAAAACGTATAATACGCATTCAAGACTTTTTACCGCGTTTGATAAATAATATATTAATTAACGGAAAATCAAATAATTTTAAAAAATGAAATTAAACGTATAAATGTTCAAAAGACGATTGTTGTATTGTCTAAATGAAAGGTAAAACTTTTCTTCTTTCAACTTATTTTAACCAATTAATGTCAATCTTGTAGATTTCTATGGATACTTGGTCTGCTGTTTGATTTTTGGGGTTATTTAACTTGAGCCAAGAAAATCTGTATAAACGGACATGAAAAGCACTTTTTTATTCGAAAATACAAAAACTGTTGTATTACTTATTAACTTACACAATAACTGTTCGATAGATTTATAGTCCAACTTATTTTATTTATATAAAATATAGGGATGCGAAATTGTGATAGTATTAAGGAAATTATTTCCCAGTTGGGGATATAAATACGGAACATTAGAACACCACTATAAATTATTTGATGAAAAGTTCAGTTTATTTCCATTACACATTACAATTAAAATAAAGATGAGGGGGCTAGAGGGGGGTCCATTAACAGGATTACCATTTTTTTCTTATTTGTGTTAAATAATCATTCACCTTAAACAAAAATGTTATTTAAAAGTCACAGCGTATTATTTTTATATTATTACATGTGTGCGACTTTTTTTAAACGGGCGTTTGTTTTGTCACGTGACTTTTTACTTTCTTTCAATTTGCCGGTATTTTCCGCTACCATGCTAAGAGCGCAAACAGTAATTCGGAAAATGGAATAAGATGTACGAATGGGATACAGGTCCATCCTCGTGCGAACGTGTTGACTGTATACAAAATCATTTTAGCTTGTTGTGCTAGCAGTCCTGCAAAACTAGAAAATTATGTGTTCGCCATTGTGTCTCTTTTATTTTAAAGAACGTGCTTAAAAATGACAATTAGAATATGATATGTATTTTTTTCAATATTTCATCGTAAATATGCAATACATTTTACATCATTATTGTTTAAAGAAGTCTGCTTTAAATAATCAACAACAACGAGCGCTATGCGATTTGCACCAATCTTGCCTTTGACAATAAATCTTTATAAAATCACCATAGTGTCCAGACTGAAAAGTCAGCAGACGGACTGTCGATACGGACATTGAGTCACTGCTTATGCACTGTAGGCCTGCGGAATGCAAGTAATATGATGTCGGTGTATGAGATGCCCATTGATTGGATGAAGATGTTTTGCTACCCAGTACTTGAGAGAGTTGAAAACTCATACTGTCGTCTGCTGATGTGTAGTTATGTGGCTGGTAGTCATGTAGCCATTCTTACTAGATCATTGTTATTTACCTTATAGTTATACATGGAACTATGGGAATGGAAATATTTCATCATTTAAATGTCGGTCTAAATCTCTGTGTTATTGACTGTTAGCGTCCGTAAAAACAAATGATGCTCCCATATATAGAGACATATTTCTCTGCCGTAATGGTGTCACAGTTCATATTTCTTTCCGCAAATAAATATAGATAACATGCACTTAAAAGAATTCACTTGTCATGATTGTACTTGCACGTCTGTTTTCTAGTTCACTGTAGTATTTATCATAGGATCATGTAGTTTAACAATAGTGTTCAAGTAGGCTTCGGAACTTTGGGATAGGGTCTTTTCTTGGTCATTTGCACTGAGACTGCTAAACTGTCATCTTATCAAAGCATAAGTTTTGATTTGATAAATTTGGGAATGAAAACATTCTCAGCTAAGTTTTTTATGGTGCCGGGCCAAAGATATCTTCCTACTTCTGTTGTTTTAATATAGAATTAAACATTGTGTTTTAGGAAATTATCAATGTGGAAACTCCGGCGACTCACTCACACACTACATAAAGTCCGAAGTGTTTAATCCTTATAATTCTCTGCGACTTTTAAAGCTGCGACAGTAACAGAAACCTATCTAGACCTCAAAATTTACAAAGGCCGGAAAGCTTAGTGAATATGAAAACATAGTACCAAAGGAATCTATGTTCTGTAGATATTATTAAAAAAACAAATGTAAACCCTATTTTTTATTCATATTTTATTTATTTGAAATTTTAATTGATTTAATTAGAAATCATTGCGGTAGACAAAACATTGTCCCCTCTCCCTTACGATACCTTAGGAGGACGCCATCTTGTTTACATTGGATACTGAAAGTAGTTCTCTTAGAGGAAATATCGATTCATCAATTATCTGAGATGACGTAATTAAAGTGTTTTTATCCAATCAAAGCACGTAATATAAATAAATTGCAGGTTTAATAGTATTATATTTCCGTAAACCAAAAGTATACAAATATTAATTTGTGTTAATAAATAAAACGTTATTTGTACATTTATCATATATCTATTATGATCTGTTAAAGAAGTATCTGGCGTAGTTGTATTATTCTTGCCTAATTGCGAAGTTTTATTTGCGACTGAATTTGCAATCAAATGTAAACATTTCAACATATATAATCTGTTATCTGTTGACCTTATTATAAGACTTGTAAACAACATCTGGAATTCTGTGTATGACCGTATAAATAAAAGACACTTTATGGACCAGGTATAGATTACACTGCGTTTATAGTAAACGGTAAGTGGCTTTATTAATTAAATAGTATAGCTCTTAAGCGTCGTGCTGAAAAAAAACCCACTAAATCAACTATTCAAAAAATAAAGTGACGGGGCCTGACTTGCAGATAATCATCTACTGTTGATTACGTTCCTGTTAACACAAAGTTTACGGTTGGAGCTTTGCTGTGCCAGAGAGTGCTCGACTCCAATTTTAACTAACAAAGGATTTTCAGTTTTTCTGCTGAAGGTTGTGACAGGGAACTACTGCTTCCCTCCCAATAAAAACTGGATACCAATTTTGTCATACAGATTAGAGTCGATGACAACCTTCCAAAAGTCAGGGTACAGCTCGCAACAGAATTGACAACAGTCGAAAGCACTTCAGTGCTTATGTTTTCTTGTGGTGTAATTCATGCCGACTCTAAATAAAGTTTTTTATTTATTTATATTTATTTATTTATTATATTTAATATATTTATATATTTATATATTTATATATTTATATATTTATATATTTATATATTTATATATTTATATATTTATATATTTATTTATTTATTATTTATATTTATTATATTTATTTATTGAAGCGCATGTGATTACATGTAATAGTAGATGACTAATTATTTTAATCAATCATTTATTTGTTTAATGCATGATGTTCAGGAATTCACGTATGTTTATAAAAAAAATCAAAATAACATATTCCATACACAATTTGTTCACACATGCACGCAAATAGCAATGTACGGCCGTCCGACAGCACATGTACATACAAATAGCAATGTAAGGTCGTCCGAACAATACATGTACATACAAATAGCAATCTAAGGTCGTCCGAACAATACATGTACATACAAATAGCAATGTAAGGCCGTCCGAACAATACATGTACATACTAAAAGCAATCTAAGGCCGTCCGAACAATACATGTACATACAAATAGCAATGAGAAGGCAGAATGGTTTAATAATTTTTTCGTATCCCAAACACAACTGGATGATTCTTCTGTCAGTCTTCCAGATCTGAGTGATCACTCTGGGCATATTCTAAGCGAAGTTGTACTGTCTGACAACGAAGTAAGAGATGTTTTACTATATTAAACATAAATAAAGCCTCCGGACCTGATCTTGTAAATCCAAGACTGTTGAAAGAAGGCGCCCAGGTCCTAAACACACCCTTAACAAAACTCTTCAATCTGTCGTTATCATCGTCCTATTTTCCTGTTAAATGGAAAGGGGCGAACGTAACACCAGTGTTCAAGAGTGGTTCCTACTGTGAAATTAAGAATTACAGACCAATCTCTTTACTAAGTATTATTTCAAAATGTATGGAGAGATGTGTTTATAAACATATTCATAACTTCTTACTACAGAATAAAGTAATTACTCCAATTCAGTCAGGGTTTACTAAAGGGGATTCAGCCACTAACCAGCTGATTGACATATCAAATGATATTGGAAAGGCCTTAGATGATGGGAAAGAGATACGAGTTGTATTTTGTGACATAAGCAAAGCCTTTGATCGCGTATGGCACAAAGGTCTCCTGTTTAAATTACATAACTATGGCATTTCAGGGAAACTCTTGGCATGGTTAAAAAATTATTTATCGGGAAGGGTTCAAAGGGTGGTGTTAAACGGGGAGTGCTCAGAGTGGAAAACTATTGGGGCAGGTGTGCCCCAGGGTTCCATTCTTGGCCCTCTTTTGTTCTTAATATTCATAAATGATATAGTTATTGATTTAGGTGCCTGCATTAAGCTTTTTGCTGACGACACTAGTATCTATATAATTGTCGACACTCCTGAAAATGCAGCATCAGTCTTAAACAGGGATCTCGATCTTATTAATAAATGGTCACAAAAGTGGCTTGTTAAATTTAATCCACAGAAGACTGAAACCATGACAATATCCAGAAAGTCAGTGAAGCCAGTCCACCCCCCTCTACTCATGAATAATCACATTCTTCAAGAGGTCACGAATCACAAGCATTTAGGTTTATATTTTTCAAACAATGGTAGTTGGAATTCTCATATTGATTATATTGTTAAAAAGGCTTATGAAAGAATTAACTTCCTGAGAAAGGTGCGCTTTATTTTAGATCGATTTACCCTCGAAAAAATGTATTTGTCTTTTATTCGACCATTACTAGAATACGGTGACGTGCTATGGAATATTAGTACCCAGTATCTTGTAGATAAGGTAGAAAATGTCCAAATTGAGGCGATGCGTATTGTTACGGGTGGGACAAAATTGACATCTATTCAAAAACTTTACACAGAAACGGGATGGGAGAAACTTTCGGACAGGAGGGAAAAACATCGATTAATGGTTTTATATAAGATTATCAACCAACAATCGCCAGAATATTTAAGAAATCTAGTTCCAAACCCAGTGGCGTCTGTACATGGCCATTTCACTCGACAATCAAATAATATATCTGAAATACGCACTAGAAGTAACCTCTATTCGGACTACTTTCTACCGTCCACGATAAAACTCTGGAACAAGCTCCCACCTGACATTCGAAATTCTACGTCTATTCATATTTTTAAAAACAATTTAAAAAATCAAGGTAATACGTTACCTCCAGAATATTATTATGCCGGCTCTAGACAAGGTCAAATATTCCACTCTAGATTACGCATGAACTGTTCTTCTCTAAACGAACACCTTTTCTCACGTAATCTAATCGAATCACCCAACTGTGTATGTGGACACACTGAGTCAACTACTCATTACTTACTTTACTGCCATATATACACAAACATTAGAGACAATACCATTTTCACTATTAACTGCAATGTACCTGTTGATGTAAACCTTTTACTGTTTGGGTCAGATAGCCTAACGCTTGAACAAAATACAGATATATTTATCAAAACTCAAAACTTCATCATAGCAAGTAAACGATTCTAAGCAATATCTTATTTTTTCTTGCATTTCATCATTACTTTACAGTTTTTTTTTAATATATATATATATTTGTGTTGTTTCCTTCATGTAGCATGTTTACTAATCCTAATATGTAGTACTCTTTCAACAATTAGGAAACGGACCTGATATAAGCTTTCATTAGCTTGTTTCCGAATCCTTTGCGTTTTATGTTTATGTCTGCTTGTAACTTTGTATGATATTATTGAAATAAATATGCTTAAACTAAATAGCAATGTAAGGCCGTCCGAACAATACATGTACATACAAAAAGCAATGTAAGGCCGTCCGAACAATACATGTCTACGATTCACCCCGGTTAATGAAGCTATATTTTTATATAGCGGATTTGGCCGAGGCGTCTAGACCGCTGGACATAGTGCAGGCGATTGGTGCCACAGTGTCGCAACGGCGTGAGTTCAAATCCCGCTGAGGGTAAGCAAAAATTTGACAGTGTTAAAAATCCAATTCTAACAGTGTTGGGCTTAATTTGTAGACGTATATATAAATATTTGATATTAACCCTGTATTTCTGATGTTTCAGAAATCCGCTGGATAGATATTATATGGTTGTCACAATACTTAGACGTTTGTATATATATATATATATATATATATATATATATATAAAGGGTTTAAAAGAATGCTGCTGAACCAGTACACTTATTTAGTATCGGATCGACAAACATGACGATACAGCATAAACAACAAATAATAATATACAAGTCTAGAAGATTATGCAACGATACATATGACGGTGTTTCTTGTCATAAATTTAGACACAGACTGACCAACGAATGGCCTTAGTCATTGAGTGTCAATATAAAAAAATAACGTAAACAATCATAATATATTCATCTTAAACTTTCTCATTTTAAATGAACCCAAAACTTTTTTAATAGTTGCTTCTCAGTCCGCTAAACGGGGACGTGCCGTGCTGTTACTTGGCTTTGCTCAAATATTCCAACAAGATGTAATCAAAATTATCAAGGTGACAAATTCCTTACGCCAGACGCGCGTTTCGTCTACATAAGACTCATCAGTGGCGTTTAACTATAAATGTTTAAGATATTCTTCATTGGGAGATGGAATAATATTTTTTTCATTGGGAGATGGAATAATATAAGTCCACTGGGATCGTGTAGATACACAATACAGGCATTTCAAAATATTATATAAAGGGTCTAAAAGCATGCTGCTGAACCAGTACACTTATTTAGTATCGGATCGACAAACATGACGATACAGCATAAACAACAAATAATAATATACAAGTCTAGAAGATTATGCAACGATACATATGACGGTGTTTCTTGTCAGAAATTTAGATACAGACTGACCAACGAATGGCCTTAGTCATTGAGTGTCAATATAAAAAAATAACGTAAACAATCATAATATATTCATCTTAAACTTTCTCATTTTAAATGAACCCAAAACTTTTTTAATAGTTGCTTCTCAGTCCGCTAACCGGGGACGTGCCGCGCTGTTACTTGGCTTTGCTCAAATATTCCAACAAGATGTAATCAAAATTATCAAGGTGACAAATTCCTTACGCCAGACGCGCGTTTCGTCTACATGACTCATCAGTGGCGTTTAACTATAAATGTTTAAGATATTCTTCATTGGGAGATGGAATAATATTTTTTTCATTGGGAGATGGAATAATATAAGTCCACTGGGATCGTGTAGATACACAATACAGGCAGTTCAAAATATTATATAAAGGGTCTAAAAGAATGCTGCTGAACCAGTACACTTATTTAGTATCGGATCGACAAACATGACGATACAGCATAAACAACAAATAATAATATACAAGTCTAGAAGATTATGCAACGATACATATGACGGTCTTTCTTGTCATAAATTTAGACACAGACTGACCAACGAATGGCCTTAGTCATTGAGTGTCAATATAAAAAAATACCGTAAACAATCATAATATATTCATCTTAAACTTTCTTATATATAAATGTCTAAGATTAAAAATGGGTTAAAATTACTCAAACCTGGACCTATATTATTTGATGATTATATTTCTAGGGTGCTAGATATCGTGGTTAACCTATGGTTCAGACTATAACTTTCTAAAACCTTTTCAAAGATTGCCATCGATTCAATATTTCACATATTCCTCAGTAATGTTTGTGGTTAGGATGTTCTCAAGAATTTCATAAAGGTTTGGTATTTTTCAGCAGTATTTAATCACAAAAATGAAGGCCACGAGTGTTGCTACTTTGCTTGCAGTTTCTCTGTATACGTTTGGTAAGAGATTCAGTGTTTATGTAGTGTAGAATATTCTTGAACTATGTGAGAAAATTTCAAGAGAAACCAGAAGCTTTCATTGCTACGGTAATAATTTAAAGGGTGCCAAGTTTCTTATATGACAGCTAAAAGGCATTATAAGGCAACAATGTTCTAAGACACAATTATCACGTCGATATTGTTACACAGTAGGAACACATAATGTGTTTTTTAAAATTATTTTTAATATGCAAATAATGAGACCCACAAACATTTATGACTTTACCATATACTATAATATCTGCGAATAATTGACAGTTTTGGTCTTTTCAATTCTATAAAACTGATCGACAATAAGGATTTCAATACTAGAAAACAACACATCAAATAAATATATAATAGTATTTAATTTTCTTTCAGTTTCCATAACGACTGGGACTACATACATCGGGTAGGTTTGTGAATATTTTTATTTGTTATAGGATCTAAAGGATTGTTAAGGTTGATTGATTAAAGTAATAGATGTTAACTTTAAGTTCAACAATACAATAACTTTTCAGCTGTGTCCGATTATCAATTTAATTGGAGAGATTGCATACTGAAATAATACATCCATTCGGTGTACTAACACATGCGCTTATGAGACCAATATATGTACATTTTAAAATACCTAGAATACGTTTACTTTCTAAAGGATAACAGTGCAGAACAATTTCAACCAATTTAAAAAGACGTGGTGGGTGGGCTTTGATGGAAAGTCGTTGTACGATGCCATGGTAGTGTTACAAAACCAGGATCAAACATTCAGGTAACTAACATCAGATCAATCTGGTCCTTATACTAACCGAAAAATTGGCACCGTATGTATATGGTTTTTCATATGGATCTTCGATCGTTTTATGCGTGAACACTTTTAATCGTGTACGCACATGACGCAGTTTGTCAACAAAAATGTTTAGGTAGTGAGGAGAGTTGCATGAGAATAATCAGCTTGTAATAATACAGAATATTATGCTTTCTTCTTCGCCAGATTTTATCAAATTTTATAATGTAAAATGATAATTCATATTTTAAATAATAAACGTCCCTGTATGTAAAATATAACAAAAAGATTAAAAGATATCTGATAATAAACGTTTCACATGAAACTGTAAATGCAATTACAAACAAACAAAAGTATCATATACTTTTTGCCAATAGTCTTTCCGGTATGCTGTCATTAAAACCAAGTAGTTTCTTGTATGCTAACATATAAGTATTTTTTCCGAAATGTTATCATTATTTTTAACAATCTACGCTAATGTGTCGCCAAAATTTGGAAAAATTGGGGAATAAACATCAATTGTTTGTTAAAAAAAGGTTAATGAAGCCATTTAAAGCAAAATTTTAGCTATGTCATGTCGACCAGTTCTTATTTGGTCCGGAGCTACAGTTTCAAGAGTAACTACCGACTTTCGACATTAAAACTGGCCAGAAAGATTGGAGTGTTCCAAACCCTCCGCAATAAGGATTGAACCTAAAACCACGTTACTGACATGAAAACATAGAAGCCAATAGCATAGTTTAGCACAATAAAATAAATATTGCTTTCTAACACAGCTTTAAAAAACGTTTGCACAATTGTAGTAAACAACGTCTTGTATTGACTTGGATTATCACGCTGTGAAAATTCAATATTTAAATTGTCGGTAAATATTTGCCAGCATGCATGAAACGAAGAAAAAAATGGAGGCATTTGAGAGAGAACAATTTATAGACATATATTCTGTTTTATTATTAATTCCGGGAAATGTTGTAGCTTTGCTAGTGAGCCATATCCCGGAATAGGACACTTTGTAGTTTCCGTGTGCCACATGGTGGCTTGTAATACAAACCGACAATACTGGGAGGTCCTAGCACCAGATGGAAAGTTTACCGAAAATGGTGAGTTAAATGGAATTAAATGTAACAGAATTAATTTTTTGAGAAGCTTTATAACCTGGCACCAATCATATTGTCTGCACACAATAGCATCAACAACTGAGTGTGCATAAAAACCGGAAATAGTTTGACACTACCCGCGCAGCGTTCTTGCGAGATCCTGAAAATAGAAATAGAAATAACGATAATTAATGTCTTAATGTTTGTCTTTCATTCAGGATCAGGAGTCGATTTCACAAAAAGTCGTAAGTGTAAAATCCATATATATATAGTAAGTGCTGACGTCATAATGGATTTCCCTTTGATCTTCCAACACTTACGATAGATTGTCCACTTACGACTTCTTGGTCTGTTGTGTTTGAAAAGTAAGTAATTAAAATCGATGCTTTGGTGTTAATATATACTGTTTATTTCAGGTGTTGACCTAACATATCCGGGGAATAACGCCTGGTACACATTCAACTTGACGACCTTTTAATACTCCCGTTTTAACGATGTTTACACTGACGCTGTACAACGTTTATTTTACTCTACTTGTTATTTTTATCAAGTTTTATTTGGATGAATAAATAATTTATATGTTGTTTGTTAAGTTTTACTTCGTTGGTCTGCCTCATTGATAAAAAGGTTTATGACTTCGTCACGTCATGAACATAAATAGATTCCTACAGTTACAGTAGAAAAATAGTGAAGCACTTGAAGTGGATCTTGACAAAAAAGTGTATTATTAGAATTTTAAATAATATAAAAGATATGTCATTATCGGTCCTTTTACTTGCAAACATAGCATAGACTTCGTAAAACAATATTTTTACTATATTTTACTTCCTAAATTTTAATATGATCAGAAAAATAGTCGACTGATTGGATGTTTGCTTTAAGTCCAGCGAGAACAAGTTAACAAACTAACAATAAATCAACGGAAAAAGGGCATGAAAAATAAAGAACACCATTTTGACTGTCACCGAAAAAGTATGGAGTATGGGTAGGAACGGAGAATTTAGCCTTTCTCAGTCACTCTAAAATGGATCTAATGTGATCTTTACTTAGACATAATTTTCTATGTCAATGCACGAATAAGCATCTCAGAATTGGGGAACGTAATAAATTTTAGTGCCCTTGTACGTATGATTTCTACTACTGTTTACCAAATTGCCAGTGATCCGGCCGATTAGGTGTTTCTCAACTCTTTCCTCCGCTAGTAAATGACAAACCTGCCAAATATCTAACACTTACGTGAAACCTAATTGCTGCTTTATCATACAATTGATTAATTATTATACAATTATACAATATTTGTATAGCATATGTAATATAGAAAAGTACTCTAAGCGTTTCAACCGGATACAATATTACAGAGTACACGCAAAATATACAAGCACGTACAAAAGTGGAGTTCTATAAAATAATGCATGTATGTACCATCCAGCTGTAACACATGTATGTACAATCCAGCTGTAACACATGTATGTACCATCAAGCTGTAACGCATGTATGTACCATCAAGCTGTAACGCACGTATGTACAATCCAGCTATAACACATGTATGTACAATCCAGCTATAACGCATGTATGTACCATCCAGCTGTAACACATGTATATGTACCATCAAGCTGTAACGCATGTATGTACCATCAAGCTGTAACGCATGTATGTACCATCCAGCTATAACGCATGTATGTACCATCCAGCTGTAACACATGTATGTACCATCAAGCTGTAACGCATGTATGTACCATCCAGCTGTAACACATATATGTACCATCCAGCTGTAGCACAATCATGTTTTCACCAGATTCGCAATATTTGTCGTATTAGGTTTCTGATTACAGATGAAGCCTGTAAGCCTCTTGTGTTCTCATTAGTTACATTACGACTAGATTATCGTAACGCACTTCTTTATGGAACAAACTCCAACGTGTACGTTTAATTACTCGGATGAGAAAATACGTGACTTGTCTAAATAGTACCCTGGATTTGTCACATTAGAGATTTTAGTAATTACAGCTCCGTTGAATGTTAAAGTTGGACAGTTGTTTTGCTCGTTGCTTTGGCCAAAAGACAACTAATTCTGTTTTGACTTGGTTTAATTTAAGTATTTTGATGCTCATCTGCGGACTAATATCTGATAGAGAGTTCTCAACACGATAAAAGCGATCAGACAAGTCTCCAAGAGGCTTAAAAACACTTGCGTATCATCTGCGTATGACTGATACTGGTTTAAAAAACTTGCAGAAAAGTTTTGATCCCAACACAAAACCTTTGTGGCACACCAAAGCAGAGTTTGATAACATCAAATTGCAGTTTCTACAGTAAAACATCGGGAGAGCAGTTTCCTGACAGTGACCAGAACAATACTCTGACTACGCATTGTAATGGAGATAATGAGAGTTTATACAATTCTCAAAACGAGTGGCAACTACTTACTACAGTACTTTGGATAAACCTATATGGTAGGTTTGATACTGGTCCATAGTTATTGAACACCTATTTGCCTAAATTCCTTTATTCCACAGTAGTTTCACTACTAACAGCGCGCTTAGTAAGGGTTGTAGCTGATAATACGGGTACTTTGCTGACTATACTTGTAATAACTGGTAACATATTGTTATAGAAAGAAGATTACTTGGTAATGGGTCAAGTTAAAATGTGATGGAGACGCTATGATATTTTTGGAATTTCATTACTCGTTACTTCTGAAAACGATGTTTATTTCCTATAACTTTAACATATATTGTTGTCGACAGGTTGTCATGAATTGTGGTGATTTTCCCCAACCAATAACTCGCATAATAACTTGTCAGTGAGTAACTTGTCGTCTTCATGTTTGGGGAAAAACAGGTGTTTGTTTCATATCCTACATCTTTAATAGCCAAGGGTTATGATTCGATATACTTATCTTCAGAGGTGGGACCTGATCGTAACACTTAGCTAGCGAAGATGCCTATCCTATCATTTCTCAAGAGACAAAGTTGCTTTTGATCATGGCCAATTCCGTAAATTTTGTCGGTGTAGTAGTGTTTTTTGCATTGTAGATGTTTGTTTGTTGTTGTACAAGCGTCCCTGAACATTTGGCTATTAATTTACGGTGGTTCCTTTTAGCAGCACGAAAGTCGATTGTATACCACTCTGTATACGTTCTTGGTATTAAGTTGTTTTTCTATTTGATTGGTGTATGCTTCTCAATTATTGAACTGAGCTTAAGGGTATACAAGTTCACTCGGTTACTATTGTATGTCCGGAGCAAAAAGCTAGAGGGCTAAAAAAACTTTTCTTTGATTGCACCATATGATAGGAAAACAAAATAAAATACTGTTTATTGTCAAAATTGGTAAACAAAAATCCTAAAATCTCATGGGCGTCAGTACGACTGGGATATGAACCACTCGTGTCTCCTATAACTCCAGAATCCTCAGCGGTATCAAACATTGTGTTATCATTTCCATTACGTTATACGTGTATGCTTGTATATCATGAATTCAAACTTAGGCATACTTTCATGACCGGTACCTAAGTACTAAGGTATATTTCGGAGCACCTTCGTACTTCTGGCTGTTCGACTAAAGCAGAATATTTCCGCAAAAACCAAGTTTATGATAGAAAATTTCTGCTGGTAAACGATTCTTAATATGGATGGATCTGCGTGTTAATAATCCCTATCTTATTGCATAACTTCAACTGTTACAAAATTTGGACGGGAAATTGTGCCCAATAAAATTAATAATAATCGGTTATCTGTTGACCTTATGACAAGTCTCGTAAACAATATCTGGACGTTGAGAGTTGGTATAAATTAAAGAAATGTGCTTATAATTGCTGCATCGTATTTGTTGAGTATAGTGCGCATGGTCGATTTATCTTGGTTGTAAGCGGTAAGTGTTATAAAGGTTTCTAAATAACGTGGTTCATAATAAGAACAAATTAGAATTCATAAACGCATAATTTTTACCATAACGTGGTTTGCTGCATTTTCAAAGCTGGTTGACGATTATACAGGAGAAATATATAAAAGAGAATTTTGTAAACTAGTAGTTTTAATACTCAAATTGTGGATTTTTAAAAAGAGGTATTTGAATAAAATAGTATTTTATTATTGGCTGTATTTGACAGAACAAAAAGTCGGCGCGAGGGTTTTTAGGGTGAACAGGTTCAGAGATAATCTTGAAAATATTTATTCCAACACATTTTCAAAAATATTACTTCTAGTTTGATATTTAATTTTTACCTCCTAGATATTGTATATAAATTGTGGTATTTTCAGTGATATTAAAAAAAAAAATGAAGAATACGATTATTGCCAGTTTTCTTGTTGTCTGCCTGTATACATTTGGTAAGATATGTATTGTTTCTTTAGTCTAAATTAAACAACATTATTCGCGAAGTATCTTTATTATATAAATCTTCATGAATTTATAAGGTATGCAGTAGTTCGGTATAAAATATTACTTAATGGGGCTAAGTCTGCAAGGCTTGGATAGCAAGTTGACACTAACAATGCCCCACACATAGCAGAGTTACCATGGACATATAGACAACAATGTCCGACACATAGCACAGTAACGTTACCATGGAAACAAACTATAGACAACAATGTGCCACACATAGCAGAGTCACCATGGACACATAGACAACAATGTCCGACACATAGCACAGTAACGTTACCATGGAAACAAACTATAGACAACAATGTGCCACACATAGCAGAGTCACCATGGACACATAGACAACAATGTCCGACACATAGCACAGTAACGTTACTATGGAAACAAACTATAGACAACAATGTGCCACACATAGCACAGTTACCATTGACACAAACTGCTTAGCTTTTGCTATTCTGTTTGTCTGCGATTTTTTCTACACATATAAATGCAGTTGGCAAAATACCTAAAACGCATTTTCCATGTTCTCAAGTTGAACAGATTAACATTTTCTCGTCTTTTAATGAGAGTCTGAGTGCTGAGAAAACATCACGTGACAAGAGTTATTGATAAAATATCTATTTGTATTTAAGTAAATACTGCCAAAGGAACTACGTACATCGAGTAAGTTTGTATTTTTCTTAAAGTTTAAGTAGATTTATTTGCTAAAAGAGGTGGAATTTGTACTCACTTGCAGCAATTGTTCAGCTGTGTCCGACAACCAGTTTTACAAAACTAAGAGTTGATCGAGGTAAACTGGTTTTTAAATAATAGACCAGATTACTAGATAGAGAAGGGCGTCCCAGATCGATTAATTAAGTGACGCCCATGAGATTTTAGGATATTTTAACAGTTGACAGTACAAGTTGTATTTTATTATGTTTTCCCATCATATGGTAAAATAAAAAAAAATTCGCTTTGTCAGCTTCTATCGTTTTATCTATTTCAAAGCATTATTTTTACCCTCTAAAATTTTAGTCACTCATATTTAACAATAATTTTGCGTCGGGACAAACAAGAGTAACCGAGAAAACCCGTCTCAGTGAACGCACTCTGTTTACATACATGTATGTGTCCTAAAAGGATAACAAAATCGAGACATGTATCGTAAAAATATGCATGCTTGATTACCAAAAGACCTTATTACAGATAAACGCACTGTTTCATGTTTGACCATTCTGTATTAGCCACGCAACTACCGCGCCTTTTAGGCTACCATGAAACCAATGTTTTAGCTGTTACGATGGATTGTGAGAAGGTCCTTAAAACCGTGTCGTTTGTTTATTGGTAGCGTATCTAGGGTGTTTACAAATACTAGTAAAATGTACATGTTTTACTTCATACAAGATGGCAAGCGTATCTAGGGTGTTTACAAATACCAGTTACATGTACATGTTTTACTTATACAGGATGGCAAGCGTATCTAGGGTGTTTACAAATACCTGTTACATGTATGTTTTACTTCATACAGGATGGCTAGCGTATCTAGGGTCTAAAAAACAGTTGCCTGTATGTTTTACTTCATACAGGATGGCTATCGTATCTAGGGTGTAAAAATACCTTTTACATGTTCATGTTTTACTTCATACAAGATGGCAATCGTAACTAGGGTGTAAAAATACCTGTTACCTGTATATGTTTTACTTCATACAGAATGGCAAGCGTATCTAGGGTGTAAAAAATACCAGTTACATGTATGTTTTACTTCATACAAGATGGCAAGCGTATCTAGGGTGTTTACAAATACCAGTTACATGTATGTTTTACTTCATTCAGGATAACAGCAATGAATGTGTTTAACCAATTCAAGAAGTCATGGTGGGTGGGCTTTGAAGGCAAGTCATTGTATGATGCCATGGTGGCGCTACAAACCACGGATCAATCATTCAGGTACTGTGGATTACTTATTGTGGTGTATTTTGGGGTCATATGCAAAGAAATAATTTCAATACGCAGCAATGTTGTCGTTTTTCTGATGTTGGACATGATACAATTTTAAAAAATCCTACAAATTGGTATCGTCGTAAATGTTTTCGACGTATGAGCTAAAGTGCGGATTTTGAATTAAGAGAAAGCTAATTCTAGCCTTACTAAATATTGCATATTTTGGACAAACAGGTAACATAACTTGGTTTAACAACAATATTCTCCCATCATTTAGAATAACACGCTATAACCTAAATTTTAAAGATTTCATAGTATGAAACTTAGAATACAGACAACAAAAACAAGGCCATTCAAAGTATACAAATAATGTATAAAAATGTTCTGTTTGTATTTTTTGTTGTCGCCTTTGTAGTTTTGCCGTTGAACAATATACCGGAATAGGCCCCATGGTAATTTCCATCTGTCACATGGTTGCATGTAATACAAATCGACAATACTGGAGGATCATGGGATCGGATGGTCAGGTTACTGACAATGGTAAGTAAAAATGGTATGCAATATTATGTCAGTAACTACATCAAATATAATGTACTTATCTTAACAAACAGTCGGATCTATAATCTAAACGTGTAGGACCACCAAATACCGGGAACCAGTCCAGAGGTTGTAAAAGTAGTACTATTCAACAGACAGGCTCACTCTTGCCTCATATAGAATTTGAACCGCACAGGATACCAGAATAAATTTGGTATTTTTGGAAAGCTGAACAATCTGGAAAACTTAAGGATAAAGTTTTATTGGTTTTAAATGAACATAAAAATGTTGCGAGTCAATTAGGGACATGCACTATTTTTGGACTGAAATAGAAAGTGAAAGTAGATTTATAGACCACGTGGACTTCAGTTTGAGCGTTCGTTCTTATATGCAATGAAACATATTTTGACATTTTAATAGAATGTTCAACCAGTGCATTTTTATATGGGAGAGGTGTCACTTAATTTGAAATAAAGGTAAATTTTTTAGGATAAGTCAAAATTATCACATTTTAATATAGCCGAAGAGTAAAAAACAATGGTGATCCTACACCTAAATGGTATTGTCAACGTTCCATAGCAACCGGTAAAATCCGGTAGCAAACTTTTTAAGTAGGCACAAACCACCCTGATGTGCATACGTTATTATGGTGCTCCCATTGCATTTTAGTTTCTCACGAAATTGTGATGGACACTTAAACTTTTCGCCAATGTTGCGATGAGGCATTCACAAATGAGAAATTTAAAAACGGCAACGTTTTCATTCGTAAATTCAGAATTTGAGTAAAAGTCGACTGAAGGTATGTGGAATCGGTTCTGATAAAGACATTTTAAAACGCCTATTTCTTAAGTTTCTACTAACATGGAAGATATGATAAAATTAATTACACGAATGCACAATACCTATAATTTGTAACTTGTTGGAAATTATGATGATAAAAATTCCACATTCGGTCGGTAGCTATTAATTCAAGTGGTTGCTACTATTATTAACATTAAGTATTTATTTCAGGCGTGAACCAAACTTATCCAGGAAATAACGACGCATACACATTTAACCTGACTACATTTTAGTACAACAGTTTTAGGGGTGTTAAATTTGTGTACATTTACATTTCTGTTTCATGTTATTTTATTCTTATATCACATTTACATGTATTAATAAATCATTCTCGTTTTTTTAATTTTCGTCAGACTAATTGTTCAATTTACAAGCAATTCAAAGTATTGTCTGCTATATTCGAACAGTAAGTCTGCAAATAATAAATCGATTCGGGAAATTCAAAAGACAAATTTTTGACTGCCATTTACAAACAATGAAAAGTTGAAATGGGAAAGGGAGTTTGCCATTTGTGGTGGCTACAAAGAGCTTCCTCTTTTCCGCGTTTAAAAATGCTTTTAAAAACTACGGCAAGCTGTCAGGCTTCTTAAATGCGTGACGTTCGTATTGATAACATATTTTTCTTGTTTGGTGGACGTGTTTTTCGCCGGAATTCCAATGGCACAACAATAAACATATGATACGGCATAACAATGCGTAACAACCGTGCTTCCTTTCTTGCTGAATTGTTTCTCTATACGAATGAGGCTGATTTGATACAATGGGAGCCATTTATGTTTAAACCTATTTAAAATAATAACAAATGTTAGCCCTCTCATTCAATTTCCACTTCCGATATATAGATGACGTGCTTTCATTAAATCAACCAAAATGTGGCTCAAAGTTCAGACTATATTGCGTACTTTGGTATCTCAATATTACTGTATGTGTGCGATTCTTGGATTAACAGAGCAGATCTGGACAGAAAGATACAGTCATTAGAAAAAAGATGTTTTCTAAAACTACTTGGCATATCGTACAAAGAGCACATCTCGAACGAAAAAGGTAAAAACAGTTTCAAACATCTCCATTGGACCTTATGAAGTCTAACCGATCACATATAAAGAAAGAAAACTGAATAGTATAGACATATCACACGATCACCAGAAATTGTCGTGTTAGGTAATATTTAAGGAGGAAGAAGAAGAGACAAACAGAAAAGGAGATGGAAGGACAAAAATTCAGACTGAACGTTCTTAAAATTGAGAGACATCCTGAAAAGGTACGAGGACAGAGATGGTTTCTGAGTCATTAGTTGTGTTTGACAGTCATCAAGACCGAGCGACAGATAGTTAGACCTGTCAATAGACATTACGTTATGTATATTGGACAACGGTCAAAGTTAGTATGGGCAGACGTAGAAACAGATAGGGCCACACATGTCTTCCTTAGATATAAAGACACTCGTCTTCTGAGATTTTTACTCTCCCTTGAATGGTTTTAAGACATATTTGACACATTTTATCAGTTTTTTTGTTGGTTATATAATTTTCGGGCTTAGAATGATATTCCTGATAAATGTTCTATATGGTAAACGAGTGTAGACACAGAAGATTGTCTCGTCTTCATTCCGCATCAGTATTGAAAAAAAACTTTATGAGCACAAGGTAAATAACATTATTTTGTCATCATATAAAGTACACATGTATGTTACATAATTCTTATGCAGACTGTTGTGTATTGATGATGAGCAACCTATTTATCTATTATTATCCTGCAGATGAATGGCTAGTGAAAAACGACCTAATAAAAAGTGATAAGGTAGCTACTTGACCAGGAAATTGAGGACAGTGTCAGGAAACACAAACACACAGTTAGTACTATTCATCAGCAACCTATATACCAAATATTGTCATTCATCCATGCAAATTTACAGAAGAAATGAATGAATCCCAAAATTTGTGATTGGACCGTAAAGTTGAGGTCAAGGTCAGGTGACAACTACCAGATTGTCATGCACTATTTAAGCAACGTGTCTACTAAATATTGAAATCCTACCATGCATGGTTACTGACGAACTGACATAATCCAACATTAACCTATTGACTGGACCTGAAATTGAGCTCAAGGTCAGGCGACAACTACAAGACAGAAATGTAACTTTCATCAGCAACCCATATAACAAATATTGTCGGGTCTGACTTAATCCAAAAGCATTAAAGGTTACACCTACCAGACTGCCATGTTTACTCAATTTTATCAACCTACCATGCATGGTTACAAACTGACCAAATCTAATAATTTTAATGTAGTCACAATACCATGAAATTGCTGTCAAGGTCAGGTGACACCTACCAGTCTGTCATGTACCTACAAACCAAATATTGATATCCTACCATGCATGCTTAGAGAGGAACTTATCTAATCCAAAACTACAATGTTAGCACTGAAAAAGGAAATTGAGGTAACGGTCAACAGATAATCGACTGAATGTCAAGTGTTAATGCCACCGGCGACAGAAAACCCATATCTTGCCATCAGTAATGAAAGCAGGAAAACAAAAATGGATGTAAGACTTGAATTCCTACTACTCTACACTACTTACATTGGAATAATTGGCATTCTTCGCTTTTTTTCTTAAAGATATATGTTACAAAAGATATATAAACTGAATGTCTTGAACAAGAACTTTAACTCTTCTTTTGTCCAGCCATATCCTTTTTATACATGTAGTACACAAGTACTCACCACTGATATTTGGCTAAAGGCCACCAAATAATAACAAATCTGAAATTTTTTAATGTATTTGCATTTATGTCAAATGCATTTAAAATAAAAATAAATAGTTCTTCTTTTCATAAAATCACATAATACAAAAACACAACCTTCAGCACATGTATACAATAACGTACAATAACATACAATTACAATATCACAGATATTTTATCCACTGTCAATGTGAAAAGTGCTTCCATATAAAAATTAATGGAGCTCCATAGCAGCTGTTATACAAAATGACATCTTGGTGTTCTTGCTTTTTCTCTCAAAAAGTTCAATTTATTATTTCATTAGCAGTGGACATTCAGAAGATATTTATTCAATATCAACAGTTAACAGTAGACATGATAAGTTAACAATTTAAAATTGTCAAATAAATGGATGGGTGATTGGACTGAAGAAATATAAAACGTGTTTATATAAAACAACCATTACCGGTTATTGTTAAAATACATTTTTTCCTAAGATGGTGTTAGACAAATCTGTATAGAAATTTAAGTGTAATAATCTTATCATTCCATGATGTTTCCTGTATGGCAGATTACTAGATTATTTTATGAGCTTATAAAACTACCCACAATTCTGAATACAACACAAACACAATTTCATGGCATTTAGTTTTTATTAGGGGAAGAAGCCCTTCGGTAAGAAAACTGGCAATCCTTGTCAATTAAGACTGAAATCGGGTAAACCCGCAATGAGACTCGAACCTCCATCCTCAGTGTTGACAGACCATGTAATCAATAGTAGACAAACTACCTTAATCACTCGGCCAACGAGGTCCGAACACATTTATGTGGAATTGTAACAAAAATGTAATTAGTATGTGAAAAAGACCCATGGATATCAGTTTTGCACTAGTGTAATTTAACCTCAGGAAATAATACACTAGTGCAAGGAAGAAATACACGCCGGAATAAAAGTACACTTACAGTTGTACATAAAACATAGACTTTTTGACAAAACGCCTCTGTTGAAATACTTTTAATTGTATTATGGTGGCAAGTAAGACATAGTGTCCAGAGGGAACTGCCAACTCCAGAATAAGTACTGGTAACATGGAAGATAAAACAATTTATATCTGTAATTGCAATAATCTTGAAACCAGCACACATTACAGTTATAACAATGATAACCAAATCACATGTGAAAGGATTTTTTTTACCAATCTGCCCAAAAAAACCGATACATTTTAAAATTTATTTACCTGGGAACAGGGCCGTATGTTGATACTGGAATGTTTGTTGCTGGTAATTTGTGACCACAAGGAAATACATCTCTGAAAAAAGAAATTAATTTCTGAAATCAAAATCTCATTTAATTTAATTTAAAATGTTTGTTGCTGGTAATTTGTGACCACAAGGAAATACATCTCTGAAAAAAGAAATTAATTTCTGAAATCAAAATCTCATTTAATTTAATTTAAAAATGAATGCATTATTTCCAAGTTTCACTGATGTATGAAAGCATTAACTGATGCACATTTTCAATTCAGCACAGTAGCGCTGCATGATGGAAATGTACTCATAGGTTAGAGAAATTTCAAAATCAAACACTTAATTCTTAAAATTATTTTTTATATCAATAAATGTTGGAATATCATGACAACATTTAAATGAATGTCAGTTTTTATTTTGGTATAATGCTTATGACATAGTGTTGTTGATGCTGCTATGGTGCTCCGGTTTTGATGTTTCATTGAAAATTGAAATATCAAATACATTTATAAGCTGCAATTGAAAGAATAAACTTGTTTATACTGTACAATTATATGTCACCAGTACAATTAATGATTCTGAGCAGCTGCTATACAGCATGTCTGCTAAAGTGACCAAAGCCCTCAAAATCCTAACAAAATGTCCTGATTACCATCTGAACAATACCTTAAAACATTACAACAACAAAATTACAGAATAGAATAAAAATGCTATGCAAGCATACATAATTTGAGTAAAACCAATATATGTTGTTATCTGAGCCCATGTTCATAAAGAAATGTAAGACTTAATCTGTGGTAAGTCATATGATTTGAACAAGATTGAAGACCTATCATAAGTTACATTGGTTTTTTTGAAACTGGAGAATGAGGAGCATGACAGCATAAATGTCTGGAGACAATTTTTACAGAATGTTACAAAGGTCTGGAAACCATTACAAGTTACAATTTGGCAGTAAAAACAACCTGGGTATTAGAGATCTTATGTCATTCACAGTGTCAAATCCCCATTAGTTTTCTTTGTTTAACTTATTTCAGTATTTTATATATGAGAGATTGGCAATACAACAAAAATAATCATATTTCTTGTTGTCAATTGAACTAAGGGAGATAATCTATGGACTATTACAGCAACTTACTGTGAAGCTTTCTCATCTGATAGAGCTGACATGTCAATCAGAGGAAACTGCTGTAACCATATCAGGTGTGATCATGACTTCCTGTCTGGAGGTCGACCTACCATCATCTTCTTCCCTGTTTACAAAGAATTTAGCACATGTACATAGACATGTGAACGACCCATACAAGTTTTCACTGCTATTTATAACTAAAAAGTTTTTTCTTCTTTAATTAAGCACTAAATACGAACTGAATAACTTGATGAATGATAACTCATTGGAAATTAGAGAGGGAATGGAAAAAAAATGAGCAGAAATCTGTCAAAAAAAGAAACACACTTATTGTGAAATACCGGATTGAAAGATATAAACAAAAAGGCCTTGTAAAGAATTATACAAGATATTATCATATAAATTGTTCATGCATTGAATTGTACCATATTGTTTAACAGAGACATAGACAAACAAAAATGAAGCAAAAAAAAAAACCAAAAACAAAGTACTAAAACTTACTCATTTACAATGTGCTGTTTGTCTTCCTCAGGTAACTAGTCTAACAAATCAGGTATATCTCTAGGTAAGAGGTCATTATCAAACTGGTCATCTCTACAAAAAAGATAAACTAAGCACCAAAAAAGTTTTGCATTATGGACAAGACACTTTGTGTATGGTACTATAAACCATTAAAATTTCATGATGTTTAATTTAAACATATTTTATTGTTCTTAAAAAGCAACAAATGGATCAGACAAAAGTTTAACAACTTAGAATTGTCTTCTCTGATAGATACATCAAATAAATTAAATCAGAACAACATAAAACATACATAATAGGTAAATATTTTTACAATATGAAGACGAGAAAACATATTACTCGGACATACCGGTACACAAGTAGACAAAACGACAAATATACAACATATTGATTTTTACAAATACAATTCGAACACACGGTAATAACTTGTACACATAAACGTGTTTATGATATCCGTTAAGATATATTAAGTTATGGATGTAATTTTATTAAAAATATGGATATAAATTTATCACTAAAAAGCTGTATGTCGGTAAGTACTGTTTGATAACCTATATGAGCTACCTTTGGTATGCTGCCCGGTGGCCGAAATTGTAAAAAATTAGATTTCGTTTTAGTAGAAAGTATTTTCGTTTAAGCATAGTTTTAAATGATGAAAGAGTCGGCAGTTGACGCAGGTTCAGATCCAATAAATTCCACAATTTAATTGTATCAGGAAAGAATGAATGTTGATACATAGATGTTTGCATGATGTTTGCAAAGAGGTTACAATAAAATTTTTTTACTTAAATGCATAATCTAAATGGCCAAAAAAAATAAGTTTATTTTAATATAGTTTAACTTTTGCAGCGACACACACATGTCATTGACAAAAAAGATAACATAATTGTTATCAGTAACACAATTGTTATCATTTCGTCTATTTTAGCTCAAAATAAACATGGTATGATTTGGCTGATAGTGTTCTTCAAGAAACATATATTTAAAACAAGGAAACATTTCGTTTTGATAAATTATGTTGGAAAATCTGATTTTGACTTCCTTTATATTTGACTCATCTAGGGAAGAAGATATTATCATGAACACATGAAACGAGGAATTTTTCTTCATTGTTGATGATAAGAAAATTAACGACGTCATTGAAACTCGCTCCTCCAATCACTATTTAGCATGGAAACACCGCCCTCTTAAAATGTGTACAGGTTCATTTTGGTGGTTCAAATCTATAATATACATTACAAAGGTAAGTTGAATTTATAGCTTATTTATAAAGAATAATAATGTCTAAAAATAAGCTCATTTCTAAGGATGCTGGAACGTGAGAAACCGCAATCAATAGTACCTCTTCATGATTCAAATGTTAATTATAGCGGTTGTATATATTGTAAATCATAATATTGGTTTAAAAATTGATGGCAGTTGCAAGCTTATTTCAATAAATTTCTCATTCCTTATTGCCACTCCATGAAAGATGTAATCTCTATAACTATAATAGATAGGGGAAAACTGAAGGGTATCAAATATAAAGGGACTTACGAGAAAACTGTATTACATATTGCTAAAACATTTTTGTTGGACTGCCCTTAGTGACTCAGTTAATGGTTAAAATGAAGGTAATAACAAAAAACCGAACATCTAGGAAACTGTCAAAAAAGAACAATTCAGAAATCAAGGTCCTAAAAAGCCGACAAACTTTAGAACCAATAACCAAACATATAGCAACTACAGCAATGGTCCTTGCATGGGCGTTTCAAGTGGGTTAAACCATGTGATATCGCAAGTTAAACCGAGCGCTTTCATTACTGTAGTATGTGAGTTTGTTGATGAAAATGGTTAGATATCACTTTCCACAAGTCAGTAATTGGTGTATCCAATAATCACCGCAGCACAACCACTATGTACTAAATTGAGAAAACTATCTGCAATCATATTTTCAAACGAGATAGGATAGTTTTCAACAAGGAAAGCCATAGTACAACTTATGAAAGGCGCGGACGAGTCGCTTTTTCTAAGTTTTAATGTCCAAAAGATCTTCACCACTGACCATCTTGAGAAAATGCCAATAAAAATTTTCTAAGGTAAATGTTTATTTATGAGCTTGACCTGTGACCCTGTAGTTTTTATCTACATAACTTGAAGGCGTAAAAAAATAAACTTAAAGTAAAAAAAAGACGCAGCTTTGTCTTTTGTAAGTCGTAAACACATATGGTTTTCATAGGCGGTCATCTTAAGACTTGACTTAATATTTTTCAAGGTCAAATTTTAGCCTTGACATTGACCTTGGCAATTGACCTTGAATAAATGTAGTGTAAAAAACATAACTGTAAAAATATAAAAACATAATAAAAGTCAAATAATCAAAAATGCTTGTCTAGTAAAGTTGTTGTGTTCTGACCTGTCTGATTTGACTACTTTATAGATTTGCCCCATGCAGGGCACACAAATTCATTGTGATATGACAATAACTTCAGAATACAAAGCTAATCAGAAGGCACATAAATTTATTTAAATGCACATGACTTTTACCTTTGACGTTGACGTTGTTGCCTTTTTTAAAAAGTTAAAAAATGACAAAGATTTTTTTGTTTCTGGTTTACAACGTAGCTTTGCGATAAAAAAAATTAGACGATAACTTCTAAAACGACGTGACAAATCATCAATGCGTTATTTTAAAAAGTGTTACGATCAATCCCTGACCATGATGAGAATCTTTGATTTGGTACATCTTTAAAAGTTTCAAAGTTTATCTGCAGACTAGGTTTTTGGTGTCATCTATTAATTAACAGAGTTTAGTGTGCGAAAACATAATGTCTGACCGGTCCAACTCTAACTTATTGCGTAACATAAGTTAGGAAATTTATACGCAGAACCATTTAAAGAAGGATTGCAACTCGAAAGTGGAAAGCCTTAATAATAATCGTAAGTATAATAAGAAAGCTTTCCAGTCACAAAATCGAAAGCTTTATAAAAAAGACCACACCTGTATCAAATATCCTTGAAATTCGTCCTCAATACAATATATAAATTGTCATTAAAAGGAACAATGTGTAAGGAATAAGTTGATTAAAATAGTTTATCTTTACCCTGACTTCTTTATATTAAAATTGGATCTGGTTCACAATATAAACAGTTTAAAGAAAAGCCATTCAAACTACATTTTAAATAAAAAAGGTGCCGACTTAAATGACTTTGACCATTGATCATTGATCTTAAATGCATTATTCATCAAACACTTAACGATTGTCTCAAATCAGTAATCTACAACAAAACATCAGTACTAAAGTTTCATCAGAGATCCCTGTTTGACTAACAACAATGGCATGACAAATATATTGACATTTTGTCCCAAGATAACATAATATCTATATATTAACAACACTATGTAGAGTGACTGATAAAAGTATTCACAATGCAATCCTACTTACATACTCACTATTCTGCTGTCAACAAAGGAGATTCTCATGAATTGCGATTTCAATCCTTGTGCTGAATACATAAATTGCACAAAAATCAATAAAAACAGCGTTGCATAGCAATTCAGGACATCAAAAATACTGTGATATATATTATTTAAATTGTGGCAGAAATTTATGTAGATACTAAAACTTTATATAGACCTAGGCGTCATCTGAAGGTCACGGTCGCTTGAAGGAATACTAAAAACATAATAAAAGAAGTAATCGACAGCTAAATGTCACTACCGCTTTTTAGAAAAAAGGAGAAGAGGCAATACATGTACCTAGTCAAAACAAAACTTACTTTGTTATCAATGGTACAACATCCTAGAACACATTAACTTATAGAAAACAGGTTTAATGTTATATATATACCTCGCCATAAGTTAAGCACACCTACACTTTTGTTTTGATTTCAAAAATCTGAATGAATATTAACGTTGTGTTATTTATGTACTAAAGCGATCATTCGAGCACGGGAAAATTACTTTAATTAACTCCTCAGTTAAATCTTTAAGTAGCAAAACCAGTTTGTCATACGGTAGTCCAGCACGCCTAAAAGCCTTGTTTTCTTTAACGATTAAGTGTTCATCTCCTGATCTTTTTCGACTTCATCTTTTCATTGTTGCAATACCTAGACGGAAGTGAATCCGAGAAGTGGCAGATCGTTGAAATGCGTAATAGTGGACAGAGCTTGCGTCAGATAGCACAACACTTTAGCATTCACTTTAGTATTGTATCCTGGCTACTGAAACGTCATCGAGATGATGGAACTATTCAGGAACGTCCTAGGTCAGATAGAGCACCAAAAACATCTGAAAGGGAAAATATAGCACTCGTTCTTTTCCTACCGCAGGTCGGGGGTTCTCTCCGGGTACTCCGGCTTCCTCCCCCAATAAAAACTGGACGCCATGAAATAGCTGAAAAATTGCTGAAAGTGGCGTTAAAACACCATTCAAACAAACAAACAAAAAGCACTCGTTCTTGTAGCCAAACGCCAGCCAACCGTTTGCCACTGCAAGATATCTCCGTTACGATTAGAATATTGCAACCAGAGTCGCCGTTCGAACAGTTAACAGGAGCCTAAACAATGCAAGGTTGAGAGCTCGTCGTCCCTTGAAACGTCCACTGGTTACATAGAGGCAAGTTTAGAGTGGGCACGATATCACCGCCATTAGAATATTCGAAGCTGGCGACGAGTACACTGGACCGACGAAAGCAGATTCCTTCTTCGTCATATTGATGGGCGCATGCGCGTTATGAGACAATGAGGCGCTGCTTACAACCAGAACAACATTCTATACACTACTGCGTTTGGCGGTGGGACTGTTACAGTGTGGGGAGGCTTTTCATACTACTGTAAACTGAATCTGTATGTGGTTGATGGAACAATGACAGGACAGAAATATCGAAATGACGTCATTAACGCTATTACTGTGCCACATTTAGACAATCATGCACTTGGTAACTCACCGAGCTGCAATTGTACGTGATGTTATCGAAAGGGAAGCTATTGAGCATCTTCCATGGCCATCCATGTCACCCGATATGAATCCAATTGAACATTTGCCAGATATGATTGGCCGTAAAATCAATAACAGAGCACCTGTTTGTCAAAATGTCAAAGAACTACGTGCTGCGATTAAAAATGAATGGCAGAATATGCCACATGCTACACTTCGTCATTTAGTCAACAGCATGAGGAGGAGAGTTAATGAACTGTACCGGAAGCGAGGTGGTTATTTTGCGTTTAACACATTTCAAACTGACTTTTCTTTCCTTGAACGTTGAACTGTGATGATGTGTTTACTTTTAGTTCATGAAATTGAAGAATGCAATCAAACTTATTTGTTGACTAATGAAAGTTATATTTGCACTGTTTTTTGATATCTTTGCTCTGAACATTTTTTTTATCAAACAATAAGTAAAGCGACTGTAATCATGTTGTTTGCATGTCATTACTGTTCAATAAATTGTCATTTCTTTAAAAAATATTAAAATATATAGAATCTTAAATGAATCCCTGGAAAACAATAGGGTGTTGCTTTACTTATGGCGAGGTGTATATTTTTAATATATGGAAGATAATACTGGTAAGCAGCGCCATTAGACTTTTACACGATGGTTTCATAGCCCAGAATACATTGGGAAAACAGCGCTTTAATAAACATTTATTATTTTAGTGCAAACAATGGCTGGAACTACGTGCAGGTATGGTTATAAAGGACTTGCTAAACAAACTCAAGAATTTTAACAATTACCCGAGTTTAGTTGTATTTGTGGCAGTTATCTGCCAAAGATGCGCTAGAAGAATGTTAGATTATTGTGTTTGGGTTTTTTGTGTGTAGGTGGAGACGTATTTGTGTTTCCGTATTATTTACGTTTTATGTTATGCCACCATACATACTGTTGAATACAATTTAAAATCATGAACTTCAATAGAAAAGTTTTTGTTGTTCTAAACTACTTTAAAACAGATAACGTAGAGGCCCCGAATATACGAAACTTTAAGGTAAAAGAAAGTCAGAAGTAGTAAACAATGTCGAGGAACCTGAATTATCTTGTGGTAGCATGAATGGTCTATAAATATTCTGAAGGCCATACCCATAAGAACAGATGTTAGAGTATTTATACTGCAGGTAGGGCTTGACGCAGGCATTTATTGAAAAGGATCGCAAGTTTTTCTATAGAAAGTCTTGAGTTTTCGCAGGGTACTCCAGCCTCATCCCCAGTTAAAATGGACGCCCTGATATTGATTTAAATTTCTGCAGAAACAAACCAACAAAACCAATACACGTTGCACTATTATTTGCGAATGTTTGTTCGATTGTTTGACTGAGTAATTATTTTTCTTATATTTTTAAAGCCTTTCATACAATTTGATTTTTATTTAAATGTGAATATTATTTATAGATATTTCAAAAATATTTGGAATGTGTTTAATTTCAATAGTATAAGGGTAATAAACAATTTCAAAGACTTCAACCAGACATGGGAAGTTTGCTTTGATGGAACAACACTGTTCGATGCAATGTTAACGTTACAAACCCAGGATGCAACATTCAGGTAATTAAATTTATTTTCCACGAGCGAATGGAACCATATGTAAATGCACATTCTGGTCAACTTCTGTCGTTTTACTTGTAAACACTTACAACGCTCTCTATTGCATTTTAATAAAAATAAATTGCATTTAACAAAAATATTGTCTAGGTCAAAAATGACAACGCTTACCTCTAAATCGACATGTTTTTAACTTGCAAAAATGAAGAATACATTTTAGCTGCTATTTTCTCTTCACAAAGCGCGAAAGATTTAGGTAGAACAATAATTCAACAGCTAAGAATCAGAATCAATGTCTTTAATCTGATGGCATATCTTAACCATTCTGTAACAATGCTAGCAATGTTACCAGTATGTAAGCACATAAAGCACAAACACTAAGATGTTTCCCGATGATTCAACACGAATGTATGAATCAGATAATAGTTTTCTTAGTATGTCAGAATCCTAAACATTCAAACCCCATTTTTTCTAATAATCAAACACTTTAGTCATTTAAAGCCAAATTCATTGACTACTATGTGTTTTACAAAGCAATACCTACAAATTTGCCTATAACACTTTTAATTCAATTACACTAAACTCAAATTTCAATTAAAATGTAGATCAAGATTGATCCTAAATTGAAAACAAACGTGTAAAACTAATGGATAGAGATGTTTTATTAATTAATTGGAGCATTTTGTAGTTTTGCTAGTGAACCATATCCTGTCTTAGGTCATTTTATTGTTTCGATATGCCATATGGTTGCTTGTGATGGACAGTACTGGCAGATTCTGGAACCGGATGGTACGCCTTCAAAACATGGTAAGTATAAATACTATAAAGATAATATATTAGCTAATACAAATATAATGTAATTATCTGCATGAGCAACCTTATCAATATTCTATAAATTGGATTATCACACAGAAAAGCAACAACCAATTCGTTGTGTATATGCACTGCATTTTAAGTCTCGCATAAATAACTATAGATATTAAAATTTAAAAGTTACATGCTTAATCTGCTGTCATGACGTGAAAGCTTACTCTCTATGAGAGAATTTTAATTTATACAAATAAAGGCCATAATATGTGTCTTTAATGAAGATCTCAATGAAAATGAACTTCGAACACATTTATAAAGAATCATTTCTGAGAAAGACATTTTGAAATGTCCATTTGTTAAAGTTTAGTTTAAAAGAATAATACTCTGAGACACAAAACTTGTATTGAGTTACCTGTTTTAAAGTATGCATTAAAGTATGCAAATAAATATTCAATATTTTAAACGTAATTTATTTATTAAACCGGTTGTTATTGTATGATATCAATTCATTAATTTTAGGCGTTGACGGAATTAAACCAGAAAACAACTCCAGGTACACTTTTAACTTGACAACAGTAGACGAATGTAATTAACTGCAACAAATATAATGTGAGCATCTGCATAGACAGCTTCATTTATCAATCGGAACATCTCTCGGCCATTTCCGTCAGGAGTCAGGAAATAGGCGGAAATAACCGAAGTGATCCGACTGCTTTATCTATATTCTGCAAATGGGATTATCAACAGTCAAAAGCAACACAAACTCTATACATGTACCATAAAATCCGCCAAAACGACGTTACAAATTAGCCTAGTATAGGTACCATTTTGGCATATTTTTGTTACACCCAAATATCGATGAATATTCAATTCCTGATTCCTGAAACTATAGCTCAACTTTCTGTTTAGATAAGAAAGTTCTCACTATCAAAGAGAGAATTTAAATTTATGCAAATAAACGCCATACTTAATGTATGTTACACATGATTTCAGTAAGCGTCGTCTACAAGTATGAAGAATCTATTTAATGGAAGGCAGTTTGAAATGTCCGTTTCTCGAGTTTAAGCGCAAAAGAAAAGATAATTTGATATATAGGAAAACTGTCAGATAAATTTTACATATATACACAAACATAAATTGCATTTTGTTTCCTGTTTGAAATAAATTGTCATGGTTAAAGTTTACAAATTAAAAATTCCATTTTTTGAGATAATTTTAAATTTATTAAACTGCTTGCACATATATTTATAGAATTCTGTATTTCAGTTGTTTGTGACACTGCTCCAGAGAAAGACTCCTGAAACGCGTTCAAGTTGGCTACATTTAATACTACTGTTTTAATAGCTTTTACTTTTTGTATACTTTATCTTCATTTTACTAAACTTGTCATTTTTATGGTGTTATATGTAATTTTAATTGTTGTATATGGTTTTATTTTGTTGGTCAATGCCGTTGAAAAAAGGATAAATCCATTTCGAGACCTCACGAGTTTTCTTCTTACACAGGCTCATACTATTATTCTGTAAGAAGATATGTGTCAGAAATCTCGCGTTATCAACACTATGTCTCCCAAGCAAACTTTTGTTGAACTGACTCTACGGGCAGAAAGATCATTGCTTAAGACTCGAGTAGACTTCAGACCATGGCGCACAACAAAGCAGTTCTTTGTTCTTTGACCTTATGTTATTATGTGAAAAATGCCTACAACACTAAAGATCTCCATCGTGTCTTTGTGGAATTTAAGGAAAACAAATGGTATACTGCCCTTTGGTCGACTATGCATCTGTGCATCAACTTTAGTAGAGTCAACCTATATACCAAATATTGTCATCCTTCCATGCATCGTTAGAGGAACCAAACTAATCCAAAAACTTGTAACTGAACCGTAAAATTGGGGTTAAGGTCAGGTGACAACTACCCGACAGCCATGTACTGTTCATAAGCAAACTGTGTTCCAAATATTGTTAACCTACCATGAATGGTTACTGAGAAACTTACCAAATCCAAAAGCATTAACCTAGTGACTGGGCCGTGAAATTGAGGTAAATGTCATGCACTTTTCATCAGCAACATGAATACCAAATATTGTCGTCCTACCATGTATGGTTACCAAGGGAATTACCTAATCCAAAAAACATTAAAGGCGACACTTACTGACTACCACTTATCTATATACTAAATATTATAAACAAATCATGCACGTTTACAAAGGAACCAGCCTAATGCAGAACATTTTTAATGTAGTCACTGGACCTTGAAATTGGGATCAAGGTCAGGTGACAGCTACCATACTTTCATGTAACTTTCAACCTAAAATGTTTATCTGATTAGAGAGGAGCTTACCTTATCCAAAAACATTAATGTAGGCATTGGACCATGAAATGTAGGTCATGGTCTACTTACAAGTGACTGAATGACAAGTAGTCCTCATAAGCTACCACTGGACCAAATTTGATGAACCTAAGGCTTAAGCGTACAAAGATATATTGCAACTTAGTACATAATATATATTTTTGCCTTTTTCCTATTGGCCTAAACCAATACACGTGACTTTCCATTTCTTATCATATTGGTTTGCAAAAACTCATTCTACTCAATAAAAAACCATATTGCACTCTCGTGAGAAATTTATAAATAAAAATACCTAGCACGTGCCGTTTCCTTCAACGAAAATACAATATCCAATCAAATCCTCTTTCTTTAATCCCCTCAACCAATCAAAATTATGGTTCTGACTGATGTTCAGATTATGTTATTGTAACGTCATCGAGTGAACGTAATACGGATAGTTCTGGTGCTAATAAGCGAAGATTTGCAGATATTACTAACTTGGAAATTAATGAAATCTTTAGGAAAGGAGATGCTGTCAACACTCGCAAATCGATAGGGCAAGAGATTAGGTTTTTATACGAAATATTTACGTGAAACTGATATGTCAGTTAGTTTGGAAACGACAGACCCTCGGGAATTGGACTCAATTTGCTGTAAATTATATGCAGAAGCAAGGACTGAGGATGGAACAATATACAAGAAAAAAATACTGCAAACATTTCGTCATGGATTATGTCGATATCTTACCGATTTTCGAGAAAAAAACATTATGAAGACAGTCACTTTCGGGAATAAAAAAGTCCTGTATATTCCATTTCATTACTCAATAAATCATATGTGTAATAAAACAATTACTACACTTGAACTTGATCAATATGAGGTTGTATGGAGCAGGGTAGAATGATATTGAACTCGGCTTCGCCTCGTTCAATATTATTCTACCCTGCTCCATAAAACCTCATACTGATCTCGTTCAAGTGCAGTAATTGTATAATATCCAGTGTTAATGGACTGGCGATGGAAACCCATGTATATGTCTTGCCCCCGGCAATTAAAGCTGACAAACAAAAACAGGGTGATAACTTTGTATTCCCACAAATCTACATATACACTACTCAAACAATCATAGGCCTAAAAAAGAATTGGCATTCTTCTAGTGTTTCCTTAAGGACATCTTGAACAAAGATATGTAGTACACAAGTACTCACCACTGATATTTGGGGAAGGCCAACAAATAATAACAAATCTGAAATTTTTTAATGTATTTGCATTTATGTCAAATGCATTTAAAATAAAAATAAATAGTTCTTCTTTTCATAAAATCACATAAACACAACCTTCAGCACATGTATACAATAACGTACAATAACATACAATTACAATATCACAGATATTTTATCCACTGTCAATGTGAAAAGTGCTTCCATATAAAAATTAATGGAGCTCCATAGCAGCTGTTATACAAAATGACATCTTGGTGTTCTTGCTTTTCCCCTCAAAAAGTTCACTTTATTATTTCATTAGCAGTGGACATTTATAAGATCTTTATTCAATATCAACAGTAAAAAGTAGACATGATAAGTTGACCACCATTTAAAATTGTCAAATAAATGGACGGTTTATCGGACTGAATAAAACAAGTGCTTATAAAAGACAAAAAAGATAATTTCCTTGAAAGTCACACAATTTGCCAAAATACAGATTAAGCAAGTTTTATATAAAACAACCATTACCGGTTACTGTTAAAATACCTTACTTTTAAGATGGTGTTAGACAAATCTGTATAGACATTTAAGTGTAATAATCTTATCATTCCATGCTGTTTCTGTATGGCAGATCACTAGGCTATTTTACAAGCCGAATTGTACTTATAAAACTAACCCACAATTCTGAATACAACACAAACAGCAGAGGTTATGTTCTTTCTTAAAAAGAAAGAGCAGTGCATATTATTAAATATGTGATTTATCAACAAAAAAGGACTTTAAGTTTTAACAGTAATTTTTCATAGAACTCGAACAGAAGTGCAATTTTGTGAAACATAATGAAAATCTCCAGACTTATTTATTCTCTGAAACCTTTATTTTTAACTTGGTTGATGTTTAAACCTATTAAGTCAGTTTGGAAATTTTCACTAAATAGTCTTAGAAATTTTTTGGGCAAAGCTGCACTTTCTCTTCTCTAATATAAATGATCACAACATATGGAGGATTGTTTATAGCTTCTTATTATCATAGAAAGGCAGTTTGACTCCATTAAACACTTCCATAATACTGTTTAGATAATCAATTCATCATTTGAGGACAAGTTTTGGATCTGTAATAAGTGTGCTCAATTGTGTTACTTTGGTCTGTATTTTCCCTCCTAATTTATTGTATTTCTTCATCATGAAATATTCAATCTCTTCTTCTCTCTTCTCCCTATGAATAAAAACATAACATTATTTAAGACACTTGTAATCAGTATCAAAAGCGTAGTAAAATCTATTAACCTTGGTATCTTTGATGACATTTTAATTATAATCAGTACTGGCTTTATAGGGAACAAATTGATGTTTGTTTGGTTGTTTGAATGGTGTTTAATGTCACAGTCAGCAATGTTTTCAGCTATTTCATGGTAGCCAGTTTTTATTGGGGAAGGAAGCCCTTCGGTTGGAAAACTGGCTATCCTTTCTCAATTAAGATTGAAATCGGGTACACCCGCAATAAGACTCGAACCTACAACCTTGGTGTTGACAGACCATGTAATCAATAGTAGACAAACTGCCTTAATCACTCGGCCACTGAGGCCCGGAACAAATTTGTTGACTTGTACCAAAAATGTAATTAGTATGTGAAAAAAGACCAAAGGACAGCACTTTAAATTATGTAAACACTAATTTACATAATTTTGTTTTTTCAATGCTACAGTAACAGAGCTATGCACAGACAATATAAGTTTATAATAGCCATTTATTTGTTATTCGAACATCACTATGCCCTGTCATTGCAAAAACAAATGTTAGAGAGACTAACTTCCATGTCTGCTTTGTAATGCAGAACACACCACAATTTAGTATTTTGAAGCAACAAGCACCAATTTTAAAGGCATTAATAGAATAAGAGAAAAAGCCATGCTTCCAAGCATGCTAAACAAGCAGTAGTTGTACATAAAACATAGACTTTTTGACAAAATGCCCCTGTTTAAATACTTTTAATTGTATTATGGTGACCAGTAAGACAAGAGTGTCCAGAGGGCACTGCCAACTCCAGAATAAGTACTGGTAACATGGAAGATAAAACAATTTATATCTGTAATTGCAATAATCTTGAAACCAGCACACATTACAGTTATAACAATGATAACCAAATCACATGTTTTACCAATCTGCCCAAAAGACCCATACATTTTAAAATTTATTTACCTGGGAACAGGACCGTATGTTGATACTGGAATGTTTGTTGCTGGTAATTTGTTACCATAAGGGAATACATCTCTGAAAAAAAAATTTCTGAAATCAAAATCTCATTTAATTTGATTTAAAATTGAATGGATCTTTCCAAGTTTCACTGATGTATGAAATCATTAACTGAAGCATATTTTCCTATAAGCCCAGTAGCGCTTCATGATGGAAATGTGGTAGGGTCAATGTACTCATAGGTTAAAAAAAAATTGAAATAAAACAATTGTTTAAAATGTTATTTATAACAATACATGTTGGAATATCATGACAACATTTAAATGAATGTCAGTTTTTTGCTTATATTGTTGTTGATGCTACTATGGTGCTTTGATGTTTCATTGAAAATTGAAATATCACTTGTTATGACCATGTGACTTAATTCAACTAAAAAATTACAGATTTCAATTAAATGCATATTGATGAAACTGAAATGCATATTGAGTTATAGATATCATATAATACACATTTTTTTTAATCTTAAATCTTACTTAAATATTACAATAATAATAAAAACAATAATTACATACTTATATTTCAGCAGTACAGCGGTCCCCTCTTATAAGACCAACCCATCTGCAGGGAATTTTTTTTAGAATTTTGAGGGCTTTAGTCACTTTAATAGAAACAAAGTTTAAGCAATTTATCTATGTATTATGTGTTTCACATGGATTATGCGCCATTTGTGGTCTTATTATCGATGATAACCACTTTGAAAACGAAGAGTACAATGGCCCTTAATAAAAAATTGTAACTGACTGATAAACAAACACTTTATAAATGTTTTAACATTGAAGTTCTTTCAAAATTTAAAAACATTTTTATTTTAATCATTTTTTTCAAATACATTTATAAGCTGCAACTTGTTTATACTGTACATTATATGTCAACAGTACAATTTATGATTCTTAGCAGCTGCTATACAGCATGTCTGCTAAACTGACTAAAGCCCTCAAAATCCTAAAAAAAATGATCTAATTACCATCTGAACAATACATTACAACAACAAAATTACAGAACAGAATAAAAATGCTATGCAAGCATACATAATTTGAGTAAAATCAACATATTTTGTTATTTCCCTTTAAAAAAACATTGTTCTAAAATACTAAACAAGAGCCCATGTTCATAAAGAAATGTAAGACTTAATCTGTCGTAAGTCATATGCTTTGTACAAGATTGAAGACCTATCATAAGTCATATTGGCTTTTTGTGAAACTGGAGAATGAGGAGCATGACAGCATAAATGTCTGGAGACAATTTTTACAGAATGTTACAAAGGTCTGGAAACCATTACAACCTGGGTAGTGGAGAGCTTATGTCATTCACAGTGTCAAATCCACATAAGTTTTCTTTTTTAACTTATTTCAGTATGTTATATATTAGAGATTGGCAATACAACAAAAAATAATAGTATTTCTTGTTGTCAATTGAACTAAGGGAGATAATCTATGGACTATTACAACAACTTACTGTGAAGCTTTCTCATCTGTTGGAGCTGACATGTCAATCAGAGGAAACTGTGCTGTAACCATATCGGGTGTGAGCATGACTTCCTGTCTGGAGGTCGACCTACCATCATCTTCTTCCCTGTTTACAAAGAATTTATAACATGCACATAGAAATATGAACGTCCCATACAAGTTTTCACTGCTATTTAAAACTAAAAAGTTTTTTCTTCTTTAATTAAGCACTAAATACGAACTGAATAACTTGATGAATGATACCTGATTGGAAATTAGAGAAGAAATGGAAAAAAATGAGAAGAAATCTATAAAAAAAAGAAAACCTCAAACACACTTGTTGTGAAATTCCAGATTGAAAGACATAAGCAAAAAGGCCTTGTAAAGAATTATGCAAGATATTATCATAAAAATTGTTCATGTATTGAGTTGTACCATATTGTTTAACAGAGACAGAGACAAACAAAGAAGAAGCCAAAAACAAAGCACTTAAACTTACTCATCTACAATGTTCTGTTTGTCATCCTCAGGTAACGAGTCTAACAAATCAGGTACATCTCTAGGTAAGAGGTCATTATCAAACTGGTCATCCCTACAAAAAAAAAGATAAACTAAGCACCAATCAGTATTGCATTATGGACAAGACTTGTGTTTATGGTACTGTAAAACATTAAAATTTCATGGTGTTTGCAAGGAGGTTACAATCACAACAGTTTATATCTGCAAAAAGGTCGGGGGAAAATAAATGATGAGTACAAACGTCATGTAAATTATTTGTCTTGATTCTTCTAGTCACAATATTGCCAACTGTTTGGAATTTGAAAGGACAAATTAATTTAAAAACAAAAAAATACAAAATCTAGCAGGTGTCACATTAAATGATCAAACCAGTCATTAACCATTATAACACAACATGAACATACAATCAATCACCATGATAATTAACAATTGTGTACACCTACAGGAAAAAACTACATGTATTGAGTTTGTCTTAACGTGAATCAGTCAGCTATTAAAATTTATCAACAAACAGCAAAAGACAACAGAACGACAACTTAAATTTATTTTGTGCCCTTTTTCGATACAACACAAATATTTATTTTCAATTTCACAAAAGTTTGTATTGTCAATCAGTCCTCTGAATAAAAATCGATCAACGACAGAAATGGCCGGATTTCGTTAAACAAGAAGTAGGTGAGCGACAGACGGGAAATCGAATCCCACATTATGGGAGGCCATGCTGATGCTGCATACCAAATTTCAAGAGAATGTGATTAGTAGTTGCTGAGAAAACTGTTACGAAAATTTTCTTCCATTTAACATTAATGTTAAAAAATTAACTAAGTCTGTTTACAGGAAGTATGTGAGCAACAGACCTGAAATTGAATCCCATGTTATGGGAGGCCATGCTGATGCTGAATATCAAAATTTCAAAAGAATGTAATTAGTAGTAGCTGAGAAAACTGTTACGAAATTTTTTCCCCACCCCCTGCCCGGGAGACATTCACCATACTATAACATGGATTTTCACCCTGTGAAATCCAGCCAAAAACTGCAAAAGTTTGCTTACCTGAATATTAATTGGTTAACAGTTTACTGTTATTTGTTTGTTATGTAATACATGATTTTGTGATGATTTAAGTGTTCTATATGGCTAGATACCGAGGTCACTGTGGAGAATTAGTTTTTGGTTGAATCATTAGAAAAATAAAAAAGGAACACAAAATTCTTTGCAATGACAATTTTACTAACCAACTAGGAACCCAGACATTGATAAGTGTAGATGTATTACTTACCACCTAGGAACCCAGACATTGGTAAGTGTAGGTGTATTTGACAGTGATGTCAGCCCTTGGGATGGAAACTTTTTCCATGTCATCACACCCCTAACAACATCCTGTGCAGAAAATAGATATATACTATAAATAATGATAAGTGACAGGCATGAAATCTATATTTTTTAACAGGAAGCAGGAAAACGTGTAAATTCGACTACAAATTGCTTATACAGTAAAACCTGTATAAACCGGCTACCTATGTGGCCGAATTAGACGGTGGGCCGATTTGTTCGGATTTGGAAAATCACAGAAAGAGAAAAAGGGGGGTTTTAAAGACTATGTGCAACTTTGATGTACACTCATTTTATATGCAATGGAATACATGAAAGAAATGTAATAAAATGTATTATATTTAATAAAAGCTATACTACAAAATGATATTTTATCGATATATACGAGAGTAATAATTACTCAATAGTTTAATTCGAAACACATGTCAAGGGTTCCTTGTCTTTTCTCCATTTTACTAAGCACGATATTGTCCTCTGTTAGTTATTACATACGCAAAAGATACTACAGGTAACGATAATTTTTACTGTTTGCAAAGTTTATCATGTATGTTGTGTGTCGAATCATATTCTCAGACTTGAATCTTTACGAGATCGTTTGGCGCCGGAATGTTACATCATCGTCAAACTTTTGCTCTCCATTTTTTCTTTTAAAATTATTGGTTTTAAAAATGATTCACATGTCTCTAAAACATTGGTTCATTAATATGATTCACTTTTGAAAATAATGCAAATTATGAAAATTAAATTAATGGTTTTGAAAACAATTCACCTTTGTTGTACGCTTTGGTTCATTAATTAAATACGCCCTCAAGGAGACCCCACAAGTCATGTAAATTACCTTGTTTGAAAAGATATCAATTGATTAAATAAATACATCTGGTCATGTAAATTATTCAGCTTAAACAGGTAAATTTTACTTGAGAAATGTGTATTGGACTGGACATTAGGGTCTTAATTCGGAATACACGAGGTCCGGTTTATACAGGTTAAATTAACGAAGGACTTTAAAAGGAAAAAATGGAACCTAAATTTTCCACCGGAATCTATAGGAAACCGGTTTATTCAGGGGCCGGTTTTAAAAGGTTTTACTGTACATGGACTTCAGGTGTTGAATTCAATAAAATTTATATTTGTTTACTGGAAAGACTGGTTCCGTTTCTTCACTAGTATAGAATATGAAGCAATAAACATATGACACCTATGAATACCCCTTGTACAAATTATGAAAAAGTAAAATAAACCATTAGAAAATATGTAAACACTAGAATTTCCAGTAATCCAATCATTGCAGTGATAATAATTATTATAATTTTCAAAGGCCCCTTAAAGAGTTCTATTGGTTTGTGTACTTACTGTGTCATAAAATTCAAAAATTTGTGTGACATATATTAAAAAATAATACAGTTCTGGTACAAAAATGATAAAAACTAAAATTTCTGCGGCAAAACCTAATCCTTACTTCTCTATCCAAGTACTTCCTCTGTGTGGCAGCATGTTGATTTGTGGCATGGTCTTTTCTAATGTACCTAGGCAGTGGACACAAGTGGAAATCAGGGTCTACTTCAGCATAAGGAGCTGGAGCTTGGAATACTTGTAAGCCAGGAGCTGGGTTCTATAACATTAGAATTAATCTATACATATACAGTGCAGCTCTGTACACATCTGAGCAATAAAATTAGAATTAATCTATACATATACAGTGCAGCTCTGTACACATCTGAGCAATAAAATTAGAATTAATCTAAACATATACAGTGCAGCTCTGTACACATCTGAGCAGACACTGTTACCCCACTTATACAATTACAAATTAACAAGAAACATGTGACATTGATGTCCTGTGGCACAACCCCCCCTTTTTCAAATTTCACTCAAGCATAAAATATTTAGCACAGCCCTACAGAATTTGCCAGTGAAGAGATCTCATCATGTTGTAACTGTGTACCATGTTTCATGACAATATGTAGTAATCTTCACATATTCAATACAAACGTAAATTGAAGTGGGACGGACAAACACACAAATGAACTGAAATTATATGTCGACATACTTATGTTGGAGGAACATTTAACACAGTATATTGCTAGAATACAGAGACCCTTGTAATGATCAGTTTTGACACCTACATTGTCCCGATTGTTTTGTTTGCAATGGTACACATTATGAGATGTAATGTTGCAGACAACATTTTACAATGTTCAGCACATTAATTCAGGACCTAGAACCATAAAATGTTTTTTAGTACAAATGTTTGGTCAGCTGGAGAATTTTTATAATTAACATAATAACAGAGGAAATTGAAAGTTTTGATTCGATGAAATTGAAAATACAAAAATTCTCAGCTAAGAATTTGTATATAGTGCCATGGCCTAACATTACAATCAAAGTTACAATTAGCTGCAAATCATTTTATAATTAAGGGCTTTTTATTGGGTTTGAATTTTTTATCCAGCTTGGGAGGAATAAAATTTATTTTTATGTGAAAAAAAGATATTTAAAAAAAGTTCTGGTGTTAGCATTCAAAATTTTCACTAGATTTTTAATCCCCCTTTATTGTTTTACTTGGAAAACCCTTAATATTTGGTAGGACTACAATCCTGACCAAAATAAACAAATTTACAGACAAAGATATACGGTAGTACAACTGTAAACACTCACAAAAATATGTAGTGGTGGATATTCTATTGGCTGGAACAAGGCTTTAGGTGGAGTTAATGCCACTGGCTGTGGCTGTACAACAACATCAGGTTTAGGTGGCTCTTCTGTACCTTCCAGTACTACCCCTTCCTCTGTAACGTCCACCACTTTTGGTGCTGCCGTCACAGCCTGGTATGCAGATAATGTTATGACTTCATCCTACAACAGAATAAACAACAAGTTCAACAGAATATAGTTTTCTTCCGTATGCCACTAATACAACAACAAACAAGATAAATTATAGCTAGAGAGCAGGCACGTCACTTTAGTTATTGATGTTTCTTAACAGTGGTCAATATTTCCCATATATATGCAATTTGTCACCTGAAATTACACAAAACATCAACTTCTGCTTAATATAGTAATTTGTAATGAAATTTACCTCATAACTATCAACCATTAACTTTTAACATTTGTGTTTATTGAGTTAACTGTGTTTTTTTTGCAGGCATGTTGATTACCATTTTAAAATTAAAAAAAAGAGAATATTATACTGACATAGATGATTTAATTGTTTCATGTAATATTTTTAAGCAAACACAAACACTGGGTTAAAGTTGAACAGTACAGATGCATTAGTGTGACTTTCAAACATTTAACACTTTACAGAACTAAATTTTACACATGTCTGCTAACCTCAGCATCTGATCATAATGGTCTGGCCAGTTTAGGAGCTACATATTGGCTAAAACTGATACTAACCGCAGCACCTGATCATAATTGGCTTGACCAGTTTAGGAGCAACATATCTGCTAAAACTGATACTAACCTCAGCACCTGATCGTAATGGTCTGGCCAGTTTAGGAGCTACATATCCACTTGCTGATGTGTGTGGTTCATGAGAATCGTATCCCAACAGTCTATAGATCTGTGGTACCTGATCCAACAAACAGTTTATGCTTATTATCCTCTTGACAAGAACATGTTTAAAATAAAACAGAGATTTCTAGTTACACAGTTTTTTACATACCACATATCTTAAAAAAAATATTTTCTTTTCATTTTTGCACAGGATATGTTTTGTAAAGGTTTGTTTTGAAACGAGGTAACTTAATACATTTCAAACTTTATATGCAAGGTCTATATTTACTTTATAAAATGTAAAACCTTGCATTTCTTACATTTATTTTAATCAAAACAGCTGATGTCAATCAAAGGGTCAGTAACATCTATTTATTTATAACACATCATGATAAAAAAAATACTTTAAATTTATTTAAAAAATACACATGTATGTATAAACAAAAGCAGATTAAAAGAAATCAATTAAAGATAAACAAACATATTTTGTCTGTTGGTAAAAAAAAGGAAAAAATGGCAGAGACATTAGTATCCAGAAAAAAAACCTGACAAAATGTCTGAGAATTATATACATATGCTACCTTTAAACCAAAGAAAGAAAAAAAACTGACAAAATGTCTGATAATTAAATACATACGCTACCTTTAAACCAAAGTAAGGAACTTTAGTCTTCACCACCACTTCAGTAGCCTTGAATGGAACTTTTCCAAGAGCATCTGGTGCCTGTCAACAGAAATTTATAAAATAATATATTCTCCCAAGGGACCAGTAGTTTTAATTTCATCAGGTTACATGTATCTGAAATAACATCACCATTTGAAAAGACTTCACTTTTAAGAAATGCTATGGATAAAGTCAAATATTCTGATTTCTTGTCAACTAAACCTGTAAAACAAAAAAGAAAAATCAGTTTTTATGAAGATCTTTAACTTCCTATTGCACAGAATAAAGAACAACATTTTGAGCATTTTCTTTTGTTGCTACAGAATTTACTGTATTTTTTCATGGTAAAAGTATAAATTTTCATGACATCAGAAATTGTATATTTTTTAAACTAAACAATTGCATATATTCTAAGTCTACAATTTTGTTAAATAACTGTATAATTTACCAACTATCTGTTTGTGTATTTTCAGTTTCCAATTTTGTCCTATGACATGTATCATCTTGTATATATAAAATATTTACTAATAACCAGTTTTTCAACTTCCACTGATAATCTTGATTCAATGCAGTTCCATAAAAAATTCATGCTGTGTTTGAAAGCAATTTAGTATGAGCCCACAACCAAAACAATACTTCACATTTAACCTGCATGGATAATTTGTTTTTACAATTAAAAAAAGAATGCAGCATTAGACTCCACATGTATTTTTCCATTAAAGATTTTTTTAAATGCAAAACGTGTGGAACCCTTTGTGACAATCAAATGTCTTACCATGTCATCCTTGACATTTGGTGGAACATATGTCGGGAATGTATATTTATGTATGACTTCATTAGATAGTGCTAACTTTGTTGGGATCAGCTGCTTTTTAGCATCATCATCTAATTTTTCTTGCTGGTCACCTGAAATTAATGAAATGAAAAATATATGTTATAAAATAATAGGATTAAAACATTTTTTATATTTTATAAAAAGATTTTTCTTTCATTCTTACAACATGATGTACAAAAAAAAATAAGTGTTCAGTTATCTTAACATGTAAAATAGGCATACCCTAGAATGGAGAACTACAAAACTATCTAGGGACACCCTAGAATGGAGAACTACAAAACTATCTAGGCAGACCCTAGAATGGAGAACTACAAAACTATCTAGGCAGACCCTAGAATGGAGAACTACAAAACTATCTAGGCAGACCCTTGAATGGAGGACTACAAAACTATCTAGGCAGACCCTAGAATGGAGGACTACAAAACTATATACCCAGACCCTAGAATGGAGGACTACAAAACTATCTAGGCAGACACTAGAATGGAGGACTACAAAACTATCTAGGCAGACCCTAGAATGGAGGACTACAAAACTATCTAGGCAGACCCTAGAATGGAGAACTACAAAACTATTTAGGCAGACCCTAGAATGGAGGACTACAAATCTATCTAGGCAGACCCTAGAATGGAGGACTACAAAACTATCTAGGCAGACCCTAGAATGGAGAACTACAAAACTATCTAGGCAGACCCTAGAATGGAGGACTACAAAACTATCTTGGCAGACCCTAGAATGGAGGACTACAAAACTATCTTGGCAGACCCTAGAATGGAGGACTACAAAACTATTTAGGCAGACCCTAGAATGGAGGACTACAAATCTATCTAGGCAGACCCTAGAATGGAGGACTACAAAACTATCCAGGCAGACCCTAGAATGGAGGACTACAAAACTATCTAGGCAGACCCTAGAATGGAGGACTACAAAACTATCTAGGCAGACCCTAGAATGAAGGACTACAAAACTATATACCCAGACCCTAGAATGGAGAACTACAAAACTATATACCCAGACCCTAGAATGGAGGACTACAAAACTATCTAGGCAGACCCTTGAATGAAGGACTACAAAACTATCTAGGCAGATCCTAGAATGGAGGACTACAAAACTATCTAGGCAGACCCTAGAATGGAGGACTACAAAACTATCTAGGCAGACCCTAGAATGGAGGACTACAAAACTATCTAGGCAGACCCTAGAATGGAGAACTACAAAACTATCCCGGCAGACCCTAGAATGAAGGACTACAAAACTATCTAGGCAGATCCTAGAATGGAGGACTACAAAACTATCTAGGCAGATCCTAGAATGGAGGACTACAAAACTATCTAGGCAGACCCTAGAATGGAGGACTACAAAACTATCTAGGCAGACCCTAGAATGGAGAACTACAAAACTATATACCCAGACCCTAGAATGGAGAACTACAAAACTATATACACAGACCCTAGAATGGAGGACTACAAAACTATCTAGGCAGACCCTAGAATGAAGGACTACAAAACTATCTAGGCAGATCCTAGAATGGAGGACTACAAAACCATCTAGGCTGATCCTAGAATGAAGGACTACAAAACTATATACCCAGACCCTAGAATGGAGAACTACAAAACTATCTAGGCAGACCCTTGAATGGAGGACTACAAAACTATCTAGGCAGACCCTAGAATGGAGGACTACAAAACTATCTAGGCAAACCCTAGAATGGAGGACCACAAAACTATCTAGGCAGACCCTAGAATGGAGGACTACAAAACTACCTGTTTAACATAGGACTTGAGACTACAAAGAGGACTTGAATAGGTGTCTACATAAATATGCTAACATAGTGAGGATTTAGTAAGCAGCTCAACACTCTTAACCCTTTGATGAAAGGACAAAAAAGCTATCTACTAAACATCAGCATGTTTTAGGTAGCCAAGCTATCTATTTAACTTTCTTAGGCAGGTTCTAGGTAGCCGAAAATGCTACAGACCTATCACCGAATCTTCCATTTCCAGGTCCTAGGTAGCCTAGAGGACTACAAAGCTAGCTGCTAAACATCCCTAGGCCCTAGGTGGCCAGTTTTATTTTATTCATCATGAGATTTCTGTGTTGTTCTTCATGATTGTTGTTTGTTTTATAAGGTTGTTTTCATTAAAAAAAATCATTAAAATATGTCTGAACTAAGCAAAAAGCTCTTTTATGAAATTTACACTTTGAAGTCTTCTTATATATAATAAGTACCTGTTACTAAATTAGTATATCTTTTATCATGCCATTCTGTGACAAGTTTGGCCAGAGATTTCAACTTGAGAGATGCCCTTGATCGTATTATAACCTGAAAAACAAAAATATGTTGACAATAAATGTATTTGACAAAATAAAAATAAAGGAAAGAAATTCAGCACAAAGTCACTCCATTAGATTTAAAATTCTTTAAATTGCTGCAGACTACTTTATTTAGTAAGAATTTTTGTCCCTCTTCAATAATTGCTATAGCTATTGTGCAAAGTCACATACATGTATATATCTGGAATGTGGAAGCCTTGAGTAGTTATCTGGGAACAACATATATTTTGTTGAGCAGCACAGACACAGTTGTACTGACAGTTAAACTATCTATCTCGTTATGTCATGACTTTTCTGTGTAATTACCTTTCTTGCTGCCTGTGCAAATTTACTTAATGCTTTGTGTCTGACAGCCCACAAATCATTGGTGTAGGTATCAAACATGGCGCCCTCTGGTGCTAACTGTAAAATAAATAAATAAATAAATGGCTGGAATTATTATTAAAAAGACTGAAAATGCTTTATTGATGGAGGGTTTGAGTCTCACTGCAGGGAGTGTACACAGCTGCAATCCTAACTGGGGGGGGGGGGTTCTTCATTAGCTAATTGGGCTTCCTCCCCAAATAAAACCTGGAGGCCATGATATAGCTAAAAAACTGAGAAAAGTTGTGTAAAACACCATTTAAACAAACAAACAAACATCATTGATAGAAACAAATTTTAAAAGTCATTATTTGAAACATGGGTCTGGAAACAGTCATATTTGCCGGACATGACCGAAATTTACACTAAAATGACAGACTAAGATTTGCTCAAATCGGACATCTAAAAAGTAATATTTACATGCAATAATCATTTGTTGGATTTAATCCCTTCAATTTGTATTATAAATCAACCCTAAGGCTATTTCCTGTCGCTGACACATGTTTTATGACCACCGACCGGTGATTACATAAAAAGGTCAACAGGTGACAGATCTGTTTTATCCATATCGTAAACATACTATTGCAATAACATTTTGAAGCAATAGAGATTGAATATAATAGATCAATGTAATATAGTTTCTATATCACATTGCTAAGAAAATAAGACAACTTTACAGTATACGTGCAACTTTAATGAAAAACACGTGCGGTCAAAATTGTACACTAAGCAAGCTCTAATGTGACTTAATGTTACATAAATCAAGAGAAAACCAATTTGAATAAAAATTCATTGAAAATAATTAGAACAAAAATGATTATTTCATTTAATAATAAAAACGTGTAAAGAGCATCGATCGCTGAATGACGTATAAATTCAATTCGGGTCCGAACTTGTGGCAATTAGGTGACAACTTCCTATTTCCGGTTAATGAAAAACTCGCCATGATATTAATCAAAATAATGCCGTTTCCCATTATTTTGTTTCATAGACAACGTCATTTTCCAATAAAGACTTTTTAGGCAGGAGAATGTATCGCTACATATATTTTCTTTTTCACATGATGCATACATCGTAGGATCCATCCCAAATTCCATGGTACAACCTGCTTATTCACATTATCGTGGCGAATCGACCCGACGTGCAAACAAGTTTCGGTAGGAAACGACCCGATACCAACATTCACTACCATGGAATTTGGTAATTTCTTAGGGGGAAAAATGACCGAAATGGGCAGGGAAAACTTCCAGACCCCTGATTTGAAATTATATAATTGGAACCAAAAATGGAAATTAATTTTGCCTTTGTGGTCAATAAAATAAAAATTTTAAAATGACTGTGTTAGTAGATAATTATAGCCAGACACCAACCATTGAAAAATGAAAGGGGGGGGGGGGGGAGAGACATTTGTAGTGATGTGTGATTATATCATTTAAATTGTACTGTATACAAACACTTTTGTACTGTCTTTTTCACTTTGAATTGGAAACTTTTAATAAGATTGCTTTGTATTTGTTTTATGCATGAGGGCCTCAGGGAAGATTACTTATACATGTAATACTAACTGTGTAACCCTCTCTAAATAAAGACTTTATTATTATTATTATCAATATAGATTACATGAGGTATAGTAATGGAAGACATTTGTAGCATGCCCCTTTTTTAAAAATACCATACATCCATTTTTAAATGCTATTTTTTATCAATGAAATAATAGTAACTAGTGTAGGGCTGTATCCAGAATTACGGACTTATGAAGGAATGAACATTACTAACGATATTTATCGACATGAAGATTGTCAGAAGATATAAAAGTACTGGTGAATTAAATAGAGAAATTCCATATAATGGACTTTTAAAAAAAATATATAGACCATAACTACCGGTTTAAAAGGTTGTTCAACAACATCTTTATACATAACTAAAGTGAAAACAAAGCTGTACATTTTAAAATAAAATTTCATGCAAGATACCAAAGGTATTGCACAAATATTTGCCGGACCAACAGGCTTCATCTGTGTTTTTCAACAAAGTATTGTGTACAGTAATGGAAACTGTGATCAAATGAACTACAAAAAGGTCTGCTGATATGTTTACCTCTGTGGCATCTCTGAAAGTCCTCCGTAATATACACTTGGTCCCTGTCCTAACATATTCATCCTCCTGAACTGGGTCCCCTCTCCTCTTGTACTGGTTAACAGAAAAAGAAATGTTATTAAATACATTTATCTTAAATCTTGACATAATTTGAATCAACATTATTTCTTTTCAACACTGGGCAGTTAAAAAGTATCATAATATACAATGGATTTATAAATAAACAATCATATTATAGAGTTTACTAGTTAAAAACTAAGTTAATGCACTGGCCATGATGGGGACAAAATAACTATTCTGTTATACTATAATCCCAGGACTAAACATTGTTTCTTGTTTGTTTTCACTTTCATGCCACAATTTAGCTTGGTGGTGGCACTGTATATACTTACAACATATTCATCCCAAGCTTCTCCCCTTGCTGACAACACAGTGGCACGGGCATCATTAGTGATCTGGTCATCTCCTAATTTGACCTGCCATCGTAACTGGTTTTGTCGTTCTTCATAGACATTCTGTCGAACATTGTGTTCAAACAAAGCTTCCTGAAATTATGATAAAAATCAAATAACATGAGACAAATTTTTAGAGTTTTTTCTATTTTAACATACATGGTACCCAGGAAAGGCACTAAGAAAGTACATTGACCATCTATAGTTGCAATTCAATGTATTTTGATACATTTTCATACAGTAGAGACAGATTTGACACCCAATAATGGAAGTGATTTAAACTGTGCTCCCTGGATCATATGTTTAATTAGGACAGCATAATAATATGCTCTATATAATGTGAAATAAGCAGATTAACGATATTAAATGACAGAGCCTGGATAGTGTTTCAAGATGAACTCTGCATTAAAAGGGTAATACTCTGTTTCACTATTGAGTATGGTATCAATTTATTATTTAAGTTTACAGTCTACATTAAGGCCTACTGAAGAAAAATTTGATAAAGTTTCTTAGCTCCACATCTTGAATATGCATGGATTCATTATCACAGTTTTATTGAAAGATAAAAAACAGTTTCAATAACCATGCATGGACACATGTGTTTTAAATATATAATGTTCCAGAAGTAGAACTTCACTATCATGATGGCAGTGCCTAGGTGCTACCATTGTTGTTATTCTGGAACAGTCCTCACTTTGTATTGTCTACAATGATACAGTTATTGAAAAAAGTGTCCAGAGATCTGATGTTATTTCAGGAATACTGTAAACACATAATATTTGCAGTCTTTCAGTTTTATGTAACTACTTGAATTAATCTGTACTGTAAAAGTTGAAATTCCCTAAAAGTTTAAATCAGTGAACTAGAAAAAATATCATTTCAGGAACATTGTACTGTGGATATATTTATTTTCATGAATAACATTTTTGTGATGTGTCAACTGAATTCTTAGAAAAAAAAAAGCCCCAGATGAAGACCCATAAACACTTGCAGAAAGTGTTTACCGAAGAGATGACACAAGACCAGAACAGAGTTAGATACAGTATGATTGATGCTGGCCTATTCTGTTCTCAAAGTAATCAGGCTAAGAAGAAAAGAAGAACAAGTTTTTAGAACACATAATTTTGTACTTTTATCATATGTTTCTGTCAGACTACCGGTAACTAGGAAAATGTACTTTGTTATGTACTGAAATTTTAGGGTTTGCATCCCCCTATGAAATTAATGGAAATTAGCATACAGCAAATATCAATACATCCACTGAAATAAAGGAAAACATTTAATAAGAGGAATCAAGGCAGATTTAACCAATTTAGATGAAATCATACTTCAGACATGTACAAGAAAATACTCTGTTCCCCAACCAGAATTGGCAGAAAGGCCCTTAACACCCATATAAACAAATTGGTTCATGCTACACATGTTATATAAACAAATGTGTCCATTTTATCAACCACAATAATGTAAGTGCCTTCTGTGAGGTATTTTTTGGAATGGTCCTTACCTTCATCTGTCTAGTGGCTTTCTTTGATTTATCTGGTTTACTTTTTGCCAAAACAGCTGAAAGGAAAAAGGTAGGCCTAAATACAAGTAGATAATAAAATACTGATTAAGTGTGACAAGCAAATTAGATAAAATGGCTTCATCAGTATTGCTAAGCCTTTATGAACAACATCGAATCACTGAACATCTACCTTCATACCACAAACATTTAAACGCAAAACTTTAAACACTAGATAAGAAACAATCATCAATACTACACATCACATCATAGATACAAAGTTAGGGGTCTTATTTTACAAAAAATCTTATCGGCCTCTTAGATTTTAATCTCTCTTTAACCTTTCAAAACTAAGCATATTGATGTTGCTATAGTTGATCAAACAAACTCACACTTAAGTCTGGTGTATGACAGTTTTGTTTTTGTTTAATCCAGACCGTTTTGTTCATTGTAATTTAAAATGCAATATCTTAAACCAACAAAAGCCAAAATATTTCAATATGATTTAATAGTGTACATGTATAACAAAAAGAATTTGAAACAACCTCAATGTTCAGATCTATATACATACTTTCTCGTAGGTCTTTAGCTCTAAGTTTTCCTGGTTCCTGGTTCAGAACTTGTGCTACTGCATATGGTGTTGCTAAATTTGGAGGAAAACGTATTCCACCATACTCTATATCCTAAAGAGAAAATAGAAAATTGACCTGACAATGTTTTTGTAATTTTATAAAGTCAAGAACACACATGTATAGGGTGATCAGAAATGATCTCGAGAGACTGATAAAATGTCAGTTTTCTTGTAGATGTTAACTGCCCCATAACTAAATGTCAGTTTTAGTTATTAGACACAGATCTAGTTTTCATTTAATTAGGACTGGTTTAATAATCTGTAAAAGATAAATCTGTGAGCTAATGCTCACTAGTGATACCCCTACTTTCACAAAAAATATAGCATGTACATGTATGTCAACTATGTGAAAAAATCTAAGTATTTAGTAAACAGGAAGTAAATGACCAAGGAGCATAAAAATGCTATACACCATATGGTACTATAGGATAAAGTTATACACAAAACATCAAACTTCTGCATCCTATAGTTGCTGAGAAAACTGTGACAGAAATTTTTGCTACGGATGACTGACAAGGGTAAAACAGTATACCCCTCTTCCTCAAAGCAGGGTATAATTATAGTCAGCACCTGATGTTCTTTCTAATTTGTCCTGGATCACATTTGATATTTTGTGACTTCCACAGTAATATAACATATTCTGAACAGAAATTTATAACACTTGACCTGTGATTTAAATGATTCTTCTTCTTTTGACTGTCTGATTTTCTTTTTTGTCCTTGACCTTTCTAAAGGGGTCAAACATCTGGGATCTAATATATTTTGTTCTGCTGTTTCATTATCATACTCTTTTAATGAAATATCTCTACAAAAAAAAAATTGCCTTTGTAATTTTTTGTTGAATTTTAATGCAAAATTTAAAATTTCAGATCAATAATGTGTCATAAACAAATATTTCAGTACTGCTGTTACTTAAAAAAAAAAAACATCCCTTCATGCATTGTTCAAAAGATGACATAAACCTAGAAATGAAAATAATTACAGTCATCTGCTAAACACAGACAACCCTTATAGAAACTACTTATCTGCTAAGAAATCATTGTAAGAAAAAGAAATCTTCTTTCACTATTCGATTCGGGGTTATTCAAGTCTTACACTGATACATGTATATTAATATCCTTGTTTGGATGGTTGTTAGGGTTAGTAGTCCATTGGCCCCTAAATGGGAGTTTTGTTGAAGCCCAGCTTTTGGGATACCTGGTCGAAGAACTCGGCAGCATATGTCCTACAAGCAGCTGGGCTGCTCTGATGTAATGTTGGCCTACTCCAGTACCCCACAGGGGCAGGAGCGTTCCACACTCTGACCTATCATCGAGGTCTTACATCTGCAGAGACTTCTTTCACCTTAACAGCCCTGGTACAGATGACTGTTTACCTGAGCAGAATTTGTACAGATGATCCTGTAAACTGACATATGATTGGCTTACCTTAGCAGCCCTGGAACAGATGATCCTGTAAACTGACATATGATTGGCTTACCTTAGCAGCCCTGGAACAGATGATCCTGTAAACTGACATATGATTGGCTTACCTTAGCAGCCCTGGAACAGATGATCCTGTAAACTGACATATGATTGGCTTACCTTAGCAGCCCTGGAACAGATGATCCTGTAAACTGACATATGATAGGTTTACCTTAGCAGCCATGGAACAGATGATCCTGTAAACTGACATATGATTGGTTTACCTTAGCAGCCCTGGAACAGATGATCCTGTAAACTGACATATGATTGGCTTACATTAACAGCCCTGGAACAGATGATCCTGTAAACTGACATATGATTGGTTTACCTTAGCAGCCCTGGAACAGATGATCCTGTAAACTGACATATGATTGGCATACCTTAGCAGCCCTGGAACAGATGATCCTGTAAACTGACATATGATTGGCTTACCTTAGCAGCCCTGGAACAGATGATCCTGTAAACTGACATATGATTGGTTTACCTTAGCAGCCATGGAACAGATGATCCTGTAAACTGACATATGATTGGCTTACCTTAGCAGCCCTGGAACAGATGATCCTGTAAACTGACATATGATTGGCTTACCTTAGCAGCCCTGGAACAGATGATCCTGTAAACTGACATATGATTGGCTTACCTTAGCAGCCCTGGAACAGATGATCCTGTAAACTGACATATGATTGGTTTACCTTAGCAGCCCTGGAACAGATGATCCTGTAAACTGACATATGATTGGTTTACCTTAGCAGCCCTGGAACAGATGATCCTGTAAACTGACATATGATTGGCTTACCTTAGCAGCCCTGGAACAGATGATCCTGTAAACTGACATATGATAGGTTTACCTTAGCAGCCATGGAACAGATGATCCTGTAAACTGACATATGATTGGTTTACCTTAGCAGCCCTGGAACAGATGATCCTGTAGACTGACATATGATTGGCTTACATTAGCAGCCCTGGAACAGATGATCCTGTAAACTGACATATGATTGGCTTACATTAGCAGCCCTGGAACAGATGATCCTGTAAACTGACATATGATTGGTTTACCTTAGCAGCCCTGGAACAGATGATCCTGTAAACTGACATATGATTGGCTTACATTAGCAGCCCTGGAACAGATGATCCTGTAAACTGACCTATGATTGGCTTACCTTAGCAGCCCTGGAACAGATGATCCTGTAAACTGACATATGATTGGTTTACCTTAGCAGCCCTGAAACAGATGATCCTGTAAACTGACATATGATAGGTTTACCTTAGCAGCCCTGAAACAGATGATCCTGTAAACTGACATATGATTGGCTTACCTTAGCAGCCCTGGAACAGATGATCCTGTAAACGGACATATGATTGGCTTACCTTAGCAGCCCTGGAACAGATGATCCTGTAAACTGACATATGATTGGTTTACCTTAGCAGCCCTGGAACAGATGATCCTGTAAACTGACATATGATTGGTTTACCTTAGCAGCCCTGGAACAGATGATCCTGTAAACTGACCTATGATTGGTTTACCTTAGCAGCCCTGGAACAGATGATCCTGTAAACTGACATATGATTGGTTTACCTTAGCAGCCCTGGAACAGATGATACTGTAAACTGACATATGATTGGTTTACCTTAGCAGCCCTGGAACAGATGATCCTGTAAAATGACATATGATTGGTTTACCTTAGCAGCCCTGGAACAGATGATCCTGTAAACTGACATATGATTGGCTTACCTTAGCAGCCCTGGAACAGATGATCCTGTAAACTGACCTATGATTGGTTTACCTTAGCAGCCCAGGAACAGATGATCCTGTGAACTGACATACAATTGGCTTGGAATTGAACTGTGATATTGTTAACTGTATCTTCATTATAGCTGTTTGAAACTCAAAAGGAGCAAAGGTCACTGCTATGTCAGCTTCACCCTGAGCAGGAATTATACCTGTATAATGTAATTAAAGTTCTGAAGTATACAATGTAAAACTAAAAAAATCGAATAATGTGTCCATGGGACACAGATTCCCCCCCTAAATGAAGTCCCAAAAAGGAAGTAGTTGTTCAACAGGTCAGAAAGTTGCTTAGGATGTACAACTCATGATACTGAACCACCCTGCCATATTTCAAATTATTCTCTTGTATGGTTCATGACAAAAGCTTAATGAAAATTCGTACATACGCCCATACGAACGGACATTAGTAAAACTTAATGCCCCCGATATGTCATCATGGGGGCATAAAAATCTAAAAATACTGTCTACCATAACATGAAACACAAATTCAATATAAAAGCAACATTGAATTCTGAAGAACATATAAACTAGAAAACATGTATTATAATGTTCTGCAAAAGACTTATAAGCTTGTGTCTTATGAAACATCATGAACATATCTGAATTGTAAGCCATTTTAATACTTACCAAACATAAGAATAGAGATAACATTTTTATAAAGAACATCTATATTTTATTTTCACAAATATTTGTATTAATAAATACTTTAACACATCTTTTGTGAAACTTATTTTTGAGACAAATTCACTGATTCATGTTGGTAAAACTATAGTGCTTTAGCAAACAATAAAAATGTTTCTGTTATTTGGAAATATTAATGCTGTCTGGATAGCACATTAAATATAAACTTTAAAGGATTAAAAAAAATGTAAAACTTACGATAAATGTGTATTTAAAAACAATTAAGGGTTAGAAAACTGGAAATACTTGTCAATTATGATTGGAGTCTAGCAAGCCTTCCTGCAGTGAAACTCAAACCTGCAATGTCTGTGTTGACTAACTTAACCACTCTGCCACTGAGGTCCCGTTTCATGGAAAATCCCTAATGAATAAATCCAAGAACAAAAATACTAGACTTGTCTGAAACATGTAAATACTTACCATTCAATGGATTAACTGTAAATGCAGGATGAGGCTGGATGTAGGCCAACTGGAATTCAAAGTCTATTGGTGCATCACATCGTAAAGGGAACATCTGTGTCATCCGATGTCCTACTGGTACATTAGGAAAGGTAAAGTTGGTAGGAAATTCTTTTGTACTCATTACAGGGTATGCATGGATAGGAATAACTAAGTTTTGTTCTCCCTGAAATATAACAAACTTGTTTTTATTTAACAAACAAATGGCTTCAATCACTGTATTTCCTGCAATATACTGTATGTTATTACTATTTTGCAATATTTTCCTTGGATATTTATGTGCAGTAATATCTCACTCTACTAGCATAAGATGGGCCCATCTCATCTTGCTATCAAGATTTTATTAAGTAAAATTATTTATCATTGAGGACTTAATGACATTTTACTTGTGACCTTTACTGAAATCAATAAGGATGTAGTACTAATTACCATTTTTACAAACCATAATGAAATCTGAGAGATATCCTAGTTTTTCCCCAAAATACAGTTGGTTAGTAAACTATTAAACAAACAAATATTATTCATATAAAAATAACCTCCATAGAGAAACTGCCTATTTTGAAAGACCGCTGTTAGCTGACAGAGGGATGGTTTTTCATTTTATATTGTATATTTCATTTTTTTTTCTTCATTCTACATTCCTGTAGTTAAACAACTTACCGGACAATTTATCCTGATACAGTCATAATAATACCTCCATTCATCAGGTGTAAACTCTATTGTACATTCTATGGTCAATCCTGGAACTAATCTCTCCTGAAAACAACAAAGATTGACAGGTAGTTACAACATTCATAATTACAGACTCTATAGGACACTTTATACAAATCCAAAAAGCTATTCTTTCAGACTAATCTACAAAGTAGATTTGTTTTAGCACTTGACTTGGGGAGTTTTTTACGTCCTACACCGACAACTTAATGCCCTTGGTCGGACGGTACAAATTCTTCATACATTTACATGAACACTACAGCACCGGTGGACTATGCTTTAGTGTTATAAATAGAACTTGAGTGAAGATGGGCATTGGTTCTTGAAAAAGGGCACTTTAGTGTGCAAAAGATTCATTACAAGTAAAAGCATAAACAAGGTACATTTTAATCTTTTTTTTAAATTGGTTCTGACCTCTGATTGTTTTTCAGTATTCTGTTCTTCCTGCCATGATGCTGAATATGATATTGGATGGGTGTCATGTAAACACTGGATTACACACTTGTGATCTGCTCTTTTTATTGTTACAGCACACCCGAGATCTGCTCTAATTATTGTTAAAGCACACCCAAGATCTGCTCTAATTATTGTAAAAGCACACCCAAGATCTGCTCAAATTATTGTAACAGCACAACCAAGATCTGCTATAACTATTGTTACAGCACACCTGAGATCTGGTCTAGTTATTGTTACAGCACAACCAAGATCTGCTATAACTATTGTTACAGAACACCTGAGATCTGCTATAACTATTGTTACAGCACAACCAAGATCTGCTATAACTATTGTTACAGCACAACCAAGATCTGCTATAACTATTGTTACAGCACACCTGAGATCAACTATTGTTACAGCACACCTGAGATCAACTGTTGTTACAGCACACCTGAGATCTGCTATAACTATTGTTACAGCACACCTGAGATCTGCTATAACTATTGTTACAGCACACCTGAGATCAACTGTTGTTACAGCACACCTGAGATCAACTATTGTTACAGCACACCTGAGATCAACTGTTGTTACAGCACACCTGAGATCAACTATTGTTACAGCACACCTGAGATCAACTGTTGTTACAGCACACCTGAGATCAACTATTGTTACAGCACACCTGAGATCAACTGTTGTTACAGCACACCTGAGATCAACTATTGTTACAGCACACCTGAGATCAACTGTTGTTACAGCACACCTGAGATCAACTATTGTTACAGCACACCTGAGATCAACTGTTGTTACAGCACACCTGAGATCAACTATTGTTACAGCACACCTGAGATCAACTGTTGTTACAGCACACCTGAGATCAACTGTTGTTACAGCACACCTGAGATCAACTGTTGTTACAGCACACCTGAGATCAACTGTTGTTACAGCACACCTGAGATCAACTATTGTTACAGCACACCTGAGATCAACTGTTGTTACAGCACACCTGAGATCAACTATTGTTACAGCACACCTGAGATCAACTGTTGTTACAGCACACCTGAGATCAACTATTGTTACAGCACACCTGAGATCAACTATTGTTACAGCACACCTGAGATCAACTGTTGTTACAGCACACCTGAGATCAACTATTGTTACAGCACACCTGAGATCAACTATTGTTACAGCACACCTGAGATCAACTGTTGTTACAGCACACCTGAGATCAACTGTTGTTACAGCACACCTGAGATCAACTGTTGTTACAGCACACCTGAGATCAACTATTGTTACAGCACACCTGAGATCAACTGTTGTTACAGCACACCTGAGATCAACTGTTGTTACAGCACACCTGAGATCAACTGTTGTTACAGCACACCTGAGATCAACTATTGTTACAGCACACCTGAGATCAACTGTTGTTACAGCACACCTGAGATCAACTATTGTTACAGCACACCTGAGATCAACTATTGTTACAGCACACCTGAGATCAACTATTGTTACAGCACACCTGAGATCAACTATTGTTACAGCACACCTGAGATCAACTATTGTTACAGCACACCTGAGATCAACTGTTGTTACAGCACACCTGAGATCAACTATTGTTACAGCACACCTGAGATCAACTGTTGTTACAGCACACCTGAGATCAACTATTGTTACAGCACACCTGAGATCAACTATTGTTACAGCACACCTGAGATCAACTATTGTTACAGCACACCTGAGATCAACTATTGTTACAGCACACCTGAGATCAACTATTGTTACAGCACACCTGAGATCAACTATTGTTACAGCACACCTGAGATCAACTATTGTTACAGCACACCTGAGATCAACTATTGTTACAGCACACCTGAGATCAACTATTGTTACAGCACACCTGAGATCAACTATTGTTACAGCACACCTGAGATCAACTATTGTTACAGCACACCTGAGATCAACTGTTGTTACAGCACACCTGAGATCAACTGTTGTTACAGCACACCTGAGATCAACTATTGTTACAGCACACCTGAGATCTGGTCTAGTTATTGTTACAGGTTAACAACAATATTAGTACATTTTCATAAAATATAAGGTTTACTTCTTGTAGTCTGTTTCTAAGGCACATACAAATACACTAATAATTTAGATGTATTGACTACTACCTTATAGTGCATTTCATGAGAGACAGAACAACCAATAGGTGTCTACTCATCTATGAGTAATAGTCAAATCTGTATTTGTCCACTACTATTTTATAAACAACTATATTGTATATTATGGTGGTGAATTTACAACCTTGTATATATGATAACAATAACACTTTTATTATGTTTTAAGTACTCAGTATGTAGAAATACTTGGTCTGTGGTGGTATAATATATATTCATTCTAATGTCTTTATGATTGTAATAACAACACTTTTATTATATTTTATGTAGAAGTACTTGAATCTGTGGTAGTCTAATATGCACCCTAATGTCTATATGATAATAATACTAACACTTTTATTATATTTTATGTAGAAGTACTTGGTCTGTGGTGGTATAATATGTACCCTAATGTCTATATAATAATAATACTAACACTTTTATTATATTTTATGTAGAAGTACTTGGTCTGTGGTGGTATAATATGCACCCTAATGTCTATATGATAATAATACTAACACTTTTATTATATTTTATGTAGAAGTACTTAGTCTGTGGTGGTATAATATGTACCCTAATGTCTATATGATAATAATACTAACACTTTTATTATATTTTATGTAGAAGTACTTGGTCTGTGGTGGTATAATATGTACCCTAATGTCTATATGATAATAATACTAACACTTTTATTATATTTTATGTAGAAGTACTTGGTCTGTGGTGGTATAATATGTACCCTAATGTCTATATGATAATAATACTAACACTTTTATTATATTTTATGTAGAAGTACTTGGTCTGTGGTGGTTTAATATGTACCCTAATGTCTATATGATAATAATACTAACACTTTTATTATATTTTATGTAGAAGTACTTGGTCTGTGGTGGTATAATATGCACCCTAATGTCTATATGATAATAATACTAACACTTTTATTATATTTTATGTAGAAGTACTTGGTCTGTGGTGGTATAATATGTACCCTAATGTCTATATGATAATAATACTAACACTTTTATTATTTTATGTAGAAGTACTTGGTCTGTGGTGGTATAATATGTACCCTAATGTCTATATGATAATAATACTAACACTTTTATTATATTTTATGTAGAAGTACTTGGCTGTGGTGGTATAATATGTACCCTAATGTCTATATGATAATAATACTAACACTTTTATTATATTTTATGTAGAAGTACTTGGTCTGTGGTGGTATAATATGCACCCTAATGTCTATATGATAATAATACTAACACTTTTATTATATTTTATGTAGAAGTACTTGGCTGTGGTGGTATAATATGCACCCTAATGTCTATATGATAATAATACTAACACTTTTATTATATTTTATGTAGAAGTACTTAGTCTGTGGTGGTATAATATGTACCCTAATGTCTATATGATAATAATACTAACACTTTTATTATATTTTATGTAGAAGTACTTGGTCTGTGGTGGTATAATATGCACCCTAATGTCTATATGATAATAATACTAACACTTTTATTATATTTTATGTAGAAGTACTTAGTCTGTGGTGGTATAATATGCACCCTAATGTCTATATGATAATAATACTAACACTTTTATTATATTTTATGTAGAAGTACTTGGTCTGTGGTGGTATAATATGTACCCTAATGTCTATATGATAATAATACTAACACTTTTATTATATTTTATGTAGAAGTACTTGGTCTGTGGTGGTATAATATGCATTCGTATCACATCAGTTGATGCATTGACAATACTCAGTTTCTGTATATGTTTCTTATCTGCTTCAAATCCACCAAAATGGATAACAGCTGGTTTGGCCAAAACCATAGCATTTTGGGCAACAGTTGAATATATCTCTAAAAACAAACAGTAAAATTTTAAATATAAAAATGATCCAATTCATTTTCAATGGGAGAAAAACTAAAATAAATACAGAATGACATTTTTCTGTTGGTACATGTACTCCACTGGCAGCTTTAAAATTATTTACACATTGGCAATAAGCACTGAGAAAAAGTATATTGTGAGAAACCAGTCAGTGTAATAAAGCTTGGACTGGAATGACTAATGGGGAATGCCACTTGTTAAGTTTTAATTCTCTAAACTGGAAGGTTTCCCAGCACTAAACCCAGGTGGTGGTTTGACAGAGGGTATGTAAAGTTATAAGGAAAGCAGATGATGAAGGGGAAATGTGTGAGTGCTACGATATTTACACGATAAAGAGGTTAAACTTTGTTTTGTTGAGAAATTTTCAAAATGGTAGACTCCTTGTAGCAGCAACAGAACAAAAATTCTTCATACTTTTTTCAGTTCAGTCCAAAATTTGGTTACTGTGGGTCGATTCCTTTTCCCTCTATGATTTTATTGTTGTAAAATTGTTCTTGTAAAATATTGCCCGAGGACATGAAAATCAGGTGAATCTATACTTAAAGTTACACCCTGTTGCTCTCAGTGTTTTGCTTGCATTTTATAATTATTCCATATTGTACCTTTGTAGTGTTAAAATCTACAAAAGGAGCGTAAGCAGGACCATACGCTGTAAGTAGTTTTCATATGTCATGCAAAAACAGTAACCAAAATACGTCAACATTAAGTATAGTTCTTTACTCTTTGCATACTAGTACATGTACATGTATTTTTCCCATTCCAATTTTGGAACCAGTGTTATTTAAACCATGCCAAATTTAGACAATATATGTCCTGCAAAATTTTCTTGGATCTGGCAAAATGCACGAGCACCGTAACTGCCATGCTTCACCAACTTCATTGGCCGACACCACAACAACGTCAAGCAGGAAACAAGGCGATTACAATGTAACGAATACACTGTAGTAAAAAACCTTGTTGCAATACCGACAGCTGTAAATATCTGAGGACACCCGAGAAGTTCCTAGCACCGCAACACTCATTATTCCTAGATGCTGCCGAACATTTCTGATTTCAATCACGGTTTCATGAAGAACTCTGAATAGCTCACAGGAAGTGAAGCAATTATATCTTTAAATTGTACACAGAAGTGTTACGGTGTTAATTTTAACGAATAAATCATATGCGAGCGAAGCGAAGCTCACTAATGTACAGAGTCTGCCAAATTGCATGAGACCCAAAATAAGATAATTGAAAAAAAAACCTGGGCTACTCGGAATGCATTGGGAATTTACGAAAATACCGGGAGAGAGACCTGGTATTTTAGCTTTTTTTTTTTACAAACGGCTATATTTAATTAAAGTGCTTATTTTTGAAATTACTACAAAAATGCCAGACAATTTTTTTTCAATCTGAAACGCTGTATTTGAAATTGAGTTTTGCGACGTCACCAACACATTATAACGTCACGTCATCAATGGAATGTACAGTCAGGTCACCAGCAATGAATCCGGTCAAAATTTTGACCGGTTTGCAACATTCGGAATGCCTCAAAATTTACCTCAGTAATAACTGTAACTGACGTAATTCAGATACAAAGCATTATGTTGTAATGTCCGGTAATCAAATTCAAATAAAAATAGTTAGTCAAAAGAATGCTTTTATAGATTTTATGTTTTATAGTGGAAATAACTCTAAGGGAATGATCCGTTTAACTTGAAAGCCGTAAACCAAGAAGAAGGTAGCCACATTTTGTACTTTATGTTAAATTGTATTCTGACAGAAATTTTCAATGCGCGAAAAGTTAGCTAAAACATGGTGGTTTAAACAACCAATCAAACTGGATAGTAAACTGGTGGTGACTTGGGGTTATATTATAAAGTGAAGCTTGCGTAAATGAAAAATATTGCACCAGAGAACCAGGTTATGTTAGGGGGCTCTGAAGTAACATCAACAATGTGTGAGGCTCGCATTTAAGGCTGCGCCTACATTCATATTAATAAGAGATATAATTTAATGTCAAAAGGTTGAGCTTACTTGTCTCAAGTAAATGATTTGGTACGGTTTTCGATCGTTTGGGTTCGACCAACTGCATGGTGTCTATTAGCAGTCCATTAGAACCACCATTATGTAAGCCCAGGGGGCCAGTCACGGCCCTTGTCATTGAGCTCACAGACGGCATCGCTTTATTTTTTCTCAATCCAACATAGGTAGATTTTCACATGTTGAAAATTCAGTTGTTTGTACTGGTGTCCGCCATATTGTTGATGTGTAGTTTGGTCGATACCTTCACCTATAAAATAGTGCCAGAGAATAGTTTTGTAAACAACACTAGAACAAATAAGTCACTCAGTTTGTTTTCAAGTATTGTAAAGATGTAAGTACAAGCAAATTGTGTTTCTTTTTTGGAACCTTATATAGATGATTCTTAAATTTAATTGGAAAAGAGCACTATTTCCGTTTCTAAGGAGATTAATTCGCCATAACGGAAGTAGAAAATGAGTTACCTTCCCTGAATGGCGGGTAATATTTTGTGTATTTATTTGCTGTTGGTTGACATTTCTACTTTTAAACATATTTAAGAATTATAAATATATTGTTGAATGTAAGAGTTAAATTATATTAAAATTTGTATAGTTGGTAAAATGTCACGACTGACGAAGCAGGATTACTTTGGGCAAAGTTAAGAAAGCAGACGATGTTTTTTTTGTCTGACAAATATAAAATTCAGGTTGATAAGACCACTGACGTTACCGTCCGACCAAGGGCATAAAGTTGTCGGTGTAGGACGTAAAAAACTCCTCAAGTCGAAGTAGACCATTGATGACACTTAAAAATTGACAAGCGTACCAAGTTGCAACGAACTTCGAAGATGGTAAAGACACAACATAACTATCCTAAAAAAAAATCATTGTCAATGGAATACTTAAGTCAGATCGGCTCAGTCTATTCCGCACCGGTATTTACATAATAATTATTCTGAATATATTATAATATTCAAGAGTTAAAGAAAAAAAAGCGATTTAAAAATAACAATGTTATATTATATCATTAAAAATGAAGCAAAAATGCAGACAAAGATATTAATAATATGTTCAGTCTTCGCGAAATGTGCCGGTCTGCCGAACCGTCCGGTAAAATTGCCATCGGACTGGCAGTCTATTTAATTGTGTCTGACCAAATGAGCGGCAGATAAATTTCATGAGACGCGGTCCGATGATTGTTTGTTTTGCGCCTGACAATCAGTTGACCTTTTTATCTTTTTAATTTACTTAACTTAATCGAAAGGCACCACAAAATTAGTGTTAATTTTACTTGACACCGGTATTCCATTGTTATTCCCCTTTAATTATAATTGCGCATTTTGATTGGACAAAGCATCTATTCTAATATATAAACTGGTGTCATACAAAATCAGGACCGGAATCAAATTTTGATCTACAAATAAAATGAAGATAAAGAAGGCTGTTCTAATTTTCAAACTGAGTTTTTGAATTTTGAGAATATATTGAAAATAGTAGAGATTAATTTTATTATTATCCTACTCAGAAACTCTTAATGTAATTACATTGGTTGATTATATTTATTTTTAATACTTGCTTATGTTTCAATCAATATTTTTAACTGTGGTCTATGTTAAAAATTTTAATTGATAATAAGTTAAATGGATTTGATCGAAAACACAAATTGAAACATTGACTTTCTTATAATTTTGCCTAACATCAAACTCAAATGTAAATATATTGAGATTTTGATAAAAATTTTTGTATCTGTATCTAATAATTAAAATCAAGTAGTGATTTATCAAATAATTTGTGATCTCAAACAGTAAGATTTTATAACTGAATTTTTCATGAGTATTGTTTTATTGAAAATTTTGGTCCGGCACAATTGTCTTCGGTCAGGCAGGTGAACATGGATGGGCGGACCGAATGTCAGGCATGTCAGTTGCAACTTTCGTGAAGACTGTATGTTACAAGTACCTTTTCTCAATTTCTCACTGAATAAACATCCTTTTATCTTGTTTTAAAAATGAGTTAGGATAATGATGAAAACTTTCAGAGTTGTTGAACACCCAAACAATAAATATCTATAATAAATACTATCAAAATAATATAGTCCAGGAGGGATTGTCTAGCAAGAATTATTTTTGGTGGTCTGTATTTCTGGAAGACGGGTCGAACCTGGGACAAAAATCTCCAAGACAGTAATAGACTTATGATTTATGTGGTAATTATATCAAATTTTCACAAAATATAAAATATAAGAAGCTTCAGTAAAAAAGTAACAAAACTTACTTTTATGAAAATTTTTGTCTCGTAGGTCGGTATTTCAGGTATGGCGAGATGTGAAAGGAGGTAACTCGGGTCATAACATAACTTTTAAACCATTCAAGATATCATCATGAAATTCGACATGATTTTTAAGCACATTACACTACAGAAGATAAATACTACAATTTGGTCAAAAGTTTATATATTTTCTGTTTAGGTTACAAAAGTGGTTCCATCAGCTGGGTTCCATCCAGTTTTTTTTTAAATCACCCAACTGCAGAACAAGTAGGTCACTTCTTTATTTATGAGAGTTAATGTTGTCTAAAACTATAGGGGCCACCTGTCCTATGAACATAATTAATCATTTATGTAGTACCCTCGAAAATAGTAATGAACTGTAAAAATACTTAAGGGACAGAAAATAAATGTAAGATCTTGTATCATTTCAGAATACAAGAAACGGGACCAAACACATCTCATAATTCAGTTAATTACAAGTTCGGACAACATATCATGAAAAACAAAAAACTAAAAAAAGTAGTTAAAGTTCTATATCGCATCACAGTATGTTGGATATGTATAATTTTGAAAGGAGTAAATTATTGCTCTAAATTCTTGCATATAATGGATAATTCTAAGTCTCTGTCGATAGATCCAGTTTAACAATATTATGGTTGTAATTACTATTTTAGGACTGTTAATACTGAAAAATGACTTCTAGTAAACCAATAGCAGGCATTATCAGAAAATTAGATGAAGTAGTCGTCAATAGAATAGCAGCAGGGGAGGTAATTCAACGGCCTGCAAATGCCTTGAAGGAGATGATAGAGAATAGGTTTGTAACAATTACGGTTTAGATATAGAGATGTTAGAATGAATAATCGTACCTTCGCTTTTTTTTCGTTTTTTTTGGCAAGGGTACGAATTTAGTCCCATTACTCGTAATGTAGCAGTTCGGGAGTGAATCCCTCTCGGCACTTTGATGTCCAAAAGAAGTTGCATATACAATCAGACGTGGTCGGCAGTGTCACCATTTTTTCATTGGTTTCCTGTTTAAAATAAATCATTATTGATACGTAATGATAGTTATTGCTGTTTTTAATAACCCGCTGTGCTTTGTGTATTAATAGACATTCTTGTCTCTTTTTAATTACGTTTACTACATGAAAAACATTGAGAAACCCGAAAATGAATGGCCAGTTGCAGCTTGGGTAATACATACGTAAATTACTGGATTCTTACTACAGAAGTTGTTATAGTATGCAAATTAGCACGTTTATAACAAAATTAAGTCACATTATCTATATACGGAAAAATGATCAACATAGCATTTTCCAAGTGCATCTTCCAAGACGAAAATAAATTTCTTCAATAAAGATCGTTTCGTGTTAGTTTCGCAATGTCTAAAGCTTTAATAACGTAAAGAAGATGAATATTATGTTTGAATTTTGTATAAATAGACCGGAGTTTCAATATTTTATTTGCTACATTACGATCAATAGGACTCAATTCTGCCGTTAATCCGACAAATCACAAAACTAACTTCGGATTATAACGGCAGTAAAATTCGGCCTATAGAGATGTGTATGGTGGATCTAGCTGTGGATAAATTGTTTTGTTAAAGAACATTGCTGTTTAGTCTGTTTTGTAAGTAAATATATCTTAAAGGTCATTAGACTTTTAACAACAACGATATGCACTGTAGATCTGTAAAGACAAAAATCAAAATTGTAAATCCATTGATAAATTTGTGCATACTATTTCATTTTCAGTTTTTCTTCTTTAGTTTAATCATGCAGGTCAAATTTAAAAACATCGTACAATGGTATACAACATTAGATCTAATGTTTATTTGTATATTGATCTATGTACTTGTTCCTGGCATCAACTTTTAAGCTTTGCATGGAAATATGATTGTGGTATTTAAATTTTTACATCATCCAATTTGCAAGGTTCACATGCAAATGTAAGAAATATAAAAACGTAGGAAAATCACAGTATTCCGTTGTACTGTATGGCCTGTAATGTTTGTGTATGATTATTGTCAACTAGGCTGCAATCATTGCTTCTTGCTGTTGCCATGAATCTTGATGTTGAAGATTTTATCTACTGTAAATCAATGTTGGTTTTAACTTCTTGCTTTCAGTCTGGATGCTAAGTCCACATCTATACAGGTAACAGTGAAACAAGGAGGTCTGAAACTGTTACAAATACAAGACAATGGAACAGGAATAAGGGTAACATTCTGAAAAACAAATAAATTTTTAGTTTCTTGAAATCTAGATTAGGGTAGGTTTTTAGTTTAAATCTAACCTGGAATGCATTTCATTTTGTTGCTGACATTTTATTTACTTTTGATAGTTGACCAAATCTGCTATTTGAGTGAATCCATACATGGTTTAGATAGCTTTGTCTTATTTTCGGTAAATGCTGCTTGTACAGATATAAGGTCTTGTAAGTTAAGGACATAAAAATGCAGAAGTTACATTTTCCTGGTGTGTAAAGACTGGACATAACCTTAGAGCATATAGTTGTCTCCCACTTATTAAAAAAGTAAGATAATTGATAGACATTAGGTATTCCAATTGATTTAATTACATTTTCATGTGACATCTGACTTGGACTGCCATATATTTTTAAAAGGTGGTATTATGTGTCCAGTAGTTTTAAGTGATGTGAGCAAGTTAAAAACGACACATGTTTTGTCATTATGTTAAATCATTAATCAATGGGATGTATTATATTCTTTGTTTTGATTTCAATGGACTATCAGAAATTTGTTTAGATAATATATTCTTTTGATGCTCAAATTTTTTGTAGAAAGAGGATATGGATATTGTATGTGAAAGATTCACAACAAGTAAGCTTCAGAAATTTGAAGATTTGAATTCTATAGCAACATACGGTTTCCGTGGTGAAGCTTTAGCTAGTATCAGCCATGTAGCTCATGTTACTATAACTACCAGAACAGCTGATTCTAAGTGTGCTTACAAGTAAGATTATATTGTTTTCGTTTTTTATTGAGTGGTGTTTGATCCCACTTTTAGCAATTTTTCTGATATATGGCACGATGTTCAGTTTTTATTGGAGGAGGAAGTCAGAGTATCCAGAAAAAACCTTCGACCTACGGTAGATAATGAATACAGAAAGTTAATAATAAAACAGGTTTTGTCTCTGGAATATATCTTAACATTGGGTAAATCCAGATATGCAAATTGGGCAAAGGGAGACAATTGAATGGAAGCTTATGTCAAGAAAGCATTATTTCATCCCTGATTCAAGTTGTATATGACTATGACTTGATCATCTCTAAAACTGCATACAAAAAATTAAAATGTAAATTTGTACAATTCAAATAATATATTAGAATTATTGTTTTATTACACTCTCATAAAATGCAATGACTACCAAAACGTCAATGGTTTACTAACATATACAGTCCAATGTATAACTGCTTGTGGGACACATTTCAGGACATATATGCATTCTTCCCACCACCCTAGCAGTGCCTCTGCATTCCAGTGATTACATGTCTTGGAGACATCACACGAATGTCAATTTAAAATATGTTTCAGAGGTTGCAAAAATTTTGTCTGAATTTTTTTGTGTTATTTTGAAAGAAAAAAATTAGTTTAATCCATGTCAGATTCATTTTTTGGTGTTTATTTATTAATTTTTGTGCTCTGCTTAATTGTTTTTTGCTGATAGCTCAGCTTAGTAACCATCTGATATGGGTTTGTTTATATGGGTCACTGATAGCTCAGCTACCATCTGTTATGGGTTTGTTCATATGGGTCACATAACTTTTTTAAACACACATGTTACTGTATTAGCTCACTTCTGCAATGCTAGCTACTATTTTATTCATAAAATACAATGTGCTAAATATGTGGAATTCTATAACCTTTTTTTAGAAATCACACGTGAAAAGTATGTTATTGTATGGGAAGCTATAAGAACTTTTGCTTTTGTTTTGAACACATTTTAAATTGTTATGTACCATTACTGTTACCAGAGGCATGTATACAGATGGAAAATTGAAGGAACCAGTCAAACCATGTGCAGGGAATGTTGGAACACAAATTACTGTAAGTTGTAACACGTAAAACAAATTACCCAGGCCATCAATATAAAATTATTGGTTTAATGTTTCCTGGCCAATTGGTAACAGTTGTATTTTAAAGTGTTAATTTGCTGTCATGATTTTGTTAATTAGAATAAATAATGTTTTGAATAATTTACCTCAAGATAAAAAAAATCAATTTAATTATTTTAATCAAAATTAGAGCCTTAACAACATGGAAATCTAAAGCTAATTCCACATTCTGTATTGCAGATATAGATTAATTGCAAATATTTTAATTTCGTTTGAATACTCAATACATGGGCAAAGTTGGTTATTTCCTATAACCTAACTTGCCTTTTCAGCACGTGACTGATTGTGACGTCATAATAAGATGTATTGGTGACGTTGGCTATACGTGAACTCTTCCGCAAACAACAAGTGACGACACTAAAATTGTGAATTGCAAATATAATTTGATTATTTGTAAAATATTGTTCATGTTACTTCATTTTTACTATAGAATTTAAAATATAAGGTTTGTTTTCAATTGTTGGTTAGATTATTGGATATAAACGACTTTGGGTAGATTTACGCTGCAACATAAACCGCTTCACGGTTTATTCAGCTTAAATCGACCCAAAGTCGTTTATATCCAATAATCTAACCAACAATTGAAAACAATCCTTTATTAAAAAAGGCTTAAAATCTATGTAATTCCTATCCAACCAACTTAACCACACTAGAAGTGTTAACAATAAACAGCTGGTGTCATTTAATTTCCTATAATTAAACATCCAGTGCTGCATTATGTCACAACAACTGTTTGTGTCATTTATGTGCATAAAAGAAGATACAATAGAACTCATTCTCTTGCAAACTGTTCTATTTACTTATTTTATGTAGGTCAGTAGAGCAACGAATCATAATTCTTAAACATTTGAACACATAAAACTGGCATTTTATTATATTCCATTACAAGTGATCGATCTCTGACATATTTGAGATCATAGTTTCCAAGTTTATGTCTATTAGGCTTCATTAAATCTTGAGGTCTGACACTCCCAAGAATATAACAAAGATTAGCAGCCCACAAATAAAAAGGATTGCAGTAATCAGGAAAGTTGTTCGCATGTGCAATAAAAACATTAGACGAGAAAATGACCCGTGCAAACTTATACTAATGTGCCTGTCTTTTGCAATCGTTCTACCTGACAACTGTTCAATTCTTTTAAATATAATTTGTGTTATTGACATATCATTTTTCGTAATTAGATATCAAAATGCGCTACAATTTAAAAAAAATTTATACATCTGGATACCAAAATCAACTTATAATTAATTTTCCTATGTAAATTTCCCAAATTGATTATATTTCTTATTAAGATTCTTGACAAAGTAAGGACATAAAAAAAACCCCATAAACCACAAGAAAACCCCCAAAACCCAAAATTAAGTATCATTCATACAGTGTTTTAAAAGTCTACATATTAAAATAGATCTAACAATCTAATCAATTCGTAACCTGGTGTTGTTTTTCATTTGTTATTAGTTCAATCAATAGATCATTGAGATGGGATGAAGGTAGCTGTGGAACATAGCTCTTTTGAGGACCTTTGACAATTTTTATTTGGCAAACCATAGAATTGTCAAAGGACCAAAAGAGTTCCACTGCTAGGAAGAACAAGGTTATTTTCATGGTTGTTAGTTTGATTTGTAAATGCAGCCAACAGATCGTTGAGATGGGATAAACTACATTGATTTTCATGGTTGTTAGTTTGATTTGTAAATGCAGCCAACAGATCGTTGAGATGGGATAAACTACATTGATTTTCATGGTTGTTAGTTTGATTTGTAAATGCAGCCAACAGATCGTTGAGATGGGATAAACTACATTGATTTTCATGGTTGTTAGTTTGATTTGTAAATGCAGCCAACAGATCGTTGAGATGGGATAAACTACATTGATTTTCATGGTTGTTAGTTTGATTTGTAAATGCAGCCAACAGATCGTTGAGATGGGATAAACTACATTGATTTTCATGGTTGTTAGTTTGATTTGTAAATGCAGCCAACAGATCGTTGAGATGGGATAAACTACATTGATTTTCATGGTTGTTAGTTTGATTTGTAAATACAGCCAACAGATCGTTGAGATGGGATAAACTACATTGATTTTCATGGTTGTTAGTTTGATTTGTAAATGCAGCCAACAGATCGTTGAGATGGGATAAACTACATTGATTTTCATGGTTGTTAGTTTGATTTGTAAATGCAGCCAACAGATCGTTGAGATGGGATAAACTACATTGATTTTCATGGTTGTTAGTTTGATTTGTAAATGCAGCCAACAGATCGTTGAGATGGGATAAACTACATTGATTTTCATGGTTGTTAGTTTGATTTGTAAATGCAGCCAACAGATCGTTGAGATGGGATAAACTACATTGATTTTCATGGTTGTTAGTTTGATTTGTAAATGCAGCCAACAGATCGTTGAGATGGGATAAACTACATTGATTTTCATGGTCGTTAGTTTACTTTATAAAATGCTGCAAACAGATGGTTGAGAAATAGACGAACTACGTTGTAACTGTAAGAGGTTTGCTTTTAGACAGAAACTAGAATGCACACATTGCAGGCATCATAAAAACATGATGAGAGACTGTGTAAATATTTGACTGTACTGGATAGAACTTATGGAACACCACACATAAACATTGTAAATATATTTTGGTCAGAACTTGAATATGTACATGTACATGAATAATCATACTGGTGAGAAACCATGTATAAATATGCAATTGTTATAGTTTGGACAGTCTCAGAAAATGAATTGTCAACAAAGAAACATACTAGTGAGAAAAGTGTCATAGAAAAAATATCTTATATGATATCTGATATTCATATTTGATAGTATGGCATGGCAAGTTGAATGAAGATAATTGGTTTTCGTCCTGAATATAGCTGAAATACTGCTCACTGCATGTAAAGAAAACAATCAATCAATCAGTTATTGAATCCAGGATTTTTTTAAAGGACAATGGGCCCTATTTACAGAAAAATTTCCAAGATCACTGTATTGCTGCTAAGCATAAGCAACCAATTTTTCCATCTGGAATACACTGAAGCTCTTTATAAAATGTGTTAAATTTAAAATCTGGTTTATTGTAGGTAGAGGACCTGTTTTATAATATCTCAACAAGAAGGAAAGCATTAAAAAGTGCATCAGAAGAACATGCTAAGATTGTTGATGTTGTAAACAGGTAGGTCTAGGTGATGCCTGATGTTTCCATGGAAAATTGATATACAAAGGGCCACCAGATGAATAGAACTATAATGTATTTGGTCACCAAGGGTTACAGGTAAGACAACTCATACAGGGTATCAATGCAGAATGAAATGGTATATATATCACGTCAATGGTGGACATTCTGTTGACTTCATGGTTTCCCATATTCTGGTACCCTGACGATGATATCCTCTTTAGCATAACTGGCCTTCGGATATAGTGTCAGGTCAGAAGCACTGACACTAAACAGCAAATTTAAATAAACTTATGGCAGAAATTTATATGGATATTAAGCAAAAAGTGCCTTCAGATAAGCCCATAGAAACTTTAGATACGGCCACACAAATTGGTGGGGTAGTATGTGATACCCTCCATTTGGATATGAGTGCCTGACAATTGGCTCATCTGTCAATGCCCCGGGAGTTTCCAGATGATAATGTGAAAATGGGTAAACAGATTTTGATTAAACTTGGCACAGCTAAAAATCAAAGATCAAATTCAATATTCGTTTTTCACTTAGGCCAATTAAAAATTTTTTTTTGTTAAACAGTTGTAAGTTTCCAAATGATAACTTGAAAAGGTCAACAGATGTTAAGACGTTACACAGATGTTAAGACGTTACACAGATGTTAAGATGTTACACAGGTGTTAAGGCGTTACACAGGTGTTAAGACGTTACACAGGTGTTAAGACGTTACACAGGTGTTAAGACGTTACACAGATGTTAAGACGTTACACAGATGTTAAGACGTTACACAGGTGTTAAGACGTTATACAGGTGTTAAGACGTTACACAGGTGTTAAGATGTTACACAGGTGTTAAGACGTTACACAGATGTTAAGACGTTACACAGGTGTTAAGACGTTACACAGGTGTTAAGACGTTACACAGATGTTAAGACGTTACACAGGTGTTAAGACGTTACACAGGTGTTAAGACGTTACACAGATGTTAAGACGTTACACATGTGTTAAGACGTTACACAGATTTTAAGACGTTACACAGATGTTAAGACGTTACACAGGTGTTAAGACGTTACACAGATGTTAAGACGTTACACAGATGTTAAGACTTTACACAGGTGTTAAGACGTTACACAGGTGTTAAGACGTTACACAGGTGTTAAGACGTTACACAGGTGTTAAGACGTTACACAGATGTTAAGTACTATAAAATGAAGATAAAGTTTGATGTTCAGCATGATCCCATTGGTAGTTTTTTTTAGTAAGGCCAATTAAAAAAGAAATTTGTCAAAAAGTCTGTTTTTACTAGATAACTTTTAAACTGATTGTGTTAAAACATTGCACAGCTGTCAAGTTCTATAAAATGAAGATCATGTTCAACACAACCCATTTGTAGTTTTTGAGTTGGACCAATTGAAATAATTTTTAAAGGTCCAAGGTCAATGTAGCTCAGGTGTTCCTATAGGCTATTTGTAATTCAGTAAAATGTGTTTTTAGATATTTAAAACCATGCGATGTGGCAGGGTATCATTGAATGTCCCATTAGATGTCCTATTTTTTTATGTTTTGTTTGTTTGAATGGTGTTTTAACACCACTTTCAGCAGTTTTTCAGCTATATTGTGGCATCCAGTTTTTATGGGGGGGGGGGGGGGGGGGAGGGAAGCCGGAGTACCCTTAGAATACCCCCAAACTGCGGTAGAAAAACTGGCAATCCTTGTCAATTAAGATTGAAGTTGAGTACACCGTGCCTGCAGTGAGACTCGAACCCGCAACCTCAGTATTGACAGACAACGTGATCAATACTAAATAGCAGACGACTAACTACCTTAACCACTCGGCCACCGTGGCCCCCTCCTATTTTTTTAAAACAACATTGTATGTTTTGTTATTTGTTTATTTTTACAGATATGCAGTTCATAACAGTGATGTTGGATTTACAGTAAAGAAGGTAAAAACTCTTATAAAAATCATAAAGATCCTTGATTGTATGATAAGCTGCACTCAATCAAATGTGTCAAAAAGTTGTTCTTTTTTATGCATCCATGATGTGCCAGTAAATGTTGTACATTTCATTTTTTTAACCCATTGTTTGATGGAAACAAAATTTTTACAATGTTTATTTGATTTTTCTCTACAAGGTGTATGTTTACTGTGATTGTAAATGGCCTCCACTGTAGGATTAAGTTAGCGTAAAAATCAATGAGAAAAAAATGTGTAAATTTTTTTGTTTAAATATTGTTAAATACCGCTGTCAGCAATTTTTCAGATATATCTTGGCATCCAGCTTTTATTGGGGCAAGGAAACCAGAGTACCAGGAGAAAGCCCCCAAACTTAGGTAGGAAAACTGGAAATCCGTGCGAGTTAAGATTGGAGTCGTGCGCAGCCCCTTGTGAGACTTGCAACCTCAGTGTTGATCAATAGTAGACAAACTGTCTTTACCACTTGGCCACCAAGGCCCCAAAAATGTGTATTAAAAAGGGCTTCTTCTCTTTAACCAATAAAATCTGGAAGCAATGATATAGCTGAAAAATAGATGAAAGTGGCATCAAACACCATGCAAACAAAATATAATTGTTTATATTGTAGCATGGGGACAGTACAGCTGATGTAAGGACGCCCGTCAATTCAACACCTATAGACAATATCAGGACAATATTTGGACCATCTATTGCCCGGTAAGTGATACACATGCCTTTTGTGTTTAATTTGGTTTAAATTTTTAAGTCATAGAAAAAGATGTTTCTTTTGCCAATATCAAAATTTTGAATGCAGTAATGACAAAAAATATAATTTTGTTTTACTGTAAACAAAAGCACCTGGAAAGATGATGACAAAAGTGAATGAGGTAATGAAAATTAAAAAAAATAGAAAGATGATATAAAAATAAAAAACATACTGAAGCTGGAAACAATGCAATTTTTCAAGTTTTTTTTACCTGCATTGTATACATAAATGTGTGTGGGTTAATTATATTTGTCCTCTCATAACAAACCAGCTATTACATATTGAGATTTTACATTGAACACAAAAAGGTAACCTCAAAAGGAAAACTAAAAGTACTAATTTCCTTATTTCAGTCCGAATGTAAAAGTCCTGAATTGGGACTTCATACTTACCATATCCCCGCTTCGAAGAAGAGGGGGTATACTGATTTACGTTTGTTCGTCCTTTTGTCCTTCCGTCTACAACATAATTTTCTAAGCAACTACTTATCACAACCACTTGAAATTTTATCCATTACCTTACCATGTGGTCCTATATTGGGAGTACGGATTTAGGTCTGTCGCCTATCTACTTCCTGTTTACCGACTCAATTCACTGATGTGAATAGTGGGGGTATACTGAGTTAGCATTAGCTCACAGGTTCCTTGTTTTAGAACTTTCAGCGTTAAATTAGTACATAACTTTTTGAATTCTGACAAGATTTTATATTTGAATAAAACGAGTTATATTTTTAACATGTTATTCTGTGAGCTTATATATTCCCCAAGGATAATGGTGTAAAGAATTACTATCAATTAGTTTAGTCCATCTTTGGTTTAATTCAATTTATTCTATGTAGAGTCTACAGCAATAAATCTAAAGTTACTGAGTTACAAATGATTGATCTATACTGGAATGCAATAAAACCGTTTAACAATGTAAAAAATGAATGCACAATTTCTTGCTCTTACATAAACAAAACTAGGATTGAATATATATATATATATATAGTTAATTTCTCAGCTTTAAGCACGATTTATGTATTTGAAAACTATGTTGTTTAATATGAACATTTATCCAGAGAAACTAAATGTGATGAGGTTGAAATCGGTGTAAATCTGATGCATCTCATGAAATCAGGGAAATTATAACACAGTTGTTGGACCAAATTTTAGAATTTAATTACATTTTAAACATTTCATTTGCCAAAAATTGACTTACAGTAAGATAATTAAAGTTCTTCTTAATTGATACCATTAGTTTCTGATTCTATTTTGTTTTGACAATAGAATAAGTATGAAACATTCCAAATTTATAATAGAAAAATGTTGATGTGTCATTTAAATCACTTGATAGTTATTAGGGTCCCAGACACTTAGTGGTAGATGCCCTATGGTGATCAGTCTGTCCATCCTTCCGTGCATACACCCATTAGTATGAAACTAGAGCTGTAACTTTTTTATCTTTTGAGGTTGGTTTTTGTCTCGCCTGCGACGAAAGTCGCTGGAGGCGAGACATATGTATGGGAATCCGGCGGCGGCGGCGTAAACACTTGACATCTTGCTTCATATATTTGTAAGCTGAAGCCCTAGGTCCATCAAATTTGGTCCAGAGGTAGATTATGATGAGTACTTGCCAGTCAGTCACCTGTCACCTGACCTTGACCTCAATTTCACGGTCCAGCGACTATGTTAAAGTTTTTGGGTTACGACTGTTCCTCTGTAACTACGCATGGTAGGATGACAATATTTGGTGTATAGGTTGCTGATGACTAGTACATGACTGTCTGGTAGGTGTCACCTGACCTTGACCTCAATTTCACGGTCCAGCGACTACGTTAAAGTTTTTGGGTTACGACAGTTCCTCTGTAACTATGCATGGTAGGATGACAGTATTTGATGTATAGGTTGTTGATGACTAGTACATGACTGTCTGGTAGGTGTCAGCTGACCTTGACCTCAATTTCACGGTCCAGCGACTACATTAACGTTTTTGGGTTACGACTGTTCCTTTGTAACTACGCATGGTAGGATGACAATATTTGGTGTATAGGTCGCTGATGACTAGTACATGACTGTCTGGTAGGTGTCACCTGACCTTGACCTCAATTTCACGGTCCAGCGACTACGTTAAAGTTTTTGGGTTACGACTGTTCCTCTGTAACTACGCATGGTAGGATGACAATATTTGGTGTATAGGTTGCTGATGACTAGTACATGACTGTCTGGTAGGTGTCACCTGACCTTGACCTCAATTTCACGGTCCAGCGACTACGTTAAAGTTTTTGGGTTACGACAGTTCCTCTGTAACCACGCATGGTAGGATGACAATATTTGGTATATAGGTTGCTGATGACTAGTACATGACTGTCTGGTAGGTGTCACCTGACCTTGACCTCAATTTCACGGTCCAGTGACAACGTTAAAGTTTTTGGGTTACGGCAGTTACGCTGTTACCACGCATGGTAGGATGACAATATTTGGTATATAGTTTGCTGATGACTAGTACATGACTGTCTGGTAGGTGTCACCTGACCTTGACCTCAATTTCACGGTCAAGCGACTATGTTCAAGTTTTTTGGGTTACGGCTGTTAATCTGTTACCACGCATGGTAGGATGACAATATTTGGTATATAGTTTGCTGATGACTAGTACATGACTGTCTGGTAGGTGTCAACTGACCTTGACCTCAATTTCACGGTCAAGCGACTATGTTAAAGTTTTTTGGGTTACGGCTGTTCCCCTGTAACCATGCATGTTAGGATGACAATATTTGTTATATAAGTTGCTGATAAATAGTACATGACTGTCTGGTAGGTGTCACCTGACCTTGACCTCAAGGCTGGCTGGGATCACAGGTGGGTACCATCTCACTGATATCTAGTTTAAATGGCTAGTGTTGTGACACACCAAGTGAAGAACCATTTTGCAAACAGATATTGAGACATTTAAATGAATTTGTTTATTTGGTTACTTTAAATCCTCCAAAGTTTGGTAATTGTGTAGTAATGCTTGTACCTTTGTATTTATCAATAACTAATTAATCAACATTGTTTAACCAGATGTGTTAGTAAACATGCTCTGTCCTAGCTATGGCTAGCCAGACAAATAACTCTCACGCTATTCATACGGCCATTAGAAATGAGCATGTCGAGAGCGTCTGGCAGCAGTAGGAGTCCGCGTCCATCTCATATCTCTCTTGCTATGGGTGAAAATGATGAACTTCATATTGGCGATAAATTTTCTTCTTACAAGGAATTACAATTAAGAATCCGTCAATTTGAAATTAGCGAAAATGTAGCATTTCACAAAAGAGATTCCAGCATGATATTGTTCGCAAGAAAAAGAGGAATTAACTTTAGATCTTTAAGATCTTATTTTCTGACATTTTTATAATAAATAAAACATCACATTAATTTGCAAGTGAAAAGTTAATTTTTTGGCATTATAGTATAATTTTAGACTTCAGGCTAAAGTTAGTGTTGTCAGAAATTTTACTTTTCTAAGATATTTGTAGAACTAACTTTGACTGACATTTAGCTACCAAAAAATTTCAATGTTGTTTGTGATTGGTCATTTGTAGAAGAGTTTGTGGCATTTATGCTGTTTGCAAAATGTATAGAATGCAAAAATATTAACTGCATTGAAATACAGTAATAAGTGCTGTCAATGACAGGTGATGTATAGAGTTATTCCCCTTCAAACACTTCAACTATGATAAAATATTTACATTTTAGACTTGCAAATTAATGTCTTCCAGAATATTATAAGTAGCTTTATTGCAGTCTTAAAGCCAAATGGAATACGAACTATCCAGCGAGACGTACCTATAATTAAACTTGAATGGAATAGGTGTTAACTTTCCAATTGAAATGATCCTTGATGTTATAATGTAGGTTTTAAAAAGGTGGGATTTTTCTAGTGGTTTTCAATTAAAATGTTTGTGAATTACATGTAGAACTTGTTTGAAAATAATTTATTAATTGATTAAATTGTACAATAATATTGATAGATTATGAAAACTTGAAATTTTACATATTACATCAACAACCATATTTGCACAAGATTTACTAGCCAGCTTTGGTTTCTCATTGTGTTCCTGGTTAGTTTCCATGCTAGAAAAACCCCCTTGACTTGTTTATATGCCAAGGAATCATTATTTATAATTTAATTTTGTTGGAAATATATGTAGAGACATACAAAGGAACAGTTCTTATTATTCAGTGTAACAAACTATAAGGAACTGACAGTGGTCAGGCATATGTAAATGCTAATATTTTTTTTATTAAATTCTTGAATTCGATGGGGATTTTAGATTCATGAGTATTTTGGTCTATGAATTCTAAATAATTTTTGCATGTTTGAATCCAAAAAATTCATTTTGTTGAAAAACAGATCAGTTAGATCATTTCTAATGATGGACTGGAACCCTTAACCAGAAAATCTCCCCCCCCCCCCCCCTTTAGGGATTCTTATATTTCCAAGAAAGATGATCATTTTTTTGAAATTCTGGGGGAAATCTTAATATTGTTTAATCCTTCAAATAAACATACAAATCCTTAATTCCCAGAAATTAAACATATTAGCCTTCATGTCTCAAAAAGTTCCCCTCTCTCCCTCATCTGTGTTATTTATCTGCACATTTGATCATTACTGATGACTTCATCATTAGCAGGGTCAGGCATTTTCTTTGTTTTCTAAACATGTATTTTAGTTAAAAATTCAAACATGCATCAATGTAGAACATCAATTTTAGGTACCAGATTTTTCCAGTTTAAATCTTACTAAGTACAAGTTGGTCAGACTGAATAGGTCATCATAGAGAAATAGAATCCATTATTAATTCTTATGTGGTTTCCATACAAATTCATTGGTAGAGATATGTCCAGATTCCTTAAAATATTGATTATAATGTTAATTGCTATATTTACATTTAATGCTTTTGTTATAAGTCTGTTAATTTGTTTCAGTTTTTGTAGTTGAGTTGGTGAAAATATTTCATTATGAATAATTAATATGGAGTAGGCATTGCCAAAATTCCAGTGGTCACGTGACGTCTTTCCGTGTAATGGTGACATCACATGAAATGTAATTTTGTAGTTTTTTGTTGTTAATTTTAAATATAACATTTATTTTTTTTCTATGTCAACTTTATTTTCAAGTCTTTCTTTAAAAGTTATTTTAGTGCTCTTCTTCATTCACTTTGTTGCAGTTTTTTGACGATATCAACTTCCGGATGAAAAAAAAATCAGAATTAAGCAGATGTTGATCACATGATTTCATTTTGATCACATGACACATAATTGCTGTAGAGTTCATCGATCTTCTCGTAAGCTTCGCTGCCCGCTGCGAGCTCTGCTTGCTATTAAAATAAATAACCAAACTCATTTATTGCTTGTTTTTTCATTGAAACTAAGACATTTAGCCATTTCCTTTTTAAATTAGTATTGTAAATTTTAAACCTACCAACACATACACATTTATTTTAACAATGTAAATCATTTCTCAGTATAAAATTTCTACTAATAAGGATATGAATTAGTCCCTTCTTATACATCTTCTCTGAAAATGTCATCACCTAACCTGGCCTCTTGACATAACATTTGCATGTTGGTTCTTACTTTCTTAAAAAAAAAAATCCCCAGTCCACACAGGCCAACTCCTTTCATGAGGATGTGTGAAGATCCAAGCTGATTTCTGTATTCAGCTGAAGTACCATAGAAGGCCATGTTTTATTTATTGTCCACACCTCAGTCTCATACCAGAAAATTGTGCCTTTACATATGTGTGCATGTAAAATCTTCATGTCGTTCAGCATAATGTTTCGAGGTGAAAACATGAGGTCAGACTGAAATCACAATTCAGTAAAAGCTTGGGTAACACAGCCACGTTTTGTATCACTTTAAGAAATTTATCAGATTTAAAGGGGTTGAGGGGAGAGGAAGATTGTTACCTTGTAAGCATTTGGACATTTGACAAGAAGACTGTATCCTTGTCAATAAAGTTAACAGTAGAGCATTGAACTCCCCACACCTGTGTAGGTGACTACCTACAGGCCTCTACAATAACTGTCCCTTATGACAAGTAACTTCAAAATGTACTTGTCCGAATGAAAACATCACTTGTCAGAAAATTTTGACCCAGAACATCCAAAATTTGTATGTTTCAATGATTTGATTAAAAACAATATATATTATGCTTAGGGGTCATCCATAATTGTCAACATTTTTCACAAGTTTGCAAAGAGCACTCTTTTTGAAAACCCCCTCCCTCCCTCCAAAAGAGTATGTCAACATTTTTTGCAAGTCTGCATATCCACATTACCGGAAGTTTAAAGAACGTACCAAAAAAATGTTGAAATTGAAACCCCCTCCCCCCTATAGTGCTCTTTGCAAACTCGTGAAAAATGTTGACAATTATGGATGACCCCTTAGCTAACGTTACGATAGATTGAAACCAAATTTCGTCAGATCCATGTGTGTGTTGATGTTTCGATGTCAAATTAGTTTACTTTTACAACTATTATCAGCAAGCTCAGTTCCTTCAAGCGTTTTCTTCATCACGAATAAGTTGTATACTGGTCCCATTGCAGCTATGCATACATAGTTTTGAACCAGTGCTAAGTAATTTGCATGAATTTGTTGACATGTTATCGGCAATGAAAAATATGTAATGGATAATAAATTCAGAAAAATTATTGACCAAACTCCCATTTTTGAAAAAAACATTCTTCAATTTTTTATGATACTTCATTATAGCTTCATTATAGGTTTATTTATAGTGTCTACAGAGATTTACTTGTCTGACAGATATTTCCACTTCGACAAAGGTTATTGTCCAGCCCTGAACTATCTGGACCACTTGGTCTCCATAGAGATATATGACTAACTCTCTGGACCACTTGATCTCCATGGAGATATATGACTAACTATCTGGACCATGCAAGATGGAAAACATGTAACTTTGGATTCAGTGCATTACAACAATATGAAAATATAGCTCAGTACTCACTTAGGATTATTATTTTAATGTGGCCATTGTGTCAGTGTAAAATATAGCTCAATACTCACTTAGGATTATTATTTTAATGTGGCCATTGTGTCAGTGTAAAATATAGCTCAATACTCACTTAGGATTATTATTTTAATGTGGCCATTGTGTCAGTGTAAAATATAGCTCAATACTCACTTAGGATTATTATTTTAATGTGGCCATTGTGTCAGTGTAAAATATAGCTCAGTACTCACTTAGGATTATTATTTTAATGTGGCCATTGTGTCAGTGTAAAATATAGCTCAATACTCACTTAGGATTATTATTTTAATGTGGCCATTGTGTCAATGTAAAATATAGCTCAATACTCACTTAGGATTATTATTTTAATGTGGCCATTGTGTCAGTGTAAAATATAGCTCAATACTCACTTAGGATTATTATTTTAATGTGGCAATTGTGTCAGTGTAAATTTCAAAATTGTCAAAACCCTAAGGTTCTAAGGTATAGGTTGATCTTGGTCATAATTTGGTTTCCAGTTCGGCATATTTCGGTTTTAATGTTTTATGCTCTTCATATTCATATAGTGTTTGCCATTTTCAATCTTTTGAGTAGAGCGCCTCTGATATGTCTTGACTAGACAAAATCTGAGTCAGGCAAAGCAAAATTTATTGCCTGGAACTTTGTTGTATATTTTTATTTCTCACTTTTAAACTATAAGCACACATTTTCACCATGACATAGGTCAAATATTATTGTCATGTGTTTAAAATAAGATGTTTTTTTTGTTTTTCCTAATTGTGTGTCAGCTGTCTCTCACATGATCAATTGAATAACAATGACTGTTAAGTTTATATTGATTTATGTAACTGTTAGTGCAATAAAGTTTGATTTATGAAAAACTATTAGTTCATTAAAGGTATTCCATGTCATTGATATTAGAATCTAAATGCCGAGGTTTTGTACCAACAGTCAAATATAGTGTAAAATTGTCATGAAAGGTCAGAATTAACTTGTTGAAAAAATTATATACTTACTATAGAGATCCTGATCCTCTCTTTGTGTAAGGTTTAAGCCAGGAACTAGGACTTACAACAAAAACTGGATGCTATGATGTGCTTGTATCTGGCAAACTGCTGATATCAGACTCATTCAAACAAAAAAAAGATTTGGTCTTAATCTCAATATAAAATTTGATTCAATGATGCACTGTACATGCTGTAGTTTGAGACTTTTTGACACATTTCTAATTACCTGCATTATCAATTGCCAAATTAGCATTAAGTTAAGTTAATCAGTAATGATAGTCTGAGAATTTGATTAGAGAGGCCATGTGCCCTGTGTCTTTTTATTCAAATAAGTAGATTTTAGAAAGATTCATTAGAAATCGGGAGGTTATTGGAAAATTTGAAGGTTATTAGAAAATGTCCTTACAACATTGAGATACATGGTGATATCTGATGTCATATTCTTATATTTACCATTTTAGATTGATGTTTTGAATGTTAAAAAAAAAATTAGAACCACTTTCGCTACTCTGCTATGTAGAATGTAAATGTTTTGTTTATTTTTGTTTAAGGCCACTTTTACCAATTTTTCAGCTGGATCACTGCATCATTTTTATTTGAGTAGAAAGCTGAATTACCTAGAGAAAATTTCTTTGGTTTTAAAACTGGCACTGCTTTTGATTAAAGATTGGAGTTGAGTACACCCTTCCTGCAGTGATACTCAATGGAGAAAGATTAACAAATTGGGAATTTTCAGATAATAAAAAAAAGGTTCATTAGCATAATGGTTTGTAGGTAGCAATGATATATGGACCATGATAATAAGGGCCCAGCCACTTTATGGCAGGCACACTTTTGTGATCATTGCATCGGTCTGAAGCTAATCGTCTCGGAGCCATAACTGTTCTATCTTTTGAGGTAGGCTTTTGATATTTAGAATGTGGGTAGATAATACCAAGGTGATGTGACGCATACCATGGTTGATGACCTTTTACCTTCACCTCAAGGTCAGTGGGGCCAGCAGTGATGGATACCATCTCACCGATATCTAATTTGATTTGAAAGCTATTTTAAGTGGAGCAACCTATAGGTTATATCTACCTTGGGTCACATGATGTATTTTATGCCAATCAAATTAAATTATTCTGTAATGTCAAATTAAAGAGCAAATTTGGTTATTAAAATTGAATTCTAAAGAATATTTAAAGTTTTGAATCATATTATACTGACATACTATGAATCTTTTTACACCAGTCATAAACTGCTTACCTATTACATTTATTTTGTCCATTGTTTTTTTTTTTACTTATAAATTCTTTTAAACTAACCATAGGTTATTGTTTTAACCAGGTTTTTTACTTGAACCATGGTTATTACATTGGAGTTTGGTGGGTGGGCAGTGTCAAACAGAGACTTTCAGAACAATTAGACAATTAGTTTTGATAAACCAATCTTGCTGAAACTTGCTTAAAGACTGAGCTTGGGATTGGATTAGGGGCCAGTCTTGTCAAGGTATTGTTCACTTACTAAAAATAGAAAAACAGTTTCGGCTGAATAAGTGTTAAAATAGAGGTATTCTGCTGAAACTTTGTTTGTAGGTAGTTTATGCACACACTTAGCTCGGGATTGTATTAGGGGCCTGTTGTATCAAGGTCACTGTTAAATAAAAATAGAAAAACAGTTTAATATCACAACCATATAACTGCTGCCCTTTTAGTCTACTACTAAAATTAATTGTTAAATCGTTGAAAACCTAGTTATTATAATATTTTTCAGAAAATATGTTGGTAAACAGAACAAGCATTTATCTTAGTGACTTGAACAAGAAAGGTTAAGGTTGCAATGTTAACTTTTTCCCTTTTAATGTGGTAATTAAAGCATTAATTATCCTTTTTAATATTCATAAGCAATAGTAATTTTCACCTTCAAAGGGAATGTTTTTAAAAAAAAATGCAAAAAAACAAAACCTCTATGACATATACATGTGTAATATATGTAACTAAAGTTGACAGAAAAACAAATATTTGGTTGTCATGGAATCCAATATATCAAACACTTTTACTGCACAAATAATTTGTTTGCTTACAATGAAATTTAAAATCCAGTGTGTTCTGTTAAGAACACATTGAAGCATTACTATATCATGTACCTTAGTACATAACACTTCTAAATCAATATTTTTCATTGGATAATTTGCCTTGACTATTTTAGAACAGTACTGGCTTGGGCTATGAGACTAAACATATCCACAAGGACTAGACCAGTTCTCTTAGACTTCTTGTATTTACTAAAGGTTCCAGGGGCCTCAGTGGCCAAGTGGTTAAGGACGTTCATCTACTATTGATTATATGGTCTGTCAAAACTGAGATTGCTGGTTCGAGGCCCACTGCAGGCAGGGTGCGCTTGACTAAAATCTTAATTGACAAGTATTGCCAGTTTTCCATATCGAAGGTCTGGGGTTTTCTGGGGGTACTTCGGCTTCTTCCTCCATTAAAACCTGGACACCATGATATAGCTGAAAAAGTGCTGAAAGTGGTGTTAAACAAACAAACAACGAAAGGTTCCTGTTTACATCAGTACAGCAGGAACTATCTCCCTTTAAATTTTGTCACATGACATGTTTCCGGTTGTCTGATGTCAAAAGTTGGGACATGTCAGCAGACTGGCAACAGGTTAGAAATGACATTTTAGTCAAAATACAATCACCTGTCAGGTATTTTCTACCTATTGGTTAACCAATTCTTAATACAGATCACAGCTGTTTAGAAAATTGCTTCAATCTGTTTTCTTTAAAGCTAATCAGTGATAGCTTGGACATTTAAATTGCAGCTACTCATATGTGACTCTGGTAACTTTTAAACTTCTAACTTTCATCATATCCTATGGAAATCTCTCCAGTAAAGTTACCTGAGTCATGCATGAATAGCTGCAATTTAAATGTCCAGCTCTTTCTGATTAAGAGCTTTAAAAAAACAGATTGAAACAGTTTTCTAAACAGCTGTTATCTACTTTTGAGATTGATTTAGCAATAGGTAGGAAATACCTGACAGGTAATTGTATTTTGACTATAACTATAATTAAATGAAGGTTTCTTGTATGTTAAAGTTACCATACCTTCAATATTTTGTTTGTGTACATGTATTAAACTCCTCCCTCTAGAACAGTTTTCTAATAGTGTTTCTGGAGAGGTATAGTGTCCGTGCTTGCTGGTTTATACTCTATACTCACTAATAGTATAGGAAAACAGTTCCCTCTTGAGAAATCCATTATAGGTAAATATACTTTATCTGCATAAAATGTGTGACAAATTACCACCATGCAAACGAAGCTTTAGGAATAAGAATGAAAAGCGATATCTGAGTTGTTGTGAATATAATTAAGCACAATTTTGAATGGAGAATAATTAAAATATCCTCTCTAGTTGTATAGAGTCTGGTTCCTGTCGTGTTTTTTGCTGCTTACCAGTAGTTGTATACATAGTCTGGTTCCTGTTGTGTTTATTGCTGCTTACCAGTAGTTGTATACATAGTCTGGTTCCTGTTGTTTATTGCTGCTTACCAGTAGTTGTATACATAGTCTGGTTCCTGTCATGTTTATTGCTGCTTACCAGTAGTTGTATACATAGTCTGGTTCCTGTTGTGTTTATTGCTGCTTACCAGTAGTTGTATACATAGTCTGGTTCCTGTCATGTTTATTGCTGCTTACCAGTAGTTGTATACATAGTCTGGTTCCTGTCATGTTTATTGCTGCTTACCAGTAGTTGTATACATAGTCTGGTTCCTGTCATGTTTATTGCTGCTTACCAGTAGTTGTATACATAGTCTGGTTCCTGTCATGTTTATTGCTGCTAACCACTAGTTGTATGCATAGTCTTATTCATGTTGTGCTTATTGCTGATTGCCGGTAGTTGTTTAGTTTACATTATGAGTATGGTTCCTGCTTACCACTAGTTGTATACATAGTCTGGCTCTAGACATGCATTGTGTGGTTTCTTGTTAGTTTTAATTTAACAACATGTAGTACACTAGATCTTGATAGATTGATTATCTTTGTAATTGAACACCTTCATTTTGTAAGAACACAGTACAATGTATCACAAGAATCTAATACACCATAATGTTTATGAAGCCCAAATCATTATACAAACATGTATGATGTTTGGCACTTGTTTCTTTCTTAAATTCTCACTGCAGGCAGGGTGTACTCGACTCCAATCTTAATTGACAAGGATTGCCAGTTTTCCTACCGCAGGTGGGGGGTTCTCTCTCTCTCCGGGTACTCCGGATTCCTCCTCCAATAAAAACTGGACGCTATGATATAGCTGAAAAATTGCTGAAAGTGGTGTTAAAACACCATTCAAACAAACATTCTTTCTTAAATTTTTTAAATAGTCTTTTCTTGTACTTCTTTGTGGAATCATGATAAAGTAAATTCCAAGTAAAAAACTGTCCTGTAACAGTAAAAGACATACTGTTTATGTTGATGGTTGTCAATGAAGAATTTATCATAAATACATAACAACTGTAATAGATTAAGGGATATTCTAAATTTTGAAAAACTGGTTGATGGGATGGTCATCCAACAACTACTAAACATTTTTTCTTGTAAATTATTTTTTTAGTTTAAACCTTTTAATGACAATTTTTGGGTGGTTGCACAAAGTGCAAACCAGGGTTATAGTATCGTAGTTGGCTGGGTGGGCAGGCAGGGAAAATAGGGTATCTATTTTGTGTAATCATCTTCTCCTATAGTTTTTAACCTCACAGAAAGATTGCACATGTATTGAAGTTGTGCACCTGCTATTATGGAATTGTACCAGGATATTTTTCCTAATTTTCAAGACATAGGAACTTAGTCATTTTTCAGAACATTTGCAGAAGACAGTGCCTATTTGTGTAATCAGTTTGTACAACAATTTCAACCAAGATCTCTGAAACTTCTTATAAAGATTAGACATGCATGCAACATGTCCATTTCAGTTTTCATGCCCCCGCGTCGACATGTCGGGGGGCATTAAGTTTTACTCATGTCCGTACGTCCATCTGTCTGTCCGTCTGTCTGTCGCACCGTCCGTACGTCTGTACGAATTTCCATCAAGCTTTTCTCAGAAAGTGTACTTGAGAACAATTTGAAAGTTGGCAGGGTGGTTCAGAATCACAAGTTGTATGTCCTAAGCGACTTTCAGACCTATCAGACAACTACTTCCTGTTTGCAACTGGGTCGATATGAAAATGTGTTAACACGAGTATGAAAATTTCCGTCAAGCTTTTCTCAGAAACCGTACATGAGAACAATTTGAAAGTTGGCAGGGTGGTTCAGTATCACAAGTTGTACGTCCTAAGCGACTTTCAGACCTGTCGGACAACTACTTCCTGTTTGCGACTGGGCAGATATGAAAATGTGTTAACAAGTGTATGAAAATTTCCGTCGAGCTTTTCTCCGAAACCGTACATGAGAACAATTTGAAAGTTGGCAGGGTGGTTCAGTATCACAAGTTGTACGTCCTAAGCGACTTTCAGACCTGTCTGACAACTACTTCCTGTTTGCGACTGGGCCGATATGAAAATGTGTTAACACAAGTATGAAAATTTCTGTCAAGCTTTTCTCAGAAACTGTACATGAGAACATTTTGAAAGTTGGCAGGGAGGTTCAGTATCACAAGTTGTACGTCCTAAGCGACTTTCAGACCTGTTGGACAACTACTTCCTGTTTGCGACTTGGCCGATATGAAATGTGTTAACATATGTATGAAAATTTCCGTCAAGCTTTTCTCAGAACCGTACATGAGAACAATTTGAAAGTTGGCAGGGTGGTTCAGTATCACAAGTTGTACGTCCTAAGCGACTTTCAGACCTGTCTGACAACTACTTCCTGTTTGGGACTGGGCCAATATGAAAAGTGTGTTAACACGTGTATGAAAATTTCCGTCAAGCTTTTCTCAGAAACTGTACATGAGAACAATTTGAAAGTTGGCAGGGTGGTTCAGTATCACAAGTTGTACGTCCTACGCGACTTTCAGACCTGTCGGACAACTACTTCCTGTTTGGGACTGGGCCGATATAAAAATGTGTTAACACAAGTAGGAAAATTTCCATAAAGCTTTTCTCAGAAACCATACATGAGAACAATTTTAAATTTGGCAGGGTGGTTCAGTATCACAAGTTGTATGTCCTAAGCGACTTTCAGACCTGTCAGACAACTACTTCCTGTTTGGGACTTCAATATACCCCCGCTCGACAGAGTCGGGGGTATATAGTGGTCCTCATGTCCGTCCGTCCCTCTGTCCGGAAGTCCGTCCGTCTGTCCGTCCGTTCGTCCGTCCACATTTTCGGATGATAATTCAAAAAGTTTACATCCGATTTGAATGAAACTTTGGGATATTGTTATATTTTAGGTTGGTAAGAAGCCTATCGATTTTGTGGGAAATCCATCAAATTTCAAGGTCACAGTCCACGGAAAACGTTAGAAATTTTAACATAAAAGTTGTTTCCGGACAATAACTCAAAACGTTTACGTCCGATTTGAATGAAATTTTGGGATATTGTCATATATCAGGTTGGTAAGAAGCCTATAGATTTTGGGGGAAATCCGTGAAATTTCAAGGTCACAGTCCACGAAAAACGTTAGAAATTTTAACATAAAAGTTGTTTCCGGACAATAACTCAAAAAGTTTGCATCTGATTTGAATGAAACTTTGGGATATTGTTATATATCAGGTTGGTAAAAAGCCTTTTGATTTTGGGGGAAATCCATCAAATTTCAAGGTCGCAGTCCATGAAAAATGTTAGAAATTTTTACAAAAAGTTGTTTCTGGAAAATAACTTAAAAAGTTTTCATCCGATTTTAATGAAACTAAAATATTCTATTATATTTTGTTGGTAAGAAGCCTATTGATTTTAGTGGAAATCCATCCAATTTCAAGGTCACAATCCACGAAAAACGTTTTTCACAAAAGCGGGGGTATCAGCGATCGCTAGATCGACTTTGTCTAGTTTAGCAGGGGCATCTGTGTCCCATGGACACATTATTCAATTTTTTTAAATAAAAAAGCACAGTGGTTGCATTCTTAGTATTTAAATCGGCACCATAAAGAAAACCCAATTTGCAAAAAAAATAATCAGCAATTCAAGGTGTATAACTAAGTCAACATGACCAAAACTGACTCTTATTGCAGTTGGTGCCCTTTAGTGGCTTTTTGGGCTGCGATTACAGGTTTTCTTTAAAATATATTAAATTCTAGCAAAGAAAATCTGTATACCCCCTCCCCCCAACTTGTTTGGTGCGTATATAGGAATCACCCTGTCTTTCTGTCTGTCTATCGACATCCCTTGTAAGCGCAACTCCTCTAAAACGCTTGATGAAATTTAATGAAACATAACATACAGGAAGCACATTAAATGTAGATGTGCATGAAGGATTTTTATTGACCTTGGATATCATTAAGGGGAGATAATTGGACTTGAAAGCAAAAGGGGGTATCCCTTTGTGAGCCTGCTCATAGTCCGCACTATTGTTTTATATAGCTTTTAAATAAAAAATGTGATGAAAGATATAAATACTGATATAACTCAAATCTTGCACAAAATTGTGACCTTGTAGAATTTGCATCATAGAGGTCACCAGCTGAGGTCTTAAGCAGTATGCCTAATTAGTTTTTAAATTTGAGTTACTAATTTCGACTGATTAAATATTGGTTTGTCTTTTTGAACTTTGTGAACCTGACATATAGTTATCAAAACAGTTATAAGTAGAAAAGTCATATTTTCATTTAGTTGTCTTCAGTTTTTCTTTAACAATAAAATGACTTAATGTCACCTGTGTATTCAGCTATAATATAACTCTTTGTCATCAAAATATATCATGGTACTTAAGCATTACTTATACATTATATATCTTGCTATAAATAGAATCGTATAAATCATGTGAATGGTCATAAATTTGACAAATTTGTCGATTACTGCTCAGTATTGGACAGACTTGTCAGTGTGACGAGTCTTAATGCACCGTGTCCTATTATTTGTTTTTTTTTCTCTTTTCTTTTCTCGAGTGCAATCACCTGTTTTGATGTATGGCAAAAGGGAAGTAATTAGGATTTTCATTTATTGATACATGATTGGTCGTAATAAACAACATGTTTTGACATGTTTTATTACTTTGATATTTTCATTGTGTTACAAGGGAGGATACTGTGGTCGATTTTATGTTCTGTTAATGCATTTAAGACAAATAAAATATTAATTAACATTCTCTAATTCAATATTTTGAGTTGTTCTTCCCTTTATTAATATATAAAAGCTGATCAATGTTATCTTTATGTTTTTTGTGAATATTTGTGGTTATATAATATTATGCAGTAATGCAGTGTATGCATATGTTCTGTGTGAGCTGTGCATAAAAAAACATTAGCCACTGTGGCTACTTTGGTCTTATTATACTTAGCCACCTCAGACAAGAACTAACCTCCAAATTAAAAGTTACAACTTTATTGCCAATAAAATTCATAGATACCACTCTGGGACTTAATTAACTTGATTTTTAAGTTCATGTACCAAAGCTTTATAATGTGGCTTGAAAGAAATCATTGTTTATTTGAATAATACAATTTGAAAAAAATGTAAACTTAAATGCATGTGCCAACATGCCATGTGGATAAAATAATTATAGAATAATTAATTGGGCTGAGTGAATATCCAAAATATGATCACGAGTGCCACATAACGCATCTGATTAAACAAGTGCGCTGAACTTGTTCCGTGCACGGGTTTAATCTGATGCTTTGTGCAGCACGAGTGATCATATTTTGGATATTCACCATGGCCAATTGATTATCCTATTTATTATATAGATCAAAATTGTTTTCGTAAAATTTTAATGCTTAATCCTAAATTTTATGAACAGCGGATGAATATCTGTATAGTACAAAACCAACTGCAACTTTGGCGTGAAAAAACCTGAGAGTGAAAATAAACTATAATTTTCACATGTGATTTACCATGATTTCTGTCACTCGGAAAATTTGATATTTCATCTCTATCTATATAATAAACAGAAATATTTATTACACATTTTAAAACATGGCAAAAATTGGACTACTAAAATTTGAAACAAGGTTGGTGACAAACCTTATCGCTATTAAAAATCTATGTAGTAGGCAAGAAAATTTGCAATTTACCCAGAAAAAACACTCCCTGTTACTGGGTTTTTGTTGATTAGAGAATACATTTATTTTCACCAAAGTGGCGAATGGGATACAAGTTTATTTGTCTCGCCACAACTGGTTTTTAGTAGGATCTGGCGACATTTAGCACTTACAGAAAGGGGATATGTTGCTATGAAGTAATTAGATTCCCTGCAAAGACCTGTTTTAAATATTCTGAATCAAAAATAATGTTTACCTCTTGGATTATATGTATGTATATAGTTTCAAATTTATTTTACTTTGTATTATACCTATAACCCAGTCTTTATTGGAAATATCTGAATCCAGTAGTCAGTACTGTCATAAATCTCCAAGTGGCCTTGGCGACTGAGTGGTTAAGGTAGTCCGTCTCACATGGTCTAGCTGTCAACACTTAGATTGTGGGTTCCGGACTCGCTGCAGGCACATTGCACTTGACTCCAATCTTGACAATGATTGTCAGTAATAACCTGGGATGAAGTTGTCTACTGATCATCTTATTGTATGTGTCAGACGTTTTGATAGGCACACATGTTTGTTTTGTGTTATTTGTTCCTCACATTGTCTGCTTCTATTCATATTCACCATTTTGGATCAATTGATTGATGTTCAGCAAGCAATGATTGTGGACAATAACAATGTAACATCCATGTTTCCATTGTGGAGGGATTGTGGACAATAACAATGTAACATCCATGTTTCCATTGTGGAGGGATTGTGGACAATAACAATGTAACATCCATGTTTCCATTGTGGAGGGATTGTGGACAATAACAATGTAACATCCATGTTTCCATTGTGGAGGGATTGTGGACAATAACAATGTAACATCCATGTTTCCATTGTGGAGGGATTGTGGACAATAACAATGTAACATCAATGTTTCCATTGTGGAGGGATTGTGGACAATAACAATGTAACATCCATGTTTCCGTTGTGGAGGGATTGTGGACAATAACAATGTAACATCAATGTTTCCATTGTGGAGGGATTGTGGACAATAACAATGTAACATCCTGTTTCCATTGTGGAGGGATTGTGGACAATAACAATGTAACATCAATGTTTCCATTGTTGAGGGATTGTGGACAATAACAATGTAACATCAATGTTTCCATTGTGGAGGGATTGTGGACAATAACAATGTAACATCCATGTTTCCATTGTGGAGGGATTGTGGACAATAACAATGTAACATCCATGTTTCCATTGTGGAGGGATTGTGGACAATAACAATGTAACATCAATGTTTCCATTGTGGAGGGATTGTGGACAATAACAATGTAACATCAATGTTTCCATTGTGGAGGGATTGTGGACAATAACAATGTAACATCCATGTTTCCATTGTGGAGGAATTGTGGACAATAACAATGTAACATCAATGTTTCCATAGTGGAGGGATTGTGGACAATAACAATGTAACATCAATGTTTCCATTGTGGAGGGATTGTGGAAAATAACAATGTAACATCAATGTTTCCTTTGTGGAGGGATTGTGGACAATAACAATGTAACATCAATGTTTCCATTGTGGAGGGATTGTGGACAATAACAATGTAACATCAATGTTTCCATTGTGGAGGGATTGTGGACAATAACAATGTAACATCAATGTTTCCATTGTGGAGGGATTGTGGACAATAACAATGTAACATCAATGTTTCCATTGTGGAGGGATTGTGGACAATAACAATGTTACATCAATGTTTCCATTGTGGAGGGATTGTGGACAATAACAATGTAACATCAATGTTTCCATTGTGGAGGGATTGTGGACAATAACAATGTAACATCAATGTTTCCACTGTGGAGGGATTGTGGACAATAACAATGTAACATCCATGTTTCCATTGTGGAGGGATTGTGGACAATAACAATGTAACATCAATGTTTCCATTGTGGAGGGATTGTGGACAATAACAATGTAACATCAATGTTTCCATTGTGGAGGGATTGTGGACAATAACAATGTAACATCAATGTTTCCATAGTGGAGGGATTGTGGACAATAACAATGTAACATCCATGTTTCCATTGTGGAGGGATTGTGGACAATAACAATGTAACATCCATGTTTCCATAGTGGAGGAATTGTGGACAATAACAATGTAACATCAATGTTTCCATTGTGGAGGGATTGTGGACAATAACAATGTAACATCCATGTTTCCATTGTGGAGGGATTGTGGACAATAACAATGTAACATCCATGTTTCCATAGTGGAGGGATTGTGGACAATAACAATGTAACATCATGTTTCCATTGTGGAGGGATTGTGGACAATAACAATGTAACATCAATGTTTCCATTGTGGAGGGATTGTGGACAATAACAATGTAACATCCATGTTTCCATTGTGGAGGGATTGTGGACAATAACAATGTAACATCCTGTTTCCATTGTTGAGGGATTGTGGACAATAACAATGTAACATCAATGTTTCCATTGTGGAGGGATTGTGGACAATAACAATGTAACATCAATGTTTCCATAGTGGAGGGATTGTGGACAACAACAATGTAACATCAATGTTTCCATTGTGGAGGGATTGTGGACAATAACAATGTAACATCAATGTTTCCATTGTGGAGGAATTGTGGACAATAACAATGTAACATCAATGTTTCCATTGTGGAGGGATTGTGGACAATAACAATGTAACATCCATGTTTCCATTGTGGAGGGATTGTGGACAATAACAATGTAACATCAATGTTTTCATTGTGGAGGGATTGTGGACAATAACAATGTAACATCAATGTTTTCATTGTGGAGGGATTGTGGACAATAACAATGTAACATCCATGTTTCCATTGTGGAGGGATTGTGGACAATAACAATGTAACATCAATGTTTCCATTGTGGAGGGATTGTGGACAATAACAATGTAACATTAATGTTTCCATTGTGGAGGGATTGTGGACAATAACAATGTAACATCCATGTTTCCATTGTGGAGGGATTGTGGACAATAACAATGTAACATCAATGTTTTCATTGTGGAGGGATTGTGGACAATAACAATGTAACATCCATGTTTCCATTGTGGAGGGATTGTGGACAATAACAATGTAACATCCATGTTTCCATTGTGGAGGGATTGTGGACAATAACAATGTAACATCAATGTTTCCATTGTGGAGGGATTGTGGACAATAACAATGTAACATCAATGTTTCCATTGTGGAGGGATTGTGGACAATAACAATGTAACATCAATGTTTCCATTGTGGAGGGATTGTGGACAATAACAATGTAACATCAATGTTTCCATTGTGGAGGGATTGTGGACAATAACAATGTAACATCAATGTTTCCATTGTGGAGGGATTGTGGACAATAACAATGTAACATCAATGTTTCCATTGTGGAGGGATTGTGGACAATAACAATGTAACATCCATGTTTCCATTGTGGAGGGATTGTGGACAATAACAATGTAACATCAATGTTTTCATTGTGGAGGGATTGTGGACAATAACAATGTAACATCCATGTTTCCATTGTGGAGGGATTGTGGACAATAACAATGTAACATCAATGTTTCCATTGTGGAGGGATTGTGGACAATAACAATGTAACATTAATGTTTCCATTGTGGAGGGATTGTGGACAATAACAATGTAACATCCATGTTTCCATTGTGGAGGGATTGTGGACAATAACAATGTAACATCAATGTTTCCATTGTGGAGGGATTGTGGACAATAACAATGTAACATCCATGTTTCCATTGTGGAGGGATTGTGGACAATAACAATGTAACATCCATGTTTCCATTGTGGAGGGATTGTGGACAATAACAATGTAACATCAATGTTTCCATTGTGGAGGGATTGTGGACAATAACAATGTAACATCAATGTTTCCATAGTGGAGGGATTGTGGACAATAACAATGTAACATCCATGTTTCCATTGTGGAGGGATTGTGGACAATAACAATGTAACATCCATGTTTCCATAGTGGAGGAATTGTGGACAATAACAATGTAACATCAATGTTTCCATTGTGGAGGGATTGTGGACAATAACAATGTAACATCCATGTTTCCATTGTGGAGGGATTGTGGACAATAACAATGTAACATCCATGTTTCCATAGTGGAGGGATTGTGGACAATAACAATGTAACATCATGTTTCCATTGTGGAGGGATTGTGGACAATAACAATGTAACATCAATGTTTCCATTGTGGAGGGATTGTGGACAATAACAATGTAACATCCATGTTTCCATTGTGGAGGGATTGTGGACAATAACAATGTAACATCCTGTTTCCATTGTTGAGGGATTGTGGACAATAACAATGTAACATCAATGTTTCCATTGTGGAGGGATTGTGGACAATAACAATGTAACATCAATGTTTCCATAGTGGAGGGATTGTGGACAACAACAATGTAACATCAATGTTTCCATTGTGGAGGGATTGTGGACAATAACAATGTAACATCAATGTTTCCATTGTGGAGGAATTGTGGACAATAACAATGTAACATCAATGTTTCCATTGTGGAGGGATTGTGGACAATAACAATGTAACATCCATGTTTCCATTGTGGAGGGATTGTGGACAATAACAATGTAACATCAATGTTTTCATTGTGGAGGGATTGTGGACAATAACAATGTAACATCCATGTTTCCATTGTGGAGGGATTGTGGACAATAACAATGTAACATCAATGTTTCCATTGTGGAGGGATTGTGGACAATAACAATGTAACATTAATGTTTCCATTGTGGAGGGATTGTGGACAATAACAATGTAACATCCATGTTTCCATTGTGGAGGGATTGTGGACAATAACAATGTAACATCAATGTTTTCATTGTGGAGGGATTGTGGACAATAACAATGTAACATCCATGTTTCCATTGTGGAGGGATTGTGGACAATAACAATGTAACATCCATGTTTCCATTGTGGAGGGATTGTGGACAATAACAATGTAACATCAATGTTTCCATTGTGGAGGGATTGTGGACAATAACAATGTAACATCAATGTTTCCATTGTGGAGGGATTGTGGACAATAACAATGTAACATCAATGTTTCCATTGTGGAGGGATTGTGGACAATAACAATGTAACATCAATGTTTCCATTGTGGAGGGATTGTGGACAATAACAATGTAACATCAATGTTTCCATTGTGGAGGGATTGTGGACAATAACAATGTAACATCAATGTTTCCATTGTGGAGGGATTGTGGACAATAACAATGTAACATCCATGTTTCCATTGTGGAGGGATTGTGGACAATAACAATGTAACATCAATGTTTTCATTGTGGAGGGATTGTGGACAATAACAATGTAACATCCATGTTTCCATTGTGGAGGGATTGTGGACAATAACAATGTAACATCAATGTTTCCATTGTGGAGGGATTGTGGACAATAACAATGTAACATTAATGTTTCCATTGTGGAGGGATTGTGGACAATAACAATGTAACATCCATGTTTCCATTGTGGAGGGATTGTGGACAATAACAATGTAACATCAATGTTTTCATTGTGGAGGGATTGTGGACAATAACAATGTAACATCCATGTTTCCATTGTGGAGGGATTGTGGACAATAACAATGTAACATCCATGTTTCCATTGTGGAGGGATTGTGGACAATAACAATGTAACATCAATGTTTCCATTGTGGAGGGATTGTGGACAATAACAATGTAACATCAATGTTTCCATTGTGGAGGGATTGTGGACAATAACAATGTAACATCAATGTTTCCATTGTGGAGGGATTGTGGACAATAACAATGTAACATCAATGTTTCCATTGTGGAGGGATTGTGGACAATAACAATGTAACATCAATGTTTCCATTGTGGAGGGATTGTGGACAATAACAATGTAACATCAATGTTTCCATTGTGGAGGGATTGTGGACAATAACAATGTAACATCCTGTTTCCATTGTTGAGGGATTTAAATGTGGACAATAACAATGTAACATCAATGTTTCCATTGTGGAGGGATTGTGGACAATAACAATGTAACATCCTGTTTCCATTATGGAGGGATTGAACCAAATTTGTGACATATTTACAATGCTTTGAATACCTTATCAATCATTCTTTGGTTGATGGACATTGTTTTAACTTCAGGGAGTAGTATTTCAGCTATATTTAGATGATCTTTGATTGATGGACATTGTTTTAACTTCAGGGAGTAGTATTTCAGCTATATTTAGATGATCGAAGATGCTTTTTACTAGTTGACATATCTACTTCTGACCACTCCTTGTTTCTGATTGGCTGAATTTTAAAAATATTTTTCTCATTATCTAGCATGTCAAACTAAATGTCAATTTTACAAGATAACATTTTTCTTTTTTTATTATCATTGGACACTACTGGCTAACTGCTCAATTTTAAAAGTCTACAATTTCAGGTGCAAATGAAATTAGAGATGCTTTAGGCCACACAAAATTGATTTTAAGGTTCTCCGGCCAAATTTTCAAAAATAGATGAGGGAGGGAGGCTTTTTTTTAATCATTTTATTGGTCTAAAATCAGACGAGGGAGGCATTTTTTTATTCGTTATCTTGCACAAAATTTAACTGGTAAAGATCTCAATCGATACAGCAAAGAATTTCTATATTAAACATTCATATTTGTATATGAAATGTATTTAAAGGTTATTACATAAAAGAACCCCTTTTAAATTGATAAATTGTTTATGCAACCTGGGTTATAGTATAGTGAAATTGAGGGGAGGGGGGCAGGGATCGTCGCAATGCATCTAGATGGGTACTGAACACGTCTTTGCAGCAACTAATGCATACTAGTACAGTTATCGGATGTTTACGAATTTCAGTCGTGTCAATTTCGTCTCCAATGCATGATAACATATCATACAAATGGTGATCGCAATTAACCTGTTTCGTCAGATTTTCTACAGGTAACAATTATTTGGGCAGCAAATATGTTTTAATTAGGATATTTATTAGACAAATAAATACATTCAGTATGAACATACAATAAGAGTCAATTAACCTTTAATTTTAATACATTTCAATTCGATTATCTGATTGATATACACTAGATTTAGGATCTGAAAGTTTGTTTGATGGTGTTTAACGCCACTTTCAGCAATTTTTCAGCTATATCATGGCGTCCAGTTTTTATTGGGGGAGGAAGCCGGAGTTCCCGGAGAAAACCCCCCGACCTGCGGTAGGAAAACTGGCAATCCTTGTCAATTAAGATTGGAGTCGAGTACACCCTGCCTGCAGTGAGAATCGAACCCGCAATCTCAGTGTTGACAGACCACATGATCAATAGTAGACGAACTACCTTGACCACTCGGCCACCGAGGCCCCCCAGGATCTGAAAGACTTTACTGTGTCTGTGGTCAGTTTCAACCTTTCTGTTGAAATTGATTGTATAATGTTCTAAATTACAAATAGTTCATTCTAATTTATTTTAGGAGATTATGCTTGGGTATAAAATTAGAAAAAAAACTGATTATTTTATAAAGAAAACAATGATAATTTGTTGGGTGGAAAATTTGTTTTGAATGTCAGCATCTGCATTATTTTGACATTCATTTCCAAGATGAGCCAGACAAGACACGAGTCTCTCTTTAATGGGGAAACATTAGCTACAATAATGTAGCTCCTTTTTTTTTTTTTTTTATGGACGGATAATAATAAAAAAAAGGAGCTACATTATTGTAGCTAGCTACCCAGATCCCTGAAACTGCACCAAAAGATTGCACACATATTAAAGTTGTGCACCTGATCTTTTTTAAGGTTTTCCCATGACATGTCCGAGAGAACTTCTTTCAGCAAATTTTATAGATGGTACCGTTTTTGTGCTATCAACTCTTCCTTTTTTGTCACAAAACTGTAAACGATTCTCCGTTTAATAAAGCACTTGTTTTGCAACGCCGCCATTTAAGACAAACGATTTTTTTTGATAATTTTTTTCGGCTATCCGATCTCAATAGTCGTGAACACGAACAATTCCGTAACCCTCCTTTACTTTTAAACGCTTGTATGCACTATGTATTCTTTCGGAAGTTATCATTAGAGTAAGCAAAGATGTCCGATCTTTCCGTATGCAGTGGCGGGAAATTAAGAAGCGGATCGGACCAGATAATTTTTTTTAACGGAAACGGCTCCACATTTCCGGATTTTTATTTTATTGAAAACCCAATAAAATTGGCAATGCGGCGGGGTGAAAACGGATGCGCGCGGGCCTGAGAACCGTAAATCTAATTTTATATGGCCTTACCAAGTGTTTTTGTCTCGCCTACGACGAAAGTCGCTGGAGGCGACAAATATGTATGGGAATCCAGCGGCGGCGGCCTAAACACTTGACATTTTGCTTCATATATTTGTAAGCCCAAGCCCTGGGTCCATCAAATTTGGTACAGAGGTAGCTTATGATTAGTTCTTGCCATTCAGTCACTTATCACCTGACCTTGACCTCAATTTCATGGTCCAGCGACTACGTTAAAGTTTTTGGGTTAAGACAGTTCCTCTGTAACCACGCATGGTAGGATGACAAAATTTGGTATATAGGTTGCTGATGACTAGTACATGACTGTTAGGTGTCACCTGACCTTGACCTCAATTTCACAGTCCAGCGACTACGTTAAAGTTTTTGGGTTACAACAGTTCCTCTGTAACCACGCATGGTAGGATGACAATATTTGGTATATAGGTTGCTGATGACTAGTACATGACTGTTTGGTAGGTGTCACCTGAGCTTGACCTCAATTTCACGGTCCAGCGACTACCTTAAAGTTTTGGGTTACGACAGTTTCTCTGTAACCAAGCATGGTAGGATGACAATATTTGATATATAGGTTGCTGATGACTAGTACATGACTGTCTGGTAGGTGTCACCTGACCTTGACATCAATTTCATGCCATCATGGTCCAGCGACTATGTTAAAGTTTTTGGGTTATGGCAGTTTCTCTGTAACTATGCATGCTTGGATGACAATATTTGGTATATAGGTTGCTGATGACTAGTACATGACTGTCTGGTAGTGTCACCTGACCTTGACCTCAATTTCACGGTCCAGCGACTACGTTAAAACTTTTGGGTTACGGCTGTTCCCTGTAACCATGCATGATAGGATGACAATATTTGGTATATAGGTTGCTGATGAATAGTACATGACTGTCTGGTAGGTGTCACCTGAACTTGACCTCAATTTCACGGTCCAGCGACTACGTTAAAGTTTTTGTATTAGGACAGTTCCTCTGTAACCATGCATGGTATGGTGAGAATATTTTGTATAGAGGCCGCTGCTGATATTTAATGCTATTTACGTAATGCTTATGACGAAATTTATTTTCGTTACTGATGCAGAATGCAGGAGAGACGTTTTTCTGTGTCCACACTTGTTATTTTAGGCAGAATAAACTTCATAGTTGGCCACAGTAGGCTTTTTGTTTTTAAATTGGCTTACTTTTTAAAATATCCACTTGCACATTAGGAAACCAAATTATAACGGTTATTTTTACCCCTAGTTGCATGTTTAATTAAAAACAGGAACATAATAATCAGATGATCAGATATGGTGTCTTCTGAAATTATTTTGTAAGAAAAAATCAGTATTATACACATCTGCTTAAATCAGTTTGTTTAATCTAGATCTGGGGCCTTGGTGGCTGAGTGGTAAAACTAGGTTGTCTACTATTGATCACATGGTCTGTCAACACTTAGATTGCCGGTTCGAGCCTCACTGCAGGCAGGGTGCGCTAGACTCCAATCTTAATTGATAAGGATTGCCAGTTTTTCTACAGAAGGTCAGGGGTTCTCTCCAGGTACTCCGGGTTCCTCCCCCAATAAAAACTGGATGCCATAATATAGCTAAACAATTGCTGAAAGTGGCTCTAAACAATATTCAAACAAACAAACAAACAATGATCTAGATCTGGAAGCATCGTTGCTTTGCATAATTTCTATTCTTCCTCATTATCATACAAAGCTGTCAGGCTCTATCAGGTTGAAGGGAATCCATTCATATTTCATGCCTTCAAAGTTTGAAAATTATTTTAAGGTGTTGAAAACATTAGCATAATTTGGTATAACATTTTGGAATTTAGTGATAAAAGCTCTACAACATCTAAATCATTTGGATTTTAAATATTGTTTTGGTTTGAGCGCCACTGACGAGTCTTCATTAGATGAGATGCCGTCTGGCGTAGTACATTCGATTAAACTTGGTATCTTTTAATATGACATTTTATTTTTAAGATAGAAAAATGGTGGGAAGTCAAAGCATATTATGTCTTCTACATAGAATTCTTCCAGCCATCACATCTCAGCATCCATTGAATGCTTGGATAAAAGACCAGTATTTAGATATTGTGAAAACATGCTGAAATAATTTCACCCATATGCTGGTTCACTATCAGTCACAAAAATGTGTGTTAATATGACACGGCAGATTAATTACTTTGCAGCACCCAGTACTTACTGAACCAACGCCCAGTACATTAATCACAGTAGCCCCCACACATTGTCAGAATTACTTTGTTGTCAGAATACTGATATCTACATTATGTTCATTGCATACATCTAAAAAATGAACAAAAATTAAGTAATCTGTCAATTTTATTTATTTAATTGCAAGTTAGTTCACTTTGCAGATGTTGAGGTGATGATGTTTTTAAACATCATCTGTTATTACATTAAAGATTTATTTTTCCAAGAAATAACTATATAATTTCCTTGTATGAAAGAAACATATTATGGTATAATGCATATTAAAGGAATCAAAGAATTAATGAAACAGACATGTAACACCTTGATATAATATATGGTAGTCCCTGTTTTATTGGTACTTGGATATAACATATGGAAGTCCCTTTTTTATCGGTCCTTGGATATAATATATGGTAGTCCCTGTTTATCTGTCCTTGGATATAATATATGGAAGTCCCTGTTTTATCGGTCCTTGGATATAATATATGGTAGTCCCTGTTTATCTGTCCTTGGATATAATATATGGCAGTCCCTGTTTATCTGTCCTTGGATATGATATATGGTAGTCCCTGTTTTATCGGTTCTTGGATATAACATATGGAAGTCCCTTTTTTATCGGTCCTTGGATATAATATATGGTAGTCCCTTTTGTATCTGTCCTTGGATATGATATATTGTAGTCCCTGTTTATCTGTCTTTGGATATAATACATGGTACTCCCTGTTTTATCTGTCCTTGGATATAATATATGGAAGTCCCTGTTTTATCGGTCCTTGGATATAACATATGGAAGTCCCTGTTTTATCCGTCCTTGGATATAATACATGGTAGTCCCTGTTTTATCTGTCCTTGGATATAATATATGGTAGTCCCTGTTTTATCTGTCCTTGATAAAATATATGGTAGTCCCTGTTTTATCAGTCCTTGGATATAATATATGGAAGTCCCTGTTTTATCGGTCCTTGGATATAATACATCAGGTAGTCCCTGTTAATCAGTCCTCATGGATATAATATATGGAAGTCCCTGTTTTATCGGTCCTTGGATATAATATATGGAAGTCCCTGTTTTATCGGTCCTTGGATATAATACATGGTAGTCCCTGTTTATCTGTCCTTGGATATAATACATGGTAGTCCCTGTTTATCAGCCCTTGGATATAATATATGGAAGTACCTGTTTTATCTGTCCTTGGATATAATATATGGTAGTCCCTATTTTATCGGTCCTTGGATATAATGTATGGAAGTCCCTGTTTTATCGGTCCTTGGATATAATACATGGTAGTCCCTGTTTATCTGTCCTTGGATATAATACATGGTAGTCCCTGTTTATCAGTCCTTGGATATAATATATGGAAGTCCCTGTTTATCTGTCCTTGGATATAATACATGGTAGTCCCTGTTTATCGGTCCTTGGATATAATATATGGTAGTCCCTATTTTATCGGTCCTTGGATATCATATATGGAAGTCCCTGTTTTATCGGCCCTTGGATATAATACATGGTAGTCCCTGTTAATCAGTCCTAATGGATATAATATATGGAAGTCCCTGTTTTATCGGTCCTTGGATATAATACATGGTAGTCCATGTTTTATCCGTCCTTGGATATTATATATGGAAGTCCCTGTTTTATCGGTCACCACTGATGTTGTGAGTTGGCTTTTTATTTTAGTTGAAAAGAATATAATACAAATACTTTTGTGAAATGGGCCTTTTAACAAAGGGAGTGGGGACCACTGTGCTTCTAGTATGCACAGTTAACATTATCTTCTGTATTTTAAATTTAGACAGCAAATATTACAATAAAGGCTAAAAGGTGACAACTCATTGTTTTCTTAGCTGTGTGATATATTTGAAAATTCTTTTGTTTGAATGGTGTTTTAACCCCACTTTCAGCAATTTTTCAGCTATTTCATGGCGTCCAGTTTTTATTGGGGGAGGAAGCCGGAGTACCCGGAGAGAACCCCCCAACCTGCGGTAGGAAAACTGGCAATCCTTGTCAATTAAGATTGGAGTCGAGTACACCCTGCCTGCAGTGAGAATCGAACCCGCAATCTCAGTGTTGACAGACCACGTGATCAATAGAAGACGAACTACCTTGACCACTCGGCCACCGAGGCCCCTTGAAAATTTTTTAAATATGATTTATTGGCTCGGGCCAATTTTTCTGTTGATACAGACACCTCTTGTTGGTGAAGCACTTTATCATCAGTCTTAGTGTTAAAAGGTTGATGACTTGGCATTTTTGCTTTATTTAAATTAGGTATAGCACTTTACAATCAACTTTCAATCATGTCAAGATAATTTATTTTTGTTTTGCATGTGTTGATTAAAAAGACATATCCATATCTATTTTGGTATAATGTATGCTGTATTACAAACATTATATACTTATAGATTTAAATGTTATTAATTAATTACATAGATTCTTCTTCTAAACTTTATTTAAATATATACTTAAAGTCTGTGTTGAGGTTTTTTGCATGACAAATGAAAACTGTTAACTGAAATTGTACAAGTTGATGCTCCTTATCGATGTAGATAAAGAGTGTGCAAACTGAAATCAACAATAATTTTCCACAGTTAATCAGCCTTTTACAATGCAGTGTTTTTTTTTCTTTTTGATAGGGCGATTTTCTATAGTTGTTTGTTTGTGTGATGGTGTTTAATGCCAATTTCAGTAGTTTTTCAGCTATATCATGGCGTCCAGTTTTTATTGGGGGAGGAAGCAGGAGTTCCAGGAGAAAACCCCCGACCTGCGTTAGAAAAACTGGCAATCCTTGTCAATTGATTGGAGTGGAGTACACCCTGCCTGCAGTGAGAATCGAACCCGCAATTGTAAGCTAGGAGCAGAGAGTAGTCGATTGTTTTGTTTTCGAAACCCTTCGTGAAATGTTGTTTGTGCTTGAGGCAGAAAAAGTAACTCTGTCAAAATACCATTGAACGTCACGAAAGCAAATGAACTCTTGATAACAGCACAAAGTCCCTTTAGAAACAAAAATGGCTGACTTACAATGTAAAATTCCTGTAGCAATAGTCAAGGATGATTTGTGACATATAAACAAGAGGCATAGTATGAAATATGGACATGTTATAGTGGAACATTTTTTTCTATTTGATGTTTGACTACCAAGGTACAATAAGGAATAATAAAAAATGCATGCAAAAAACTGAGGGCACTCAGGTTGTGACTGTTAGAATAGTTAGTGGTTGTCATCTTATAGTGATCAGTGTGACGGTCTGAAACTAATCGTCTCTGAGCTACAACTTTTTTATCTTTTGAGGTAGGCTTTTGATATTAATCATGGCAAGTTGTGTTGCATACCATGGTTGATGCCTTTGACCTTGACCTCAAGGTCGGCAGGGCCCACAGATGGATACCATCTCACTGATATCTAGTTTAATTTAGTATTAGTTTGTTTACATATATATCCTAAAAGAAAATGTTTTTCATGGTTAAAAAAAAAAGAATTTTTTCAAATAATTTACAATATTTGTACATTGTGAGAATATCAGTGAATATATATATTGTTTATTTGTAAGGACCTTAGAAACAGTTAGAAATGCTAGGGTTTATATTTTCTGACAATGTAGGAATATTATTTTTATCCTGCAACCATAAAATATAATTTATACTAATAAGTAAAGTGCACTTGTATCTGATTTCTTCCCATGGTCTAGTGATAGCATGACCTTAGAAATATACAATTAGTCAACATATAGACTGGTACAGAATACATTGTACTAAATAACATCAAAAGTGAGGACAAGGGTACCAGAAGACTTTACTTGAAGTGGCAAATAGAGCAAAAATGTATTCAGCTACCTTTATTGTACAGCTAATAAGGAGATAACTTTTTTGCATTTGTAGATTTGATGGTGTGAAATTGAGTTTTATTGAGTTTTCTGGCGAGACGTATACGGAGCCAATTGATGCCGGCAAATCTTCAAGTACATTACAGTTGTCTCCATTTTAATGCTATGCAAGGGTAAAACTTAACAGTTACCAAGGCCAATACGAGTAGAATTCTGATGGGCAACCAAATGCCTGTTTATAGATTGCCCAGTTGGCGAACGTAACGAGTGTAGTACGGTGCACCGACTAACAAACGCTAATACAAATTCTGGGTTTGCATTTCAAGTTTTATCCCTTCAAAATGTTGTTACTATCGTGTAAAATCTATCGTAAGCGTTGGAAGATCAAAGGGAAATCCATTGTGACGTAGAACTTACGATAGATTTTACTTACATTTTTTGTGAAAAGCACTGCAGATATAATTCGATGCCGGAGATGTCAAATATGATGTTCCTGTTTGAAATTACAACAGTAAAGATTAAAACACAATAATAAATCGTATTTTTTATTTCACTTTTAAGATATTAGTTAAATTACAATAACATATATCAATTACAATTTGTTAAAAAAATATAATAGCAGATTTTCTATTGAAATACATGTTATGCAATGATGTCATTTTCTAATTCTAGTTCAACTCAAAGAAATATTAAATTTATTGTGCAGTTTAAATATAGAAAACATTCATTGTTTTTGTTTAATACAAAACAAGACAGACAAAACACATAAACTTAAATCATACTCATTATCATAGCAAGTTTATAGTTTTAATATTTATATTAATAAACAGTCATGAAAAACATAAAACAAGTACAATAGCACTCTATAGATTTTTAGATATGTCCATCATACATTTTGTGTGTTAATTATATCTATTGTTAGCATCAAATATTAAATCTAGAATGAAAATGGGTGGACATTTTCCTGCATAATGAAAATGGAAATAATTTAATTTGTAATATAAATTCCTAATTTTGAAGAGTAAAGGCAGCTAAAAATGGCAGAAATGTAGGATTTTGAGTCAAATACCTGTTAGCTTCGTGGGTGGGTGGGGTGGGGGGGATGGGTATGTTCCTAAATTCTGAGAGATAATACATTAAAAGTTATTTTCCGCCTCATAATTCTTTAATTATGCCCCCGCGACGACATGTCGGGGGGCATTAAGTTTTACTCATGTCCGTCCGTCCGTACGTACGTACGAACAAATTTCCATCAAGCTTTTCTCAGAAACCGTACATGAGAACAATTTTAAATTTGGCAGAGTGGTTCAGTATCACAAGTTGTACGTCCTAAGCGAATTTCAGACCTGTCGGACAACTACTTCCTGTTTGGGACTTCATTTGTACGTAAATACGTCCGTCTGTATGTACAAATTGCCGTCAAGCTTTTCTCAGAAACCGCACATTAGAACAATTTGAAATTTGGCAGTGTGGTTCAGTATCACAAGTTGTACGTCCTAAGCGACTTTCAGACCTGTCGCACAACTACTTCCTGTTTGCGACTGGGTCGATATGAAAATGTGTTAACATGAGTATGAAAATTTCCGTCAAGCTTTTCTCAGAAACCGTACATCAGAACAATTTGAAATTTGGCAGGGTGGTTCAGTATCACAAGTTGTACGTCCTAAGCGACTTTCAGACCTGTCGGACAACTACTTCCTGTTTGCGACTGGGCCGATATGAAAATGTGTTAACATGAGTATGAAAATTTCCGTCAAGCTTTTCTCAGAAACCGTACATCAGAACAATTTGAAATTTGGCAGGGTGGTTCAGTATCACAATTTGTACGTCCTAAGCGACTTTCAGACCTGTCGGACAACTACTTCCTGTTTGCGACTCGGCCGATATGAAAATGTGTTAACATGAGTATGAAAATTTCCGTCAAGCTTTTCTCAGAAACCGTACATCAGCACAATTTGAAATTTGGCAGGGTGGTTCAGTATCACAAGTTGTACGTCCTAAGCGACTTTCAGACCTGTCGGACAACTACTTCCTGTTTGCGACTGGGCCGATATGAAAATGTGTTAACATGAGTATGAAAATTTCCGTCAAGCTTTTCTCAGAAACCGTACATCAGAACAATTTGAAATTTGGCAGGGTGGTTCAGTATCACAAGTTGTACGTCCTAAGCGACTTTCAGACCTGTCGGACAACTACTTCCTGTATGCAACTGGGCCGATATGAAAATGTGTTAACATGAGTATGAAAATTTCCGTCAAGCTTTTCTCAGAAACCGTGCATGAGAACAATTTTAAATTTGGCAGAGTGGTTCAGTATCACAAGTTGTACGTCCTAAGCGAATTTCAGACCTGTCGGACAACTACTTCCTGTTTGGGACTTCATTTAGCGGTGGCATCCGTGTCCCATGGACACACTCTTCAATTTTTAATCTTAATTTCAAACAAAATACATATGTCCAAAAGACTAACATAATACTTCTATGTAGTGATCCAATGTAGGTAGTAATAATATCAAAAGAATACAAAAACTTCTGAATTCATGTCCATATAGTATAATCAAAATTGTACACATGATCATATGATTTATAATTAAAACACAACTGTGCTGAAAAAAAGTTGGGCTCCTAACTATATTGCTGGGCCCCTGGATTTTTTTTTTCTTTAAAATTTAGTTTCATAAAAAATTCAGTAGGTCCAGCAAAATTTCTGGACCTACTATGTAACTGAGATGTCTGGGTACTGAAATTTGAATGTAGACATATTTTCTGGAATTATATTGCTCCTTTAAATTATCCTGTATATATATATTAATTGAACAACAATTGTAGTTGTTTTTTACAGTAACATTTAGTTTCAGCAAAAATTCAGTAGGTAATGGACATGTGTTTACTGAAATGGAAAAAAAAACAAAACAAAAAGTCTGCATGTCTTGTAAAACATTATCAGCCCTATTTATAATGTAACAAAAAAACACATTTCATGTTCTTTGTAACATATTTTTTTCTGGAAACCCAAAGCAATTAAAAAAAAACTTTCAGGTTCTAAATATACAGCTTTTGTTACATCAGTACATGACCAACAGAACAAATCAGATAAATACATCAGCAGTACGGTACAGTCAGGAATGTCCTCCACATTTCTTGTTGATGAATGATTTTAACATACTACAACAGATGATAGATGATCAGTGTATTCTCTCTGTGTCACCTTTATTCTTAGAACAGTAAAATATAAATAGATCATCCTTCTGATTGATTGTTATCCATTACTATTTATTTCCTTAATTTGTTTTTGAGGTTTTTCATGGTTGTAAGTAGTGTTTTTATATCATTACTGTTACACTATGCTAACCCCTGAATTCTAGAGAATAACAATATGAAAAAAAACTTGATTTTATTTCAAAATGGACAATTTTAAGTTTTGAAACAAAATCATGTTTTTGTAATTGAATTATTCTCTGGTATGCCCTGTAAATTGAAGTTACGATCTGTAATTAGGGCCCCGCTGGTATGCCCTTTAAATTGAAGTTACGATCTGTAATTAGGGCCCGCTGGTATGCCCTGTAAATTGAAGTTACGATCTGTAATTAGGGCCCAGCTGGTATGCCCTGTAAATTGAAGTTACGACCTGTAATTAGGGCCCCGCTGGTATGCCCTGTAAATTGAAGTTACGATCTGTAATTAGGGCCCCGCTGGTATGCCCTGTAAATTGAAGTTACGACCTGTAATTAGGGCCCGCTCTGGTATGCACTGTAAATTGAAGTTACGACCTGTAATTAGGGCCCCGCTGGTGTGCCCTGTAAATTGAAGTTACAACCTGTAATTAGGGCCCGCTCTGGTATTCACTGTAAATTGAAGTTACGATCTGTGATTAGGGCGCCGCTGGTGTGCCCTGTAAATTGAAGTTACGACCTGTAATTAGGGCCCCGCTGGTGTGCCCTGTAAATTGAAGTTACGATCTGTAATTAGGGCCCTGCTGGTATGCCCTGTAAATTGAAGTTACGATCTGTAATTAGGGCCCCGCTGGTATGCCCTGTAAATTGATGTTACGATCTGTAATTAGAGCCCGCTCTGGTATGCCCTGTAAATTGAAGTTACGACCTGTAATTAGGGCCCCGCTGGTATCCACTGTAAATTGAAGTTAGGATCTGTGATTAGGGCCCACCCTGTAAATTGAAGTTACGACCTGTAATAAGGGCCCGCTGGTATGCCCTGTAAATTGAAGTTATGAATTAGGGCCCCGCTGGTATGCCCTGTAAATTGAAGTTATGATCTGTAATTAGGGCCCCGCTGGTATGCCCTGTAAATTGAAGTTACGATCTGTAATCAGGGCCCCACTGGTATGCCCTGTAAATTAAAGTTACGATCTGTAATTAGGGCCCCGCTGGTATGCCCTGTAAATTGAAGTTACGATCTGTAATTAGGGCCCCGCTGGTATGCCCTGTAAATTGAAGTTACAATTTGTAATTAGGGCCCCGCTACTTAAGGTTGTTTGTCTACTACAGTCTTCACGAAATCTTTTCAGAGAATGCCGGACATTCGGTCCACCAATTTCCCCAGCAATACTGGACAGAAGTAGCTTTTGCCGGACCAAATTTGTCTAATGTTGCTACTGTTTACATTTAAATATGTACATGTTGAATGTAGACATAAACATCATACATAAAAGTTATTAAAAACATCATACTATTCATAACAAGCTGCACAAAAGTGTTATCAAGAATATAAATAAAATAACATTTTATTACACCCAGAAAAAATTCCCAAAGCTGTGCTGAAAGCATTGGACACCCATCTACATAAATTATCATGAGGTCATTGATGACTAGTTATCTCAATTTCAGCTTATTTGTATATATTTTACATATTTATTAAAGCCAATGATTAAAAAAAAAGTTTCAAACCCATTTAAAAGTGTTTGTGTATCAAACAGTTATGATTTTTCATTAAAGGCTGTTGTGGTCTACTTTTTTCTAATTTCTCACTGTTGTTAATTAGACATATGATATAAACAAATGGCACGTAATTCATTTGCCAAACGTACAATGTTTTCAAAATGAGTTAAATCAAATCGGTGCAATTTTTATTGACAAAAAATGATTTTTTTTGCTGGTCCAAGCATACTTATATTAGTTTTGTCCATAGGACCAGCACATTTCGTGAAGACTGCTACTATTGTCTGTCAACACTGAGGCTGCGGGTTTGAGTCTCACTTGCAGGCAGGGTGTACTTGACTCCAATCTTAATTGACAAGGATTTTCCTACCCCAGATCAGGTGTTCTTTCCAGGTACTTGGGCTTCCTCCCTCCATAAAAACTGGATACTATTATATAGCTAAAAAATGACTGAAAGTGGCATTAAACACCAATCAATCAAACAAACAAATACCTGAATTGCATAAATGTTGCAAATAATTGTCTGGTTTTAGTATGACACTTTGATATGGTTTTATGTTTTGGGGTTCTATCTATGTAAATAGAATATCAATCACTTTAAGCTTTGTTTGTCCAGTAAGAAACTTGACAAACTTTCTTGAGCAACATAAATGTCAGCTTAAGTAAACATCCTGTTTATAATTGTCTAAATCTGAATCATTCTGATGTTTGACATTAATCAATTAATTTTTTTTGTTGTTAAGAAATTTAATCAAATGAATGTCATCAATAGTACGTCAGGCAAACCGTCCCATCGTAACTGCAGCAAAAACCCAAAAGTATGGCAAGCGAACCATCCCATCGTAACTGCAGCAAAAACCCAAAAGTATGGCAAGCGAACCATCCCATCGTAACTGCAGCAAAAACCCAAAAGTATGGCAAGCGAACCATCCCATTGTAACTGCAGAAAAAACCCAAAAGTATGGCAAGCGAACCATCCCATCGTAACTGTAGCAAAAACCCAAAAGTATGGCAAGCGAACCATCCCATCGTAACTGCAGCAAAAACCCAAAAGTATGGCAAGCGAACCATCCCATCGTAACTGCAGCAAAACACAAAACTATGACAAAAATTATGACCAGTTCATTAAACCTTTATATTATCTGTGAGTGACATATGTATGTCATGTAGGAATGGTTTTGTCACTTATTATAGACATTCCACCTTTAGTTATGGATGTAAACATAGCTTTATGAATTAGGATAAAAAATGTCACACTTGGAAAAAATGATATCAGCTGGGACAATGTCAATATTGCGTTGATGCTAATTCCTGAACATCAGAAACCTAGTGTGGAAAATCGGACCCATTTTAGCCAATGAATTTAACAGATTTTTGCATTTAATAACAGGCTGAATTGGTGTTACGTATTTGAGGCACTGTGTAATGATATTGGTTTGATAACACAACTACTATTTAGTAAACAGTTAATGTACGATGTCCTGGTTGTATCAAGATGTACATGTATAAAAACAATTAATGTGTCATTTGTTAAACATCTATTATGACAATTATGACCACTTTTATCTTTTTGTTATTTATGGTAACTAGATTCTCATTTAAGGCAACAGTTGGCATAAATGATTCCTCCCTCTCGGAGACACTCATGACTTAAAGATTGATGATTTCGTGTGCAGACTATAATTAAGCTGGTAAAAATAGTGTTAATTTTTATAATCACACCCCCGCTTCATGGAAAATTTGTTTTATGTAAACTTTTTCTAAGCTAATTTATAGGTTTGCATGTATTGGTTAGTTACTTTCAGATACTTTTGCATATTTGAACAAAATTTTACTGCCACCATGTATAATTCTTTCCAGCTGTAAGATGCTTTTGATTTGTAATAAATATTTTTTATAATGTTAAATAATTTAATTTGCTTTGTAAGCTGAAATCTGATTGGTCAATTCAAATTGGGCAACCCATATTATAAGAAATAACTTGCGTGACCTACGATCTATTCTTACGCTGTTAAAATTCAACTAGTTCCACTACGTCATCGACGCTTTTAATGCAAAATTGATAAGATTTATAGTTAAAATTAAATTATAAGCAATATTTAAAATTTCTGAACAGATTATATGATATAATATGGTTTGGGTCTGTTTACACCATTCATAAACCGCTTCCCTGTTTATTAGGCGTAAACAGACCCAAACCATATTACATCGTATAATCTGTTCAGAAATTTGAAGTATTCCTTAAATAAATTGTTCAAAAATTTGAGATACTGCATTTGTTGTTCAGTTTCAGTATTAAATCTGATTCAATTAAAGCACAATCAAGAACAATAAATAAATTACAGTTCAGGTTGACGGTTCCTTCTTCCTCTGTCTGGGCAGCCTACCATTTTAATGATCTTTGTAAACATAAATGCTAATCTGCACAAAAACAGACAAAATCTTGAAAATAAATGAACTAAAAATAGATTTATTATTTCATGTGATATTGAACTGAATGGGCCTGTCTATGCAATATTATATCAGTACATGTTTTTTGTCCTGTCTTTGCAATGTTTTTAGACTATTTGCTTTTTTGACTTTATTGTTCTAGATCTACTTGTGTGATTATTATTATAATACTGGCCTGCATGGCATGTGTGATATTATTTGACTTTATTGACCTTTTTTTATATTGGGCTTAATTGGCCTCATGTATGATATTGGACTTAAATATTGGCCTGCCTGTTTGATAATTTTCGGCCCTTCCAACACCAGTATATTGTTTGAATATATTGCCCTGCATGACTTGTTTGATATTATTGGTCTTGATTGGCCTGCCAGTGTGATAAAACTGGCAATCCCTGTATAATATTATTGGACTGTATTGGCCCACCTGCCTTGTGTGATATCATTGTATTATTGCCCTTTATTTGACTGTAATATTATTCTACCTTATATATATTGATATTATTGAACTTCTTTTTAGATAATATAGGACTGTTTTGACAGGTAAATATGAGATTCCATGTAAGAAAAAGATTTTGATGTATTGTCCAAAAAAATTGTAAAATAATCCTTCATTTAATGCAGTGAAAGACATTGTTTGTTTGCCATATGTTGGTTCATTCCAGTTTTATGCCTATTATAATGTTATTTCTAGTCTGAATGCACCTGTTAATAAATGTTAGTTCATGGGGTTTCCATCCATCACATTCCCTGATCTTGTTAACTTGTCATCCTTGAAGATTTACACTATATATATCTGCAGTTAATGTCAGCTGCTAATGTTAAATGTACAACATTTATGGAGATTCTAATTTTAACAGAATATAAGTTCAAGTGTTCTGGTAGGTACATTGTACTGCATATATACAAAACATTTCTGCTGCCAATATTACATCAAAGATGCATTTGTAGTACAAGTGTAGCAAAAGGTGTACTTGACTGGTAATCTTATGTGAAAATGTTTGCAGTACTATAAACCAGTATCAGTTATTCCTTTATATCCGTTCTGAAAACAGCTGAAATACTGCTAGCTGGACATAAAGCAAACATCCAATCAATCAAATAGTATAAAATTCAAACATCCAATCAATCAATCAATCAATCAAATAGTATAAAATTCAAAAGGTGCACTTGACTCCATGCCTGACGCAAAAATATTTGTAATACTTAACCTCCTTGTCAGTAGTTCCTTTGTCTCACATTATATAAAAGCACAAAAGGTGTTCTTGACTGGTAATCTGATGTGAACATGTTTGTAATACTTTAACCCATGGTCAGTTGTTCCCTTGTCTCACATTCTTTGCCAGCATTGACTCGTCCTGGATATAGCTGTAGGGCTGGCTGGAAGTAAAGCAGCCACTCAAACAGTCAGTCCATCCAATATCTGTCAGTATTACTTGATCATGTAATTTAAATCTAAAATAGCATATTTCTAGTTTGGAAACAATTTAAAGGGTACTCAACAACTGAAATATAATACTTGCTCCATTAATCATGTTGAGCTATGGTTTTCTTACTTCATTTATAAATTCATATTTTTTCTGACCTTTCACCCATGGTGTTACAAGCAAACTTGTTTACATAACAATCGTGAGGAATATCCAGCTAATTATAGGACATAATGGCTTCCTTATTTACAGGTGTCACATCTCCTGAGGGGGAGGGTGCCTCATGATTAATGAGATATTATTATATTAATGACAAGTGTGATAGTTTTTAAAGAGTGCACTGAGGGGCCTCGGTGGCCGAGTGGTCAAGGTAGTTCGTCTACTATTGATCACGTGGTCTGTCAACACTGAGATTGCGGGTTCGATTCTCACTGCAGGCAGGGTGTACTCGACTCCAATCTTAATTGACAAGGATTGCCAGTTTTCCTACCGCAGGTCGGGGGTTTTCTCCGGGTACTCCGGCTTCCTCCCCCAATAAAAACTGGACGCCATGATATAGCTGAAAAATTGCTGAAAGTGGCGTTAAACACCATCAAACAAACAAACAAACAAACATAAAGAGTGCACTGAATAACAAACTAAAGATAAACAAGACCACTTCTTGTTAATAACTAGATTTTTGTTTGATTCGACCAGATTTCTTTATTATACCCTGCTTCGAAAAAGAGGGGGGTATAATGGTTTACCTCTGTTGTCCTACCGTCTTTCTGTCCGAAACTGCTTATCACAATCACTTGGAATTTTATATGTGACATTACCATGTGGTTCTATATTGCGAGTACCAATTTCAGGTCTGTCTCATATCTACCGGTACTTCTTGTTTTCTGACTAGGTCAACGTTCAACATTTGTGGTCAATGGATGAAAATTTTCGTAACTGTTTTCTCTGCAACTACTTATCACAACCACTGGGAATTTTATATGTTACCTTACCATGTGGTCCTATATGGAGAGTAATGATTTCAGGTCTTGCATATCTACTTCTTGTTTACAGACTTTTTTTTATTTAACTTTTTTTTCTTCATTAGCTACAAACATAGTAACATAAATGGTATAGCACAACATGACAGTTTACACGAATTGATTACAGTACATTTGATATGAACTATTTGTCGGTATTCAATTATCACAATTGTTCTGTATCTAATATAACAATGGAATTTAGAGAGAGATTTAGAGAGAGAGATTGAGAGAGAGAGATTGAGAGAGAGAGAGAGAGAGAGGACTTTTGATACACACTTGAAATAATCTCGGAAAATGATTCTTATGTGAATTTCTATAATTTATATATCTTATGCCCTTTTTGAACCAACAGTTCTATTTTCAAATTGTATATGTTTATTTAACCAAACTGGTGTTGACAAGTAATCATTTCAGTTTTTTTTGATCTCTTGATCTTTTCAAATATACATTTCCATGAAAGCAGCACATCCTTCCAAAATTTGTTGGTAATTTTATAAATAATCTTGTCTATATATGCTATTCCACATTAAATAAGTTTATCAAAATCTTTAAATGAGTTGACTATATATACTCAACAACAACCATCTTATCCAAGTTGTTTTAATGCATTTATGAAATTCTTTTTGTTAATCTTTCTTAACCCCCCATCCAGGAACTCTTTTCAACTACTTCTTTTCTAACTTTTCTCAAAAGTGATTTCCAAACACAATTTAACAAAATGCATTCGATTTCACATAAGGAGCCGCTGTGGCTGAGTGGTTAAGGCTGTTTGTCTACTATTGATCACTTTGTGTCCATCATTATTGTGGTCGTCTGCGGTGGCCGCCAGAAACGTTTCACAATTTAATCTTCTCCAAAACCAGTGTCCCAATTGGAACCAAACTTGGCAGGAATGCTTATTGGGTGGTTCTTTACAAAGTTAGAGTTTTTGGTGCTGATCAAATATTAAACGAGACTGCCATAGCCATTAATGTGTTCTGATTGGCTGAATTTCAAAAATCTTCCAACAAACCACTTGTCATATTGATTTGAAATATTGCAGAAATGTACCTTAGATAGTCCTCTACAAAATTTGAGTTTTTTGTGCCAATCCAAAATCCAAGATGGCTGCAACTGCTGACATACTTTAACATAGGACCCTATGGGGAAATCATACAAACATCTTCTTTTCAGAAACTGTTCCACTCAATGAAGCCAAATTATGAAGAAATGAAGGTTGGATAGTTATATTAATATTTTGAGTTTTTCAACAATTTCAAATTCAACATGACATCCAAGACATAGGACCCTGTGGTAAAATCATACAAACAGCTTCTGTTCATTCAATTAAACCAAATAACCAAGTTTTATGTGCTCAAATTAATCCAAAATGGCGGACCCAATGAACATAGCTTAAAAGGAAACTGAAGAAAAAATGAAAATTTAGTATGTTACACTTCAAATATAAGATGCATATTTGCCTTTTGATGTTTTAATATATTCTCGAATGTTACGCTTTTTGAGTGGATTACAGGTGGTACAATTTTGTTTATGGGAGTGGCCATATTGGCAGTATTCACCACGACATCAAAACCTTGTGATGACAGAGTATACAGTATCCAGTAAATATTATAGTAATCCAGTTTAATAAAATGTTTTTCTACCTTTGCTCTTTGAAGAATATAAAACTGGGACAATGTCTTATGTCCAGCTGACAACATAAGATTACCAAAATATGTAATGTTTTTGTATTATTTAAAGTACTTTTAGAGACAATTTTAAACATGTCTTTATTTAAAAACGTATATCAAATAGAATTAACCTAATAACATACTTATAAATAAAAGATGTATTTATATAATTATTTGTAAACATAAAATAAAAAACTGTAGACAATTTTGCTTGTCTTTAAATGGTTGTTGTACTGGTACATGAAAATTGTATAGGTAAATCATTTCTCATTTATGAAAGGTTTATTAACAAAATTAGCAAGTAAACAAAAAGAAGTTTATTGCAATTAGGAGATCATTTGACGCCAACTTTGAAGTATGAATATTCTGACATTTTCAAAGGCTATATTCAGATTAAAGGTTAAACATGTAATCACAAATAAGAAATTTTATCATGTTGAAATTATTTTAGATCAGAGAATCTAATTCTGAAGTGACAGCTCAATTATAAATTTTTGTTAAAAAAGGTTATAATTTCTCTAACCTATTAGAAATATCAGAAATATCACTGATGGTTTTTTATTATTTTCTGAAATGGTATATTTAAGAACAAAAGTTTGCTATTGGCAATGTTCACCTGCCAAGGACAGGTAATATATAAATGTCTGATGCAGGAAATTTTAGGTCTGATATGGTACCTAAGGTGACAGTTACAGCCTCTAGTTCCATTAGACAGTATTGGCTGCCAATTTTAGGTCTGATTTGGTACCTAAGGTGACAGGTACAGCCTCTAGTACCATTAGACGGTATTGGCTGCCAATTATAGGTCTGATTTGGTAACTAAGGTGACAGGTACAGCCTCTAGTTCCAGTAAACATTATTAGCTTCCAATTTTAGGTCTGATTTGGTACCTAGTAAGGTGACAGTTACAGCCTCTAGTTCCCATAGACAGTATTAGCTGCCAATTTTAGGTCTGATTTGGTAACTAAGGTGACAGTTACAGCCTCTAGTTCCCATAGACAGTATTAGCTGCCAATTTTAGGTCTGATTTGGTAACTAAGGTGACAGTTACAGCCTCTAGTTCCCGTAGACAGTATTAGCAGCCAATTTTAGGTCTGATTTGGTACATTAGGTGACAGTTACAGCCTATAGTTCCAGTAGACAGTATTAGCTGCCAATTTTAGGTCTGATTTGGTACCTAAGGCAGTCTTCACGAAATCTTTCCAAAGAATGGTGGACATTCGGTCCACCAACTTCCCCAGAAATGCTGGACCGAAGCAGCTTTTGCCGGACCAAATTTGTCTGATGTTGCCATTGTTTACATTTAACTAGCTACCTTATATGCATGTAGATACAGACATATATCATACACAAAAGTTATTGTAAACATCGTACTATTCATAATTATTATAAACAAGCTGTGTATATCTGGACAAATGTGTCTAAAGAATATAAATAAAATAACATTTATTATACACAGCAATACTCCACAAAGCTGAAAGCAACTGCTCAATGGGACACCCATCTACAGAAATCATCATGTGGTCATTGATAACTAGTTATCTTTATTCTTCACTTTCAGCTTACTAGTATATATTTTATATATTATCAAAGCCAATTATTAACATAAAATATGTTTTAAATGAACTTTTGAGTTTCAACCCCATTTTAAAGTGTTTGTTTATCAAACAGTTACGATTTTTCATTAAAGGCTGTTGTAGTCTACTTTTTTCCTCATTTTCGCTTTTGGTAATTAGACGTATCCCGGAAATAAACAAATGGCGCGTAATCCATTTGCCCAACTAAAATGTTTCAAAAATGAGTTAAATACGCAGAATCTTTGCAATTTTTATTGGTTTTACATATTTACTAAAAAGTTGGAAGTCTGTGTGAATCAGTACAACCAGATATATAAGTATTTTCTGTGAACGAACCATCAGGACAACTTGTACTTTGATAATAACAATGTCGGACTTTCGGACCGACGAAACACGATTTTTTACCGGTCCAAGCGTTATTATATCGGTTTTGTCCATCGGACCCACGCATTTCGTGAAGACTGCTAAGGTGACAGTTACAGCCTCTAGTTCCAGTAGACAGTATTAGCTGCCAATTTTAGGTCTGATTTGGTAACTAAGGTGACAGTTACAGCCTCTAGTTCCCATAGACAGTATTAGCTGTCAATTTTAGGTCTGATTTGGTAACTAAGGTGACAGTTACAGCCTCTAGTTCCCGTAGACAGTATTAGCAGCCAATTTTAGGTCTGATTTGGTACCTTAGGTGACAGTTACAGCCTCTAGTTCCAGTAGACAGTATTAGCTGCCAATTTTAGGTCTGATTTGGTACCTAAGGCAGTCTTCACGAAATCTTTCCAAAGAATGGTGGACATTCGGTCCACCAACTTCCCCAGAAATGCTGGACCGAAGCAGCTTTTGCCGGACCAAATTTGTCTGATGTTGCCATTGTTTACATTTAACTAGCTACCTTATATGCATGTAGATACAGACATATATCATACACAAAAGTTATTGTAAACATCGTACTATTCATAATTATTATAAACAAGCTGTGTATATCTGGACAAATGTGTCTAAAGAATATAAATAAAATAACATTTATTATACACAGCAATACTCCACAAAGCTGAAAGCAACTGCTCAATGGGACACCCATCTACAGAAATCATCATGTGGTCATTGATAACTAGTTATCTTTATTCTTCACTTTCAGCTTACTAGTATATATTTTATATATTATCAAAGCCAATTATTAACATAAAATATGTTTTAAATGAACTTTTGAGTTTCAACCCCATTTTAAAGTGTTTGTTTATCAAACAGTTACGATTTTTCATTAAAGGCTGTTGTAGTCTACTTTTTTCCTCATTTTCGCTTTTGGTAATTAGACGTATCCCGGAAATAAACAAATGGCGCGTAATCCATTTGCCCAACTAAAATGTTTCAAAAATGAGTTAAATACGCAGAATCTTTGCAATTTTTATTGGTTTTACATATTTACTAAAAAGTTGGAAGTCTGTGTGAATCAGTACAACCAGATATATAAGTATTTTCTGTGAACGAACCATCAGGACAACTTGTACTTTGATAATAACAATGTCGGACTTTCGGACCGACGAAACACGATTTTTTACCGGTCCAAGCGTTATTATATCGGTTTTGTCCATCGGACCCACGCATTTCGTGAAGACTGCTAAGGTGACAGTTACAGCCTCTAGTTCCAGTAGACAGTATTAGCTGCCAATTTTAGGTCTGATTTGGTAACTAAGGTGACAGTTACAGCCTCTAGTTCCCATAGACAGTATTAGCTGTCAATTTTAGGTCTGATTTGGTAACTAAGGTGACAGTTACAGCCTCTAGTTCCCGTAGACAGTATTAGCAGCCAATTTTAGGTCTGATTTGGTACCTTAGGTGACAGTTACAGCCTCTAGTTCCAGTAGACAGTATTAGCTGCCAATTTTAGGTCTGATTTGGTAACTAAGGTTACAGTTACAGCTTTAGTTCCAGTAGACAGTATTAGCTGCCAATTTTAGGTCTGATTTGGAACCTAATGTGACAGTTACAGCCTCTAGTTCCAGTAGACAGTATTAGCTGCCAATTTTAAGTCTGATTTGGTAACTAAGGTGACAGTTACAGCCTCTAGTTCCAGTAGACAGTATTAGCTGCCATGATACCATGTGTTGTATTACTCCAGATTAAGCTGAAACACTGTCCATGTATCTGTTTGTCGTTCTATCCATCATGCTTGACTATGTTTCATGAAACTTGTAAGAAATATTTGTTATGAAAACAAGTTTTCATTATTGAGATTTGTACATTTCGTCATTCAGGAGTTATGAGTCATCTTACATAAGCGATTTTTTTAGTATGCCTCAAGTGATCAGTTAGCTTGTTGTTCCCATGGCAAAGTGTGTATCGTTTGTTTATAACACATCTCTTTATTAATTTGAGGTATACACCACTAAATTCCAGAGAACTGGATCACCATTTTCCAAATAGAAAAAGAATGAGTTTTTTAACTCTTTGATAGAAAGCTGACATGACTAAATTTGTCAGTACTCTGTTTTTACATTCAGTTCAATTGACTTTCCAGACCTGAGTTACTGTATTTGATGGAATTATAAAACTCTCTTACACATGCTTAGTTTGATTGTCTCCTTACTGGTTACCACTGTCACAAGAATGTCAATTTATGTTGACAGGTCAGTAGATGGACAGGTAAAAGTTTTACCTGTTTACTTAAAAAAAGCCAGATTTTAGCAATATCATATTGAAAAGAAATGTATATATCTACCAGTATATATTAAACAGATATATCATGTCTGGGAGGGGTATTTGTGAAAAATACCAGTCGAGAGATGAAATATTTCCCGAGCCGTTAGGTGAGGGAAATTTGATTCTCGAGACTGGTATTTTTCACAAATACCCCTTCCAGACATGATTTATCTGTTTAATTACACCGAATATCATGAATACTAGACCACTTGCGTGCTGTTTGTTGCCTCTGTACTATCGGAACGTTTCTGGTTTTTAAAATCGATTACCCATGTTACGTTTACTTTGAGGTAAAAGTCGAAACTTCCGAATGAATATTTCCAGCATAATAATATGCGAGGGTTATTTTTAAGCAAATACCACGGCACAGAGGGTAATTTTTTGCTGAATACCCCGGTGATGACGAAATCGATGCAAAATGAGGAAATTTGCGAAAAATACACTGTCTATTGACCAATCAAAAGCCAGCATTTTTATATGAGGTGTAATTATACCCTATATTAAAGTTACTTTTATTGAAACTCAGAATAGACATTTACAATAGTTACCATTTTTTTATGAACTCAGAACTCCTACATTACTAATTGAAAATAGAATTTTGCCAGCTAAAGACATACCAAAACAGACACTGTGTAATGTAAACTAAAGAGAAGAATTCTGTTTGTTGTTACTCTTAATCCTGGCAACTCTAACATTCATTTTTAATAAAGCAAAATCAAATCTTTCTGTCATCATTCATAAGCCTAAAGTGACTTATTGAAACAACCGATCAGTGTATAAACTTCAATCCACATGCAGTAAAAGATAACCAAAGAATCTTAAAGGATTCCTGACTGAAGCAAGATTTGTCCCTAAATATGAAGTATTCTCTTTCACAAAAATGTAACAACAAACGTTGTTAAACATGTGATTATATACAAATAATGACAACAAATGGAACTGCTATCTTTACAAACGCCAACATCAATTGCAAGACCCAAAATCTTGTTTAATGTAAACAATGTCAGAAATAGCAATGAAATATGCATTAACCTGACAGGTGACTTATTTGATAGGATACATGTACATAGACAATATATAACACACAATCCAGTGCCTACTTAGACACGTGTGCAGGCAGAAGTTTAAAAATATAACTATTTAATAAAATGAAAACTTCTGACAAGGATCTCTGAAAAGTGAAGGAAAAATGCTTTATAGACAATTTCAACCATCTCTCAATGGACAACTATAATATTAAGGAAGGCATGAAAGTACTAGTGATCAAAGCTATTAACCAATCACATGATGTACAGGGTAGTGTGTATTTTAAAAACTAATCAATGTGATTCTATTTATAACAAATATTATCTATATTTATTTTTTAATGTATTTTGAGGCTACACTTATTATTTAATATCCAGATATATGTCCTGGTTTTATTTCAGTACACAATCAATATAAACTACAGAGGAACAGATATGAAAGTAATTTCAGGTGTAGTTTTTAATTGTAATATAATAATTAAGAATTTTTAATTTAGTTAATATGTACCCAGAGAAAAGATTGACCTCCAACATCGTTGTTGGTTAATATCATCTTCTAGCTTTTCAGTTTAATATGAAATAGAATTTAAGGAAGAGTGAAATTTCCTGGATCTAATCATATCTATAAACGTTTGTTTGACTGTGGATCTGATCATATCTATAAACGTTTGTTTGACTGGTTGATTTTAACTTTTAACAGAAACTTTTGCACAATATTTTTAAACAAACACATTAATTATTAGAGTCAGAAATGAACCTTTCCCTTTCTTTTTCAAATCCATTTTCACTCACCAACATACTCATTGTTCTTTCACCTGTTTCAGAATTCAATGTAGACTTTCTTCTCCTCACTAAATTAATAAAGAACGAGGAACTTTTTAGTCTATCTCTTCCCAAAAAAGAAAACTTTCCACAGAATGATTTGTAAAATCTTTTGTAACCCAGTTGGACTTCTTTGAGCCTAACAGCATATATGATTGGATCACATATTGAATTCATAAGGAGTAACATATATAAATATTTGTTTGCTATAACTAGTGTTCGGAAATTGTTTGTTAAAGATTCTGGGTCAGTATGAACTTGTATCAGAAGTATGATCTGGAATAAAAACAATGGTATATAACATATGGTAAAAGTTCCAATGATCAGCAGAGTGGTTACAAGTGTCTTAGAGTTGTGTTCATGGTTAAAGGTCAGTTGAGATAAACGCTTATTCATTTGACGAACTTCATGCAAAATCCGCAGATATATGAAGATAATGAAAAAGAGGCTGAGAAATGTGCAGCCTATTACTAAATATTCTCCATGAAAGTCATTGTACATTATATATTCACAATAATTTAACTGATTGTTGTCTTTGCCAATTCCAGTGGCAAAATTTATGAAGCCACCGATTATGGCCACAGACCACATAATAATAATGATGATGATGCCATTACGTTTGTTCAGCAGAAATGAATATTGATACGGTTTGATAATTGCTAAGTAGTGGTCAACTGACATCATAAAAAGGTTCAGCAGAGAAATAAGATGTGCTGTATTGTTCAGGGCATTGATGAAGGCTGTAGAACATGCCAGTGGTATCATGTCCTCGGCTGTGGAGGTATTAGGATTTATAGGTTCATGCACAAGTTTTAAAAGTAGATGTGCAAAGACGCTCACCACGATGAAAATATCTGCAATGGCTAAACTAATGATTAGTTTGGAGTGTGTAGTTAGTCCATTTGGTATATGATATGTTGCACACACAGCAAGCACATTTAGGATAAGTGCGACGGCAATGAGTGATATTGTGATGATAGTTTCAGGTTCAGAGGCCAACGATTCTTCTGTAACATTTGTCTCTCCAAAAGAGAAATTAATTGATGATAAAAATTCATCAAATCCTGACAATTCTTCCTTTTGAATCAACTTTTGAAGTACAGATGTGTTAACCATTTTTCTGGACTCTTTAACAATGACCATTCAGTTTGTACACCATTACAAAATATACACTTCCAGTTTTTAAGTCTTGTGGTGAAAATTGTTTATCCTTTTTAAATCGATTGAAAATATAAGCATTTCCTACATGTGTTCAGAGAACCTCTTATAACATGTTCAATGTTGCCAAATCTGTGAGCGATCTAGAGCTTTCTTCAAAATAATTCTATTTGGGTCTGAAAATGAAAAGTACAAAAAGTTAGTGTATACTTGCATAAATAAAAATAATATATGTAAGTGATAAACAATGACTTTTACAAAAAAAAATACTTGTCAAGGGACATCAAGTATTTATCACCAAATTGTCAAAAGTAAATAAGAGCCTTACAGCAGACAGGGTGGGCTTGACTAGTCTCCCAGTTTTCCTACTGAAGCAAGGGGTTCTCTCTGGCTTCCTCCCCTTTTAAAATCTGGACGCCATGATATAGATAAAAAATTGCTGAAAGTGGCATTAAACAACATTCAACAATCAACTAGTCTCTTAATTGATAAGGATTCTAGTTTTTCTGCAGCTGGTCAACTGGTACTTCAGCTTTTTCCACCAATATAAACTAGATGTGATAATAGCTGGAAAATTTCTGTAAGTGGAATTTACTGTTTTCTTTAAACTATGGATTAATTTAATGTTATGTACAATATTTTGTGGTTTGAACAAATTATTTGCATTTACTCAATTTTGTGCTCTTTAACTTTTGTTCTGTTCCAAGCAACCAAAAAATTGTATTCCGTTGAGTACTAAAATTTGTTTTTTTTCTGGTCCTCATAAAATAAGTATCCCATGAATATTATCATCCACTAACACAGCAGCAAGTTTTCTGTACTTATGGTACTCCCATGCCGTTGTATGCACACACAGACAAATAACACTGGCACTCTGTAGATACAAGACACAGTTATCCATATAAAGTTGTTTGTGCAAAGTTTCAACACAAATTTAAATGTTAAACTTTTAACTTCTCTGAACTTAGTATATCTAAAAATAAAAGAATTTTCTACAATATATTATTTACCTCTATCTATACATACACAATTCCTCAATGATATAATATAAAGTCAAATTAAAGAGGATGATTCCACGTTTATATCAAGGAAACATCACAGTATTGACAGAAAGTCATGGTTAGGTTCATACAAGAAAAGAAACATCTTTTCTAATTATCATAATTCTGTAATTAATTTTAAGTCCAAGAATAATACCTTAGCTTCTGTTTCTTGATTGTGTTATAGATCTCCAATTCTTATTGATATTGTCGATCATTTTCATATGATCATTTGATCGTTGCTCGTAAATATTAATTTATTACGACACTAATTAATTAACTTGTAAATCTACGCACGATAAAAGACTATTTATAAAGGATTTAAGGCGGAGGGTTGTATAATGTTGTATAATGTTGTCAGTTTGATTGGCAGGCGATAATTCTTCTTTTGTTTCGTTGCACTTTAGCTTTTTATTGTTTTTTCTTTAAATTTAGGTAATTTATGTCAGTTAATGAGCTACGTGGTGGACTGATCTGTCCACAAGTTGTTTTTTTCCTGTTCCATCTTCATGACTTTTTACTTGATTGATTACAATTTGTAAATCATCTTGCTACTTACATCCTGGTACTTGTTTTGTTTTTGTTTTTTTTTTAAACTTAAATAATTAATCATTCTTTTTTTCTTTGGTATCAAAAATTTATCGGTGTTGTTTACAATGACCTGTAGTGATTATTAGTTCCTGAAAAAGTACTATGAACTTGCATTTTCTATTTACTAATTTCACTCAGTAGAAAATGTCTGGGTCAGTGGTGTTAATTCTTTTCTTTTTTTATGTTGATATCCCCAATTATAAGGCTTTTGGTGGTTTTAGGTGATTGTTAAAGATTTCCTATGAAAAAAAGGTGCACTGTAAACTTATCTTAATAATACTAATTTGTATTTTTTACTGCAAATTGTCTTTGTGTTCCAGAAGAGCATTTACAGTCTCCTGAGAGCCTATACTAGAGATTCTTTAAAGTGTATTGAGAAAATGACCTATAGTTTAAAGTATTGACTGGGTAATGGGGTAATAGTAAAGTCTGTTGACATCAAGATACCATCTATTGCCCAAGGCAAAACCAAGGAAAATAGTTGGTATTATAAAGTCAATACTAGACAGACTTTTCCCAGAATTAAAAAGTGTTTTATTATACAGTTATAAATTTTCTGTATGTTGAACATTATAAGTTATACATGTAATTTATAATTTTAAAATAAGTTAAAATTTTCTAAAAGGTTTTGTTTGTTTGTTTGAATGGTGTTTTAACGCCACTTTCAGCAATTTTTCAGCTATTTCATGGCGTCCAGTTTTTATTGGGGGAGGAAGCCAGAGAACCCGGAGAGAACCCCCGTTTCTAAAAGGTATAATGAGTTATAATTTTATATAAGATATAATAAGTTATAATTATTTATATTGTGCACTGAACTCACAAGGCAACACTATGGAAAAACAGTTCCCTCTTGAGAATTAGAATTAGAAATAATAGTGTGTTCTACCAATAGTAACCTGAGATCCTTAACAATGGGTAACATGTAATGCAGTGCTAATCCATGTTTAACTAAGAAACCTTCAGATATAACACTGTTATGCTGTATATGATCAGAACCTTCAGACTCAAAGTTCTATTAAGCTATGCATCTGACCAAGAATCTTCAGACTCCAGGCACTCTCAGGTTATATTGTCTGACCAAGTACCTGCAGACTAAAAGCACCATTAGACTGTATGTCAAACCAAGAATCTTCAGAATTCAAGCACTATCAGCTGTATGTCTGATCAAGAACCTTCAGACCCTAAAAACTATTAGGCTGTTTTTATAAGAACCTTCAGACTCGTAGCACTATTAGGCTATATGTCTGACCAAAATTCTTCAGACCCTAACCACCATTAGGCTGTACCACTGATCTTTGGTATCAGTACAAGAACCTTTAGATTCTGATAAGACTGTTTGACTGACAAAGAAAGCTTACATTCTAAGCTTACATTCTATGCTTACATTCTATGCAAAACTTGACTACTATTGGATACAGGAAATCAGAGGTATGTTTCATATACAATATTCATACAGTGTATTTTTTATATTTTCTGACACTGTATGAATATTCTTTTTATCCTGCTACCCTAAAATACATTTTAAGGGATCGGGACCACAATTGACCACGTGATCATATTTGGTGTCCCGGATGTCTATTGTTTTTCAATAGAGCGGACCTCGGTAATGTTCTGCAAACATCAGAAATACTATTTGAGTAACTAACTTTTTTTTCTCAAAAATGTTAACATTGACTCGAAGTAAGACGAGATATTAAAGTTGTATCATTAATTAGCAATACATTGATTTAAAAGAGCTGTATTTCTTGGTCGAAAAATAAAATTAAAAGGCGACTTTATTTATGGGTCGGATACCTTAAAGCGACAAAAAACATAAAAAATTTGCACTTTTAGCTGATTTCTGACATGAATTTTTGGCACGATTTCTAGTGATTTAGCTTGGTATCACAAACAACTATCTAATTCGACAACACGTCGTAAACCAGAACAGAATACTAAATACAGTAGGAATTGAGGACAAGGGTACCAGAAGACTTCATTTGGCACTGCAGAATAAAGCAAAAAATTATTGGCTACCTTTATTGTCCAGTAAATTTTATGATTGCAGGATAAATTATATAGTACTGCATAGGACATTGACTTGGACTAATTACTGTGTATGTAGAAGTCTATATGATGAATATTTTTTACAAAACAAGGTTATTTTTACACCTAAAAGTAATTGATGTCCTGTATAGTACATCATTATCAGTGTTCTTATTCATACTATTATTCATTTGTTGGTTGTTTTAAGGTGTCACCTTTATTTATTCTGTAGATGCCTTAACATGCCTAAAACAAAAAATGTTTGATTTTTCCTTCTGCTCTTAAAAATGGCACTTATGTTCAATTGGTGTAAGTTTAATATGACCATGGCTTATGCCACCAGAAATGAAAAATGAAATATTTAGGTCATCTGCTTTCACTTATATATTGAGTAGACTTATTAAATGGTCAAAAGTATTTCTTCTGTGGACCTACTTTTAGAACTACTTTTGGTACAGTTCAACATTTCTTTGAACAGACATTTGAATCAGTATAGAATATATTACTTTGGACTGGTACCACTTTATTCTTTCTGTGCTACAAATTTTTCTCTTGTTCTTATATCTTTGCGAAATGCTTGAAACAGGACAACTTATTTTCTCAAACAAATGATGACATAGTACAAGTACAGTTAAGAGCACTCCTAATTTAACATCAAGTTCAGTCCAAATCTCGGCTTTTGTGATAAAAAATTTCCGTTTTCAGATAAAAACCAGTCAATTTGGACAGCTTTAACTGGACTGAATTTGTTCAGAATCTCCGCTTCTGTAAAACTGAAAATTTTTTGTCAAAATCTCTGCTTTCAATTGTCACATTACTAAAATTCCACTTGACCAAAACGAAAGTCAAAACTCTGCTTTTAATTGTGATGTGATAAAAATACCTACTGAACAAAAATAGTTAATATATTTTAGTTACAAAATGTCAAAATCTTTATCAGTCATCATTACTTCACCGAAATGATTGATTGATTGATGTTTGATGTGCAGCAAGCAATATTTCAGCTATATTCAGGATGTTCACCAAAATGTCTGGCAGTTTAAGGTATCCGACCCATAATTGACGTCACCATTTAATTTTATTTTTCGACCAAGAAATACAGCTTAAATAAATCAATATATTGCTAATTAATGATACAAATTAAATATCTTGTTTTACTTTGTGTCAATGTTACCATTTTTGGTAAATTAGTTACTTACTTAAATAGTATTTCCGATGTTTGCCGAAATTTACCGAAGTCTGCTCTATCGAAAAGCAATGGACATCCGGGACATCAAATATGATCACGTGGTCAATTATGGTCCGGATACCTAGTTAAATATTGCTGTAATTTATAATAACACAATTTCTTTCCTGTCAGAGTGTCTGTCAATTAATGTATAGCAAGCCATTGTGGCTAAATATTAAGATTGTAGCTTTATTATATATACTTATTATTATTAATAGTAGTATTATTGCGCATTATTATTATTTATAGTAGTATTATTGAGCAATCAGATTTTAATACCATTAGATTTTTTTAAGTGACTTCATGACAGTATAAATCCGAAACTGTTATAATTTTATGCTTTTTCTATTTATATGTTAGTATTGCTATATCCATTTATTAATAATACCTTTTATTTTTTGTTTAGCTCAAACTAAATAATTGTTCTTGATCTGAATATATTAGAATATATTAGAAACACTGCTCACTGGACATAAATGGAACATTCAATCAATCAATCAATCAAAGTATATATATAATTATATTTCACATTTGGATGTCTATATCCCAAGATATGCATGCATATTCATTAATTTAATACAAATTATGCCATAAACATTAATAAAAGTCCCATTTAAAACCTATTACACCAATACAATTAATGGCAAGAGTATAGAAATGCAATTAAAACCACATTTTAATGTAAAGATAATCCTGAGACCTTAGTGATGAAATAAAAAAAACATTTCACATACAAATTCAATCCTGTTACCTAAGCAATGTCATAAAAACCATATTTTAAAATTTATAAAATTTATAAAGTTTATCTTGAGATCTATATATATATTTCAAATATTAAAAAAAAAATCTTGAGACCTTAGCAAGTAGTTTATAACCATATCTCACATAATGAATCAAATACAAGACTTTAGCAATTCAATTTAAAACCAACTTATACATATAAAATCAATCATAAGACCTAAGTTAGCCATCTATCTTACAACAGTACACACATAAACTTCAGAGATGAAATTAAAAACCATATTACACATACTTTTATAGAAAAAAAAATGCTGGTGTTACCAAAATAAGTTTTTAAGCAGGAGAAATTAATTTTTCTACCAAATATGAGAATGCAAGCATAAATTAACACATTTTGTACCATATAAATCAGATTACAAAGATAATTTTTGACTAATGAGATTAAAGGTTTAAGATCTTGTAACAAATGATAAGCTATATCTGTTCATTCAAATTCAACAGTAAGGAGTTCAATAAGTATCTAACCAACACTATTGCTATTAGGTCCATTTGTTTTGGTATTTAAACATTAGTACAGGTATGAAACATAAAGCTTTGATTTTTTAATAAGAATTCAATAATCGTTCATATGCATGTATTTTAGGCTGTAGACAGTTAGTAAATCGACAGTACATAGATCTCTTCTAAATAGTCAAGAAAATGTTAAAAAGTAAATGTTTATAGGATTAAAGTTGTCAGATGAAGAAAAGGTTACCAGTTTACTAAGAACAAGAAAAATAGTCAGTAGAAAAATAAAAGTGGAAAAAATGTCAAATGGACAAACTATGCATGTGACAAAACTGTCAAAAAAGCATTTGGACAAAGAATCCTCACAACAAATAATGTCCAACTCTTCGCATTATAGTGAAAACATTAAAAATGTTCAGTGGACAAACTATAAATGTCGATTGATCAAATTTTTTTTTCAGCCAAAAAAAAATCCACTGACAAAAAATGTCAAAAGCACAAAAATGCCAAGTGGAAATGCAGATTTGTTAAAAAATTGTCAAAGAACACCCATAGTTGACTTACATTGTCTGTTCAAACCAGTTGATATTCTCTAAGCAGTCAGAAGTTAACTTAAAGCAGTCCGAAGTCTCAACTTTATGTTGTGTTGGTAGTGTTTTAGTATATAAACCATTCTCTAATACACAAAATAAATTACATTAGTTTTTGATGCAACCTTAAGTTATAACTTATTTTCATCATAATGAATTCAATTAATCTGCATTATTGCCAAATTTATTAAATCTGCATTACTGGCGAATTACACCAGTAAATAACATGATAAATACAATTAACAAATGATTTATCAATAATGCAGTATTTTGAGCTTTGTTATATACAGCAGTCTATCATGATTTGCTGTGTTGTAATACTATGTAAAGTGTCAGGCATTTGATGAAGTTTAAGTAGCATCCATTTAATCATTGCTGCTTATTTTTTCTCGTAAATCCAAAAAAACTTTTGCTATGATTGAATGTTGTAAGTATGCCATGCAATACAACAATACTTTGTGTTGACTATTTAGACCAGAGAGCTTCTGTAGTAACATACTGGTAATTACAAAAATTCCTTGGAATGACTACTGTAGCAAAAAACCTTATTCATATTAAGGGGTCATCCATTTTTCACAAGTTTGCAAAGAACACTCTTTTTGAAAACCCCTCCCTCCCTCCAAAAGAATGTACTGAAAAAAGTTGAAATTGAAACCCCCTCCCCCCTATAGTGCTCTTTGCAAACTCGTGATAAGTGTTGACAATTGTGGATGACCCCTAAGTTAATGCGAAAACGTTAAAAAATTTGGAAAAAATTTTTTTTTTTAACAAATTAAAAAGTTGATAGGCCCTATATTACTATATATATACGTCTCAAATTAAGCCCAACACTGTTAGAATTAGATTTTTTACACTGTCAATTTTTGCTTTCCCTCGGCGGGATTCGAACTCACACCTTTGTGACACTGTGGCACCAATTTGCCTCCACTATGTCCTGTGAGCTGTCTAGACCCCTTGGCCAAATCCGCTATATAAAATAAAAAATATAGCTTCATTACCTGGGGGGAATTGTAGACATAGACATAGTACATGTGTACTAGCGTGTGACAATGGAATTTTCATAACCAATACGTATTAATCTGACAGTAATCTAATTCAGCATTTTTGTATATATTATATAGGATGACAAAGTTACTTGTCATACAGTCACAGTAAGTAAATTATATACAAACATCTAAGTATTGTGACAACCATATAATATATCTATCCAGCGGATTTCTGAAACATCAGAAATACAGGGTTAATATCAAATATTTATATATATGTCTACAAATTAAGCCCAACACTGTTAGAATTAGATTTTTAACAGTCAAATTTTTGCTTTCCCTCGGCGGGACTCGAACTCACACCATTGTGACACTGTGGCACCAATTCGCCTGCGTTATGTCCAGCTGTCTAGACCCCTCGGCCAAATCCCCTATATAAAAAATATAGCTTCATTAGCCGGGGTGAATCAGGTGGTCGAGTGGTCAAGGTAGTTCGTCTACTATTGATCACGTGGTCTGTCAACACTGAGATTGCTGGTTCGATTCTCACTGCAGGCAGGGTGTACTCGACTCCAATCCTAATTGACAAGGATTGCCAGTTTTCCTACCGCAGGTCGGGGGTTTTCTCCGGGTACTCTGGCTTCCACCCCCCAAAAAACTGGTCGCCATGATATAGCTGAAAAATTGCTGAAATTGGCGTTAAACACCATAAAACAAACAAAAAACAAACAAACCGGGGGGAATCGTAGATATAGACGTAGTACATGTGTATTAGCATGTGATGATGTATATATATATATATATATATATATATATATACATCATCACACGCTAATACACTGATTAATTATATATATATATATATATATATATATATATTCAACATAAAAACCTGAAGATTGTAATGATACATGAAAGCGCTTGTGGAAATAGAAATGTAAATTCTGGTTACGTTGGACTTTTTATGTTAAATATATACTTAAGTATACAAGATTACGAACTGATTAATTATATATTTATATATATGCTTTTACAAGAAAAATAGCAAAGAAAACCGACCAAACAACAAGAACCAAAACCCAAGGGACAGTTACAAATCCAGATATAGACAAGTTGGCACAAATCCAAAAACACAAAAAACAGAAAGAGAGTAACCCGAACCCAATAAAAACCATTGGTGCACAGTGAGGTGCTCTGGACGCGTAAGCAGTGCCTGCCTCTTATTAGACACCCTTCCAGTTATTCATTATAAATACTCATTATGCTTTTTCTATTTTAAAACAATGAGTTTACAAACTGAATGTTGTTTAATCAATTTGTTCATTCAAATGAAGGATGTATATAAATTGTTTTAAAATAATTTAAATATCAACATTTTTTTTTTAAATTTATTGATAGGAATGCAACCTATATTATAGTGGTTATATCCCAGCGTGTTTTTCAATTGGAACTTTTCTGTCTGTGGCTTTTTTGGTGTTATAAATGTGTAATAGTAAAGTCAATACAAAATGTTGCTTCTGATAAACCAATGTAATCATAAAATTAAGTAAATTTATTTATTGATAAGATAAAGGTAATAAACATACACTTTTTTTTATCAAATAACACCAGTAGTCAGGTGACAAATACCATCTAATGACAGCACACTACAGAAAGGTGTGAAAGTAACTTGCAATTTGTGATTACTTATCAATACTGGCCTCTTGCAGGAGTCAACATTAGCATCCTAATTTAAAATTTAACAATAAACAATAAACTTTTTATATTTGTATTTATTATTGTAAAATAACAGCAAGGAACTGCTACGGGTTATTGACCCTGTTGTCATAACAAATGGAAAATGTTTAAAGACATCTTTAACGGCCGATTTTTAAGTGCATGGAACTTCACACTTCAAACACACCAGTATCCATATCCACCATCAGCGAATATTCAATACCGATTATCTATTTTCATTTTTGTTCTGTTAATATTTAAGCGTGACTTATCCTTTTTTCGCTTGGTATCTTGGCTTCATCTACCATTAAAAACTGTATGCCATGATACAGCTGAAAACTTGCTAAAATTGGCATTAAAGTGTTAAACCCTAAACAAACAAAACCAAAATAAACTGTATAACCATCAATCTAATTTTGAACACTGGTAGCCAAACTGGTGGTAGATCAGACAAAAAATGATGTATAAGGACAATAACTTCAGATTTGATATGATTTATTCACATGTACATACATAGCATTTTTCACATTTATTGTCAAAACCACAGTTGATCGAGTCATAGACAACATCATTTGATCAATAAATTTAATTAGAAAAATCCTATGAGTAATCGTGAGTCAATAAAGATGGTAAACAAACCACAGCTCATATTTTAAGAAAAAGAAAAACACATTCAAGTTGAAAACACTTTAAATTTCTTCTTCAATCTCCATACAAATTTTAGAGCTGCATTAGTCTTTCTTTTCATTGCCTACATTATATCTGCAAATAGCCAATGAGAAAGTCCCTTCCTTTCAAGATTTGATTTGAGCATATCCCACTCCAATGTTGTATGTTTCTTTCCAGCAATGTGATTGGTTGATACATTGTATCAGAAGTTATTGCCCATTAATAATCACAATGTCAATTTTGATAATTTTCATTTTGTCATTTCCACATTATTTTGAAAACCATAAGTGCTTTAGAAAATTATGTAAAAATTACAACACCAAACTATTCAGCTCGTCAAGATTTGCTAAAATTATTTTTGGTCCATATGTGATGGATGACTCCTCACAGGAGTTTTAACCCTAGCAACATCAATTAATGTTTTTTGCAAAAGTGTTGGGAAATTTCTTATACGAAAGAAAAGGTAGATAAAAAAAGAATTAAATACAATGTAGTTGTTCAATTAGTTTCCGGTGAACAATCCATGCTTCAAAATTTATAATGCAACATCACTTTTCTATCAGCTGTTTCAAAGAAACTCTCACAATACAGAATGTCATTTGACAGGGTTTACACAAATTAAATTTATGAATAAAATATCAATTAATAATTTGTGCTGGTGTCACCAATATGGGTCATGTAGAATACAATTTATAACTTATGAAAGTTTGCCAGACATGTGGAGCACAAACATAATAAGGAAACAGCCTTCTTATTCATTAGCTGATCGGGAAATCTGTGCAATGAAAAAAGTAAAACAGCCAAGGCTGACTAAGGGGTATCAAGCATATTAATAACAATGTAAAAAAATATGTATTCAAAGCCCTCAAAGATTGTCACACCTATAAAGTCAACAGATTCTGTACATCTTTAACATAGACATGTACATCGTCACAAATCTGCCACATCACACTGGCCTTGACATTGACTTAGTCACAAATCTGTCACATCACACAGGCCTTGACATTAACTTAGTCACAAATCTGCCACATGACACAGGCCTTGACATTGACTTAGTCTCAAATCTACCACATGACACAGGCCTTGACATTGACTTAGTCTCAAATCTACCACATCACACAGGCCTTGTCATTGACTTAGTCACAAATCTGCCACTTCACACATGCCTTGACATTGACTTAGTCACAATTCTGCCACATCACACTGACATTGACAAACCTATCTATCTCTAGAAGATTTTTTCAGTTGATTTCTAAAACATGGCCAATTGAAACCAAACTTGGCCATAATGTTCATTGGATGGACCTTTACAAAGTTTGTGTTTTTTATTTTGATTGGTAAACCAATATGGCCGCCACCTCAAGACTTAGTTTAACATAGGACCCTATGGGAAAAAAGTTAAAAAGGGCTTCTTCTCTGAAACCGTTTAACCAATCAAAACAAAACTTACTAGCAATATTGTTTAGATGGTCCTCTATAAAGTTTGTGTTTTAGATGGGAATTGGAAATTCAAAATGGCCGCCACTGCAGGACTTAGTTTAACATAGAACCCTATGGGAAAAAGTTTTAAAAGGCTTCTTCTCTGAAACCAGTTAATCAATGGAAACAAAAACTTACTAGCAATATTGTTTGGATGGTCCTCTATAAAGTTAGTGTTTTTTATGGCAATTGGAAATTCAAAATGGCTGCCACTGCAGGACTTAATTTAACATAGGACCCTATGGGAAAAAGTTTGAAAGGCTTCTTTTCTGAAACCGGCCAACCAATGGAAACAAAACTTACTAGCAATATTGTTTGGATGGTCCTCTATAAAGTTGGTGTTTTTTATGGCAATTGGAAATTCAAAATGGCTGCCACCGCAGGACTTAATTTAACATAGGACCCTAAGGGAAAAAGTTTGAAAGGCTTCTTTTCTGAAACCGGCCAACCAATGGAAACAAAACTTACTAGCAATATTGTTTGGATTAGGTCCTCTATAAAGTTAATTTTTTTATCCCAATCTGATATTCAAAATGGCCACCACCACAGGACTTAGTTTAACATTGGACCCTATGGGTAAAAGGTTAAAAAGGGCTTCTTCTCTGAAACCAGTTAAACAATCAAAACGAAACTTACTAGCAATATTGTTTGGGTGTGGGTGGTCCTTTATAAAGTTTATGATTTTTATGCCAACTGGAAATTCAAAATGGCTGCTACCGCAGGACTTAGTTTAACATAGGACCCTATGGATAAAAGTTTTTAAAGGCTTCTTCTCTGAAACCGGTTAATCAATGGAAACAAAAACTTACTAGCAATATTGTTTGGATGGTCCTCTATAAAGTTTATGTTTTTTATGGCAATTGGAAATTCAAAATGGCCGCTACCGCAGGACTTAGTTTAACATACGACCCTATGGGAAAAAGTTTTTAAAGGCTTCTTCTCCGAAACCGGTTAATCAATGGAAACAAAAACTTACTAGCAATATTGTTTGGATGGTCCTTTATAAAGTTTATGTTTTATATGGCAATTGGAAATTCAAAATGGCCACCTCCCCCGCAGGACTTAGTTTAACATAGGACCCTCATGGGCAAATAAAAAAAATCTCTATACAACTGGTTAACCAATGAAACAAAGCTTTCTAGTAATATTGTTTGGATGGTCCTATTTAAAGTTTATTGAAAATTACAGGACTTACTTTAACATCTAGGGAAATGCCATCTTCATTGCCTATAAAATCAGGTGAGCGATACAGGCTCTTAAGAGCCTCTGGTTAGTACAAATGGTTACCCGTAAACCTACAAGGCTAAATGGGGGGCCTCTGTGGCCGAGTGGTCTAGGTAGTTCGTCTACTATTGATCACGTGGTCTGTCAACACTGAGATTGCAGGTTCGATTCTCACTGCAGGCAGGGTGTACTCGACTCCAATCTTAATTGACAAGGATTGGCAGTTTTCCTACCGCAGGTCGGGGGTTCTCTCCGGGTACTCCGGCTTCCTCCCCCAATAAAAACTGGACGCCATGAAATAGCTGAAAAATTGCTGAAAGTGGCGTTAAAACACCATTCAAACAAAAAACAAGGCTAAATGGATTGTAACTCTTAAGATTGGGACTATGTGATGTTATATACAGTGTTTCTGTCCCATGATCATCAGAGTGTGGAATTCAGTGACGAAAGTGTTAATTTAATGATATACTACACTTCCTGAGAAACTACAGAGCCTAATAGATTGTACATAAGCATGATTTAATAATTGGAGGTTTATTTCAACGATTCCTCATTAAATGCTGATCAAACTTTAAAATGGTCACCATTAGGATCACTTTGAATTTAAAGCTTGATTTATTGTGTGTCAATGATAGGGCTGCCAGAAAAATAAACTCATAATTAATTGAAGGTCACACTTCCAAACAATTACATTTTATTACCTGCTTTTCAACCATTATGGCTTCTATTACTTACAAAAAAAAAACTTCATTACATTACATGGATGTTGATGGAAGGTGCCATAAAAACTTTGGGTTTTCCTTAATGTAATGTTCTATCTATTCCCAATCTTGATCATAATTGAGCCTTTTTAACAAATTATAAACTTGTAGAATTTTGCTAATAATAACATTTTTGAAGAGGGGAAAAGTATGGAAATGTACATGCAAACTGGATCATAATATCTGTTAATCTTAGACCCTGCCACCCTCTGAACACAAACCATGAGTAGATTTAATAAGTTAAAAATAACTAACAAACTTCTATTTGAATCATAATTATTTATTATCTCTTTAATTTGGCCTTGACCAAAAAAATTTGCTTCCAGAAAGCCAAGATCTGTCTGTTTTCAACTAATAACTAAACTGCAAGTTTGATCCCAAATTAGAAATGTCCTGGACTTTGGACCACCGCTAATTTGAACCCCTGATTTATGCTATTAAACATACTTTTCTTTCAACTTTTTAAATTAGCAGATCAGAACACATTGTAATAATGACCATAATATTTTGCACTAATTAGATGTACAGTGGTACTTACATAGTGTGTTTGTTTTCTACTATTTAATCCATATATCCAATATTTAATCAGTGTTTCAACAGCAGGTGCTTCAGGTTGGATGTTACTGCAAGGAAAAATGTGTAGTGTTAATTTCAAGATATATTTAATGAGTTTGATGAGTTGTAAGCACAGAAAAAAGTTCCCATGAATGAAATTATCTATGTTTTAGTAGAACTGACTGTGGGTACAAAACAATTTAATCCATTCTGTATCAGTAAATAAATGGTAATTTTGAGAAAACACTGTTTTTTTCCTGTTATAAAGCATTCATTACAAATATTGAAATCATATGACATTATTATTACCAAATCTTAGGACAACCTACATTTCAGATGAGATCATTAACCTTCTAAAATTTTTGTATATTTTGTGAATATAAAGTCTGTGAATATCAAGGGGTTAATAACTCCTCTACAACACACATTTACAAGTAGTAGTCCAAAGTACAAATTAATCACACAACTAACAAATTACTAACTTAACAGGTGCTAAAACAATTAGCAAATATTATACTCATAAATCCCAGTTTGTTTTTTGACAGTCATTTTCTCTGAGAAGGTACTGGGGATATTTGATACAAATTTGGTATGGGGGTCCTCGATAGCCGAGTGGTTAAGGTAGTTTTTCTACTATAGCCAAAACTGATGTTGCAGGTTCGAGTCTCACTGCCGGCAGGGTGTACTCGACTCCAATTTTAATTGACAAGGATTGCCAGTTTTCCCACCGCAGGTCTGGGTTCTCACAGGGTACTCTGGCTTTCTCCCCCAATAAAAACTGGATGCCATGATATAACTTAAAAATTGCTGAAAGTGGCTTTAAACATCATTGAAACAAACAAGCCAAACTTGGTATGAATGATCCTTGGAAATAAGTCACCATTGAAACTTTGTTTGCTAGCCTGTGCAACCAAAATGTGAAGTATGGCCGATGGGCAGGCTTGGAAAATAGGGTATCTATTGTGTGTAATCAACTCCTCCTACAGTTCTATACCTGTATATCTGAAACATCACAGAAATATTACACATGTATTAAAATTGTGCACCTTCTGTTATGGAAATGTTCAAAGATGTTTTTCCCCAAATTTCCAGACTTGGAAGCTTCGTCAAAAAACAAATATTGATTAAATAATGTATTTAAAATTGGTCATCATTATCCATGTAAACAAATGTCACATAGCATGCAGTTTGTCAGGTCAGTTTTTACCACCATTACATATTATCTGGAGTTTCTATCTTGTTGAGTTATTAATTTTGTGGTTTGCCCTTACCCACAAAAACCACGAATATTGGCTGTGTTTTTGTGGAATTCTACATTTTTTGGCACAGACCCAAAACCTCCCAACAAATTGTAAGCCATTCACCATTTATTAAGGCTGTTTCTTTGGGAATGTACCTGCTCAGAATGAATCTTAATAATAACATGATTAACACTAGGTGTTATTTCTAAAAAAAAGAGTATATTTGATGATTCTGGGGAGTTTTACAATTAAGTTAAAAAAAAAACTGACTAACAATTCTGTAACTAAGAATTTAATCCAAACTTGGCACGAAAGATGCCTGAAGGCTCCAAGCAAAAGATGATGGCGGTTACTATTAAAAGAAAGATGCCTGAAGGCTCCAAGCAAAAGATGATGGTGGTTACTATTAATAGAAAGATGCCTGAAGGCTCCAAGCAAAAGATGATGGCAGTTACTATTAATAGAAAGATGCCTGAAGGCTCCAAGCAAAAGATGATGGCGGTTACTATTAATAGAAAGATGCCTGAAGGCTCCAAGCAAAAGATGATGGCGGTCACTATTAATAGAAAGATGCCTGAAGGCTCCAAGCAAAAGATGATGGCGGTTACTATTAATAGAAAGATGCCTGAAGGCTCCAAGCAAAAGATGATGGCTGTTACTATTAATAGAAAGATGCCTGAAGGCTCCAAGCAAAAGATGATGGCGGTTACTATTAATAGAAAGATGCCTGAAGGCTCCAAGCAAAAGATGATGGTGGTCACTATTAATAACAACTGCACTATTTTTTATCACATTAGCCCAAGATAGTGACTGAATGACTCTGGTGTGGCTATCAAGTCTACAAAGATAAATGTGAAGTAACTTTTTTGTAAAGTAACTGTAAAAACACATTTCTGCAAATATTTATATCTTCAAGCAAATCTGAAAAGATGTGTTAAATTTGTTAAAGTTGATCTTTTTTATGTTCAGTTAATAAAATTATTTCTTGAGGGGAAAAGACCTTATTTTATTTGTTTTAAAAAACCCTAATAAAATATGAAATTCAGACAAAATTCATATAAGAAACAAAACTGTATTTACCTGATAACAATTAATCCAGGTATTTTGGTGTATTCCTGTTAGGCATCAATCCATACCGTTACTGCTGTAGTTTGTGATAACATATATTTTTTAACCTTGGGGGGAAAATGAATATTCAACAACTGACCATAAAGATTGTACTGGACAGATACAAACATGACATGTGTGATAAAACATTTCTTATTTAATGGATACAGATGTATACTTAATAAATAATTCACGGGGTTAATGGTGCATCCTCACAAGTCAACGTTTCTGTAGCCACACGTGTCAATGAAACTTGGAAATTCCTGTGCTAGAAGTCTCTATTTTGTTTGGCTGCATCATACCTGCATGTAGCCAATCAAAAGCATGCTTTCATACACGATCTGTTTAGGGGATATCCTGATGTTGATTTTAAATAAACCAAACAGATGTGTTGCATAGACCACGTTAAAATCATTTGTATTTTGTACAATATTGTTAATAGTTAGTTACTATGTTATTTATTAGTTGTGTTATGTGACGTTGAGTAAGAATGATATTTGCATATCTATTGCCAAACACTTGCGTCTTTCAAGCTATTTCATTGGTTGATAATTTGACGCTTTGACTTCATATGCAAAATCTTCTAACCTGTGAATTTCCTACCTAAGTTTGTCAGGGTTTTTGTGGACACATGTAAACACAGAAGCCCAACTTGTGAGGATGGTTATGATGTTGTATGCTACACAAGGTCCACGACCTGTGTAAAATAATATGTATCTTAGTGCTTTTACTCTTTATATAAAATCAATATGCAGAAAGTCAATTAGCATGCATGTAGGGTGATATTTTCACAAGTGAATTGTAAGGAAATGGCAGTTCCTAATTTTTTTCAGTGGAAAAGAATTGATTTAATAGATTTTTTTTGTGTATTATTGTTCAAGTTTAAATAGTTGCTTAGGGAAGACTTCTTTGTATTGAAATAGTATCTACCTAATTATAGTTTTAGTCAAAATGGCCTTAAATTCAGTAGCCATTAAGTTAATCAATGTAATACTGCACATAAGGCAACCTTCCCAGCTGTGCAGACTGTACTTTGATTATGAAAGTCTTGTCTGATTGATAAATCAAGAAGATAATTTGTCTGAGTTGAGTTATGTACAATTGTCTGACTACACAGAATATCCCAGCATGCATGTCTACAGGGCAGATAATAAATGACCTTAGAACTTGGATCCATTTATTTTAATATTCTGTACAAATCGGACATGATGACCATCAGAATAAAATTAGAATTTATACAGTTTCTTTTCTTTACACAGCAGACATCAGACCATTATACTTATACCAGTAAGTGTCCACTGTCATCATGACGATTATACTGTTACTGTTTAAGGTGAACAAGTTTAAGGGATTATACAACGGTACAAGTAACCATGTTGTTGTCAACATTAAAGCCACAGTTCGACCAACTAATGGCCTTATTCAGTGTCAATATAAATAAATGACAACAAGAAATCAATTCAGTTACATCTTGAAATTTCTCATAGCTATAACTTAACTTGAACTAGTCTCTATATAGTTTTAAATATTACCTAAGTGGTGGTGTAAATTTTCACTTGGTTTGTTCAAATATTCTAATAACATGTTCTAACAAATACCAAGATGACAAATTCAGTATATGTTGTTTCTCTTCTCCTTACTTGACAATATTTGTTAACTTGTTCCCTTCCTGAATATAGCTGAAATACTGCTCGCTGGACGTAAAGCAAACGTCCAATCAATCAATCAATCTTAAATTACATTAAAAATGCTGCCTATTTTTTTCTTAATGGCAACTAAAAACCAATAGCAATGTATCTTTTTAAGTTTCATAATAAACAGAAAATAAAACGTTGAGAGAGATAGTAAGTGTTTTTATTATGCAGTAAGTTATGGTGGGACTGCTATAATAGCCAAAGCATTAATGTACATGTAGGAATACATGTCATCATTTATAATACACCATGACATAAAAGTCAACTCCTTCTTTTATTCTTTATAAATAATAACTGTACTGACTGACTGAATGAACATCCAGTGTGTTTTGGGTTCATATGTTTTGTCTTATACAGGTTACTTTAACATTATATATACTTGCTGGTTTATTAGGTAAAATTTTTGTGATTTATATTTTTTTTTATTCCATGATATTTAGAGATCAATCAAAATACATTTTATTGGTTTCTTTTACAAGAAAAAATGGTTTTAAACAGGAGATTGCTATATTAATTAGGTCATCAATCATATCAGTTAAATCTTCAGTTCTGTGAACATCCATGTTTTAAATTTTAGCAGGATTGCAGTCAGAGTCTTCATGAAATCTTTACAAAGAATGGCGGACATTCGGTCCACCAACTTCCCCAGAAATGCTGGACCAAATTTGTTTGATGATGCCATAGTTTACATTATCTAGCTACCTTATATGTATGTAGAAAAAGTCATATATATCATACATAGAAGTTATTGTAAACATCATACTATTCATAACTGTTATAAACAAGCTGTGCATATATGGAAAAAAGTGTCTAAAGAATATAAATAAAATAACATTTTATTATACACAGAAATAATTTACAAAGCTGAAAGCAACTGCTCCATGAGACACCCATCTACAGAAATTATCATGAGGTTATTGATAACTAGTTATCTTTATTCCTTCAATTTCAGCTTACTTGTATATATTTGATTTATTATCAGAGCCAATTATTAAAATAAAATATGTTTTAAACGAACTTTTGAGTTTCTACCCCATTTTAAAGTGTTTGTTAATCAAACAGTTACGATTTTTCATTAAAGGCTGTTGTAGTCTACTTTTTTCTCATTTCTTGCTGTTGGTAATTAGACATATTCCAGAAATAAACAAATGGTGTGTAATCCATTTGCCAAACTTAAACGTTTCAAAAATAAGTTAAATACGCAGGATCTTTGCAATTTTTATTGGTTTTACAAATTTACTCAAAAAATGGAAGTCTGTGTGAATCAGTACTGCCAGATATATAAGTATTTTCTGTGAACGAACCATCAGGGCAATTTGAACTTCGTATATAACAATGTCTGACTTTTAGACAGACAAAGCAAGATTTTTTACTGGTCCAAGCATTATTATATATCGGTTTGTCCGTTGGACCGACGCATTTCGTGAAGACTGGATTATTGTGTTACCATTCTTTAGTTATATCTATGTTTTTATATTGTCCTTTAGCATTAATTAGTGACTTTTTATCAAGTCTTAGCAAAATATGCCTTCCTTTATAAATATAAGTTGCTACTTGGTTTTGATTTGTTTCATAAATCTCTTAGATACAATGACAAAAACATCTATTTTATACAAATGAACATGTCCTTGGGTAGTATTGAGTGATATACTTCACAGGGGGTGTAAGTATTTATAGTTTTGGAAACACATTTGTTATCAAAATTAAGTCTCTTCCTAATTAAACCAGAATATTACACTTATATATACTGGTATATATAATGTTTATATATAGTCTGGTTACTATGTACAATGACAGTCAGGAGAGATCAAAAGTTCAGGGCCTTGTTTCACAAGTCACATGACTTAACGATGGTCGTAAATCTTGATCAAAGCATACGACTTACAGCTGATTGGTGAAACCAGGACCTATAATAATCTAGGTTACCAGTTAGATGATAACATTATGAAACAAAACAGAAACAAATGCTGGTTGTAATAATATGAATGTATAAGTACCACTCCACTATGCAATTGGAGAAACAGTGTTCTTGAACTTCACAAATTGTTCTGATTGTATTATGGAACAAGCCTGTTTTCATTGTTACCAATAAAGTCATTGATCTATTTGGGCTGAAATATGTAGCACTTTTATGATGTGCTCTTATACTGACAAACCATCTGCTAGATCCACACTTATATACTGATAAATCATCTAGATGTGTAATTTTAAAAGGGAGATAATTCAATAATTGCTAGTAATAAGAAGTGAAAACTTAGTGATTTATTTATTATCTGTTTGCTTCAAACTTCAAAGGTATTACATGTATTACATTGTATACAACATACAATTAAATAACAAATATATGTAGCCCTTTTATAGAATATGTCATTTATTTTTAAAACTGCATGCTTCAAAATCGCAAGACTAACTACTACCTAAGAATAGCCAGTTTTCCTACCACAAGGGGGCCTCGGTGAATAAGGTAGTTTTACTATCGATCACATGGTCTGTTATTACTCTTCTCTGGATACTCTGGCTTCCCCCCCCCCCCCAAAAAAAAAATCTGGATGTGTTGATAGAGCTGAAAAATTGCTGAAAGTGGCATTAAACAACATTAAAACAAACAAAAAAACATCTTGCCACAGGTAAAGGGTTTTCTTCGTGTACCATGGCCTACTCAATAAAAACTGGACACTATCATATAGCTGAAAAATTGCTGAAATTGGCATTAAACACCATTCATACAAACAACCAGTCTACTTGAAAAAGACATGCTAAGCACATTGACAGGACAATCAGCATTTAATTATTACTAGAATCAAATTTAACTTATCTCTTTGTTTACTAGACAATTATGTGAGTTAATTACTTTCAGTGATCAATTGTTAATGAGTTATTTTTTTAATTGAACAAAAAAATGTACATTACCTCTAAGAGGTTAAATATTAACCATTTTGTTCCCTCCAGTAAAACAGCTGGACACAAAGTTTTTTTCTTTCTTAAAAGTCAAAGAATAAGTGGATAATTTTAAAGTTACATGATGAACATGCAGTAAGATTTTAAATGTCATTTTTCACCTGGAACAAGGCTAGGGGCCAAAACTGTGGAATGGTTAATGGGATTAAATGAACATTAATCCACTTTGATTTGTTGATTTGATGTCCTTAAAAATCAGTCCCAATGCCAACACTATTATTACTTGAATGTAGTGATATGAAAATAATTTAAATGCAAATAAAAGAATATTGATGCCTTTAGGAGGTCAAGGATATTATGGTCAGCTAAAAATTTGTTATCATAGTTACTTATTTTTCTTTGACCTTGGACTTACAAACTTGTACACAAACATGTTATGTGTACTATATTAATTGAATTAAAACATTTTTAACACAAATTTAATTTATATCATTTTGAGATTTAAGGTTAAGTAGTTTTTACAGAGACCACAGCAAAAGGTAAAATTTCTCTATAAAGATATATGCTGTATATATCCATGTAGGTTGTCTGCAGTCTAACAATTCTTATCAACACAATGGCAGTATTTATCAGAGGGTCAACATATATACTACCAATCAAAATCCTGCAACTTGTACACAAACATGTCTTTGAAACTGATACATTTTTACAGTAAAACAAATCATTTATAACAAGATATTTGGATGGTTGTGGTTGTCATGCCTGTAAACTGTTCTCGTGGATGGGCTATGCCTGTTAATTGTTCTGGTGGATGGGCCATGCCTGTAAACTGTTTTGGTGGATGGGCTATGCCTGTAAACTGTTCTGGTGGATGGGCTATGCCTGTTAATTGTTCTGGTGGATGAGCCATGCCTGTAAACTGTTCCGGTAGATGGGTCATGCCTGTAAACTGTTCTGGTGGATGGGCTATGCCTGTTAATTGTTCTGGTGGATGGGCTATGCCTGTAAACTTTTCTGGTGTATGGGCTATGCTAGTAAACTGTTCTGGTGGTGGGGCCATGTCTGTAAACTGGTCTGGTGAATGGGCTATGCCTGTAAACTGTTCTGGTGGTGGAGCTATGCCTGTAAACTGTTCTGGTGAATGGGCTATGCCTGTAAACTGTTCTGGTGGATGGGCTATGCCTGTAAACTGTTCTGGTGGATGGGCTATGCCTGTAAACTGTTCTGGTGAATTGGCTATGCCTGTAAACTGTTCTGGTGAATGGGCTATGCCTGTAAACTGTTCTGGTGAATGGGCTATGCCTGTAAACTGTTCTGGTGGATGGGCTATGCCTGTAAACTGTTCTGGTGAATTGGCTATGTCTGTAAACTGTTCTGGTGGATGGGCCATGTCTGTAAACTGTTCTGGTGGATGGGCTATGTCTGTAAACTGTTCTGGTGGATGGGCCATGTCTGTAAACTGTTCTGGTGGATGGGCTATGCCTGTAAACTGTTCTGGTGGATGGGCTATGCCTGTAAACTGTTCTGGTGGATGGGCTATGCCTGTTAACTGTTCTGGTGAATGGGCTATGCCTGAAAACTGTTCTGGTGAATGGGCTATGCCTGTAAACTGTTCTGGTGGATGGGCTATGTCTGTAAACTGTTCTGGTGGATGGGCTATGCCTGTTAACTGTTCTGGTGGATGGGCTATGCCTGTAAACTGTTCTGGTGGATGGGCTATGCCTGTTAACTGTTCTGGTGAATGGGCTATGCCTGAAAACTGTTCTGGTGAATGGGCTATGTCTGTAAACTGTTCTGGTGGTGGGGCCATGCCTGTTAATTGTTCTGGTGGAGGGGCCATGCCTGTAAATTGTTCTGGTGTAGGACCATGAACAACTTTCACATGTTTTGGAATTCAATTTTTTAATACCTCTTGTAATAAGTTGTGTTTCTACAAAAATAAATGTTTATACTGAGCTTTCTGGTTAATTGAAGCAAAACCTATTTCTTAAAATACACAGTGTATCTGGTTTGTTTTTCTTGTGGCACAAGGTACACAATGTATCTGGTTTGTTTTTCTTGTGGCACAAGGTACACAATGTATCTGGTTTGTTTTTCTTGTGGCACAAGGTTATTTCATGTTAACAACATGACCTTGCTCATTGGTTTTAGTTGACATATTTATTTATAGTGATAAATGTATACTTTCAAGTCAGAACAATATATTTGTTAAACTGTCCAGTATAAAAAAGAACTTGTACCTATTTTCTCTGAACCTTGATGTATTTTGATTCTAAAATATTCTGAGAAGAGTTCAAGCTCATCAAACAATGACCAAGTGCTTTGCAATTATTCAATATATTGTTTGTACTGTCTAAATAAAATAAAAAAAATAATATTAATATAACATTTTTGTCCAGTATTGTGTTAGCTTACTGCTTTTTGTATAGACATGGGGCTTTATATATAGACAAGGGACACATTATTTCTTGAATTGAAAAGAGAACCGACAAGATCTAAAAGATACTGTTCATAAAAAAATTAGTCTTTAAACTATTGAGTTGATGTTGAAATTAGCTAAAGTAATTCTACCCTGCTCCCCATAGGGATTTTTGTTATCAGTCATATGTGTGCCCTTTCGTGACTGCATTTTTGCCACATTTATATCGCAATGTTAAAAAAATACAATACTGACAAAAGCTTTGTATATTTATGCCATATTATAGGACTTATTTTCAGACTTCTCTAGGGGCCTCTGTGGCCAGTCAACACTGAGATTGTGGGTTCTGGGGGCCTCTGTCTCACTGCTCGCAGGATGCACTAAACTCCAATCTTAATTGACAAGGATTGCCAGTGTTCCTACCGAAGGTCAGGGGTTTACCTTGGATAGTCCGGCTTCCTCCCCCAATAAAAACTGGACGCCATGATATAGCTGAAAAATTGCTGAATGTGGCATTAAACACCATTCAAACAAACAAAACATAACAGACTTATCTGAAGTTACACAGTAGATTCTCATAAGGAGCATTAGCTCACAGTAACTTGTTATTTGCTGCTTGGCAGACTTAACTTCCTGAAGTCTATGTGAACTTTCTGAGACATATGGTTGTTTTCTTATCAAACTCTTACCTCAGACCTTAAAGAGATTGCCTTTCATTTTAATTCCTTAATCCTAACTGGGATGCAGTGATACAAGTCTCTGGTACATGGTCTATAGACGTCTTTCCAAAACGTTCCTATGTCACAATCAACAGTTCTCAGTTAATTAGGAAGTTGACACAAGTTTCCAATGTTATCGTGATTCGCACACATAATTTTTAATAACATTCAAATCTGACACTTGTGCAAAAAAACATTTTGTCACATATCATTGTCAGTCATAAAATCTTAAATATTTTTAGCCAGAAGGTCTGACATATTATCATCTGTAAACATATAATAATTTGAAAAAGGTCATGCTATTATAGGTCAAATATCTCAAAATAATTTTTCCACCATATACAATTCCTTCCCATTCTTTCAGTTCAATGTGAGACTGGCCATGTTCTTTGAGATTTTAGTCAACCTAGCATTATTATTATATTGGATTCTTTTTGTTTGTTGCTTTGTTGTAGTTTCATTTAACTGTTCATACTTTTCTGTCTTACTGGTTGGACATGTTTGTCCTCTTTTCGAGTCCTTATTTGTGTTGTATTCACGATTCTGCCCAATACTCAATCAATATTACAAGCAGTATAAAATGCATGGATGCCACAGACCTGTTTGACTTAGAGACTCACAACTGTTGACTGTAATGTCCTAGACTTCAGGGATATATTTTAATTTTATAGATAGTAGTTCAGGCTCTATAATAAACACATATAGGGAAGCAGGATCACCTTGCCTACAGCCACTTTTCAGGAAGATTATTCTGCCATATATGCTACATATACCACTGAAGAATAACAATGGACCAGATTTTCAAAGGATAAACTGAGTAGTATTTAGTGCCCTATGTTTACGAAAAGTTGTGGGCACTTTCCAACGGGCAATATGGCTTAAATAATGGACACTTAAGCATTTCAATACCAGATGTAAAAAACTATGCATTTTTATGTCTTGAAGTTGAATTGTAAAACACTATCATATGCTTAAAACTGTTTTTGCAGCTCAAAAACGACTTTAATCGCCAACATTATATAAAACATTATAGGTACTTGTTCAATATTGTATTGTACCATTTATTTAAATGAAAGTATCATTTCTCATCCTTTTGCACGTTATTTTTGTCCAGATCACACGAAATTAACCAAGTTGGGCATTAATCTGAAACCCATCACTTTGTTACAGAATTGCATGTTGTATAACAAGAAAGAGATAGTTTATTATTTATGTGTATATAATTTAATTTGCTTTGTAAGCTGAAATCTGATTGGTCAATTTAAATCTGGCAACCCATATTATAAGAAATAACTTGCGTGACTTATGACCTATTATAACGCCGTTGAAATGAAAATAGTTCCACGATGTCATCGACCTTTTTACCACAAAAATTGATAAGATTTATAGTTAAAATTAAATTATAAGGAATATTTCAAATTTCTGAACAGATTATACGATATAATATGCTTTGGGTCTGTTAACACCAATCATTAACCGACTCGCGGTTTATTAGGCGTAAACAGACCCAAACCATATTATATTGTATTATTTGTTCAGAAATTTGAAATATTTCTTAAATGAATTCTTCATGGAAAGAAGACTATAGTTTAAAATATTAGTCATAATAATTTGTAGAAAAAATAATTAATTTCAAAGAATTGTCATAATGTGTTTACTGCATAGTTATTATTATATACCAATTACATGTACATGCAAATTAACTTTAGATACAGATATAGTAATTCATCAACATCAGGATTAATATCTGATTAATTCTGATATTTAACATCTGTGTATTATCTGAACTGAATTTATATTTTTAATTATAGAGAAAACCCCAAACCTCTGGTAGGAAAACTAGCAATCCTTGTCAATTAAGATTGGAGTCGAGTGCACCCTTGCTTGGTGAGACTCGAACCGCAATCTCAGTGTTGACAGACCACTTGATCAATAGTATACAAACAACATTAACCTCTCTGCATATATAGATAGTCAAAAACTTTTTTAAACACAATAACTTTCTATACATCTATTTTATTCCCAGAATATTGTATGTTGACAAGTAAAGGAGAAAGATGTGAATCATTTATACTTGTATGGTCATTAAAGAATAAAAATTCTTCTAAATTGTATCTTCAAAATGAGATTTGAGAAACACAAAATAAAAATATGTTTTTTTTATGATCAAAAGTGTTACTCATAATGTCAATTGTATGTGACTGTAGCATAGTATGTTATACAGACAACTTTTTAGTCAGTTACCTGCAGAAAGGTTATTCACAAATACACTCACCTTTACTCAGGAAAAAATCGTAAAGTTTCTTAAACTTAAACACTTTCCACGCAATGAATCCAAATTTTATGCAAATGCAGCAAGTAGTTTTAGAGAAATATGGGTTTATGTCTGACTGATAACAGCTCAACATAGAACAGATTCAAAAGTATAAAGTTTTGATATACATAATTTCTGTACTGTAAACTTACATTATTTTTTTTTAAATCTGTCAATTGTTGCAATACAATTGAAAATACAATGTTTGGTGAAAAAAATATTCATAGATTAATATTGATTTAAAATTGTTTGTTTAATTGTAATACTTCCACAAGTAAACAACTGTGATAATGTTTCTATTCGTCTTTTTCAATTGACTTAAATATACCGTTCAGCTCGAGTATAAATCTTGTTTGTTAAAAGTTACAAATAATTAGACATATGTTATTATTATCTAAAGAAAGACATATGGACTCGACCAAATTCACCTTAATGTGTTAAAACCATCTTAAAATGGTATATTTTATCATCAAAAGAAAACTTCAAACCCTTAAAAAGTATGACAATAACAAATATATTAAATGAGCCTTACGTGACCTGAGAATGATCCGGTTTGCTGTATAAAGAGCCTTACGTGACCTGAGAATGATCAGGTTTGCTGTATAAAGAGCCTATATTGCTTGGATTGTTTTACTATATATTCTTCTAATGATAACATCTATGTAAAGATGGAGTCTAGGACAACTGCCCTTAGGACAATTGCCCCATCTGTATCTGTGTTTTTAAAGTATATTCAATGCCATTTAAAGATTAAAATTTGTTTCTTCGTTCATTGATCGATTTGTATCATCATCAGTATCTTGTCAGGTCAATGCATATATGTTAGTTATCATTAAATACTAATTTCTGGTCAAGGTCACTTCAACTTAAATCTGACTATTCTGTACAACTGTCAAAACTGAACATTTTACACAGTCCAATATGGGTGGGTCACTATCTGGTATAAACATAATAAGTTCACCAGATTTGCAGGTTTCGAAAAGCTTGCAGTAACCTCCAAGAAACATGGTGTGTTTTTTATTCTGCTTAGTGTCTTTTTGTCATTATAATGACTGTGTAATAAGTTTTGTTTTGACCTGTTCTGTTAGAAACTTTCTAGGTTATAAATTTAGCTGGTGAAACAATATATGTTTTGTCTTTTGTGCCATTAACATAGAAATAGTTTAAATTCCAAGATTTGTAAAGAATGATAATTAATAAATTTGAGACAATTACATTAGTACATAATGCAGTGATACAAGAAAACAATAATTAAAATATTTGTTTATGTTGTCAAGTTTGGTTGTTTACAAGTATTGAGTCAGTCAGCAAACATCAAGGTTAAAATCTGTAAACATTGTCATTTTGTGAATTAATCTTTGCTACTGGTAATGTTCCGGTTATATTGTTGTTTATGTGAATAAAATGTGAAAACAACACCATAAATTGTTTTTGCAAAGTGATTATCTCCCTTACGTTAATTATCTGCCTTATAAATATAACTGGGGCATCTGCGGGTAAGTAGTTAAGGTAGTTCGTCAACTATTGATCACATGGTTTGTCAACACTGAAATTGTGGGTTCGAGTCACACTGTGGGCAGGGTGCACTTGACTTCATTCTTAATTGACAATGATTGCCAGTTTTCCTACAGAAAGGTCTGGTTTTCTCCAAATACTTCGGCTTCCTCCCCCAATAAAAACTGGATGCCATGATACAGCAGAAAAATTGCTGAATGTGGCATTAAACACCATTCAAACAAACAAACAGTATAAATAGAACTAATAAGCAGCTAAGCATCGCAATATAAAAACCCTCAAAAAAGATATGGGCTTGAGGGAGAAATTTGACATACGGCTTGTCATAATTTATATGATCTTATGGTGAAATATTTCTACGAGAGATACAGAAATGTGGTCTATTCCTTGATACATTCTCTTATTAAATTATACGGCTTCAGCAGCTGAGTTTCTATAATAGATGATTGGTTGCAAGTTAATCATACGTTAATTCAGGCTAGTACCCCCAAATCAATCCTTATTGCTGAGATATTGGGCAGAATTCAGGCTAGTACCCCCAAATCAATCCTTATTGCTGAGATATTGGGCAGAATTCAGGCTAGTACCCCCAAATCAATCCTTATTGCTGAGATATTGGGCAGAATTCAGGCTAGTACCCCCAAATCAATCCTTATTGCTGAGATATTGGGCAGAATTCAGGCTAGTACCCCCAAATCAATCCTTATTGCTGAGATATTGGGCAGAATTCAGGCTAGTACCCCCAAATCAATCCTTATTGCTGAGATATTGGGCAGAATTCAGGCTAGTACCCCCAAATCAATCCTTATTGCTGAGATATTGGGCAGATTTTTGGTATATGTGTTGATTTTGTATAATTTTTTTTGCATTTCAGTTTTGTTTTTTTTTCAAATATTATAAAAAAATTTAAAATTTATATTAATTTTACATTACTGTTATATCAAATACATACTGTAATCCATAATTAATATAGACACATTTTTTAGTATTTTCTGTAAAGTTCAATTTATAGTAGCAAAAATGTATTTCATGTTAAAAAAATTGTGAAAATAAGAAGGAGTAAATTAATCAGAAAGAGATATAAAATAAATTAAAATTAACAAAAAATCTAAAACACTTGTGGAAAGTTTAGGATATGAAGATTGCTATTATTTGCCTACATGAACTACTATATAAAGTGTTGTAATTATGATAAGCTGGTGACTTAGTCTTATTATCAAATAACACTTCACTGGATTATAAAAATGACCTTTATAAATATCAGTACCATGTTAATCATTGTTATCGTGTTTTCAGTTTTGTAACAGTTTATCTTTATATTTATAGAATGACCCTTCAGTCATCAGAAATGACAATTAGTTTTACTGGACACATTTATATTTGTAGAATGTCCCTTCAGTCATAAACAGAAATGACCCCTTAGTTTTTACTGGAAGCATTTATATTTATAAAATAATTGTATCATATGACCGTTAGTTTAACTGTTAGTTTTAATGGAAGCGTTTTTTACTGTTAGTTATGGTGGGAGCATTTTTTACTGTTAGTTATGATGGAAGCATTAGCTTGAAAACCTGGGTACAAAGAAAAATCAGAATGTCTAAAATAAAGTCTTACTAAACTACAAAGTAGATTGTTTGTTTGAATAGTGTTTAATGCAGCTTTTTAGCTCACCTGGACCAAAGGTCCTTGTGAGCTTTTGCAATCACTTGACGTCCGTCGTATGTCGTCCGTCGTCCGTCGTCTGTGGTCCATCGTCCGTTGTAAACTTTTCAAAAATCTTCTATGAATCCACTGGGCCAATTATTTTCAAACTTGGCCACAATCATCCTTAGGGTTCCTAGTTTCAAGTTCCTAGTGTCAACACACGTTTTTTATCATTATCTCAAAAATTATAATAGTTATAGAGAAAACCCGTACTTCAAATTGATCAGCACATTAAGGTCTACAATAGTTGCTATTAGTGTGAAGTTATGTATTGGCTTCTTGTAGGAGTTATTGCCCTTTAATGACAAATTTTGACAAAATTTTTGGTATTTACAATATAACTTGAAAACTATAAGAGGTAGAGTGAAACTTTAAATGGCAAAAATGATCAGCAATAAAAGGCCTACAATTCACTTAATTTGTATGAAATTGCCAGATGACTCCTTATAGGGATTATTGCCCTTAAATGACAAGTTGTTTATGAAATTTTCCATTTTTGTCCTGTATCTTGAAAACTATAGCTGCTAGATTAAAACTGTAAATTGCACAAATGATCAGCAATACAAGTCCTACAAATGATTGCTTAGTCCAAAATTGCAAGATGACTATGAATTTGGACAAATGAACAGTTTTTGTCTCGCCTGCGACGAAAGTCGCTGGAGGCGAGACATATGTATGGGAATCTGGCTGCAGCAGCGGCGTAAACACTTGACATCTTGCTTCATATATTTGTAAGCCCAAGCCCTAGGTCCATCAAATTTGGTACAGAGGTAGCTTATGATGAGTACTTGCCAGTCTGTCACCTGACCTTGACCTCAATTTCACGGTCCAGCGACTATGTTAAAGTTTTTGGGTTACAGCAGTTCCTCTGTAACTACGCATAGTAGGATGACAATATTTGGTGTATAGGTTGCTGATGACTAGTACATGACTGTCTGGTAGGTGTCACCTGACCTTGACCTCAATTTCAAGGTCCAGCGACTACGTTAAAGTTTTTGGGTTAAGACAGTTCCTTTGTAACCACACATGGTAGGATGACAATATTTGGTATATAGGTTGCTGATGACTAGTACATGACTGTCTGGTAGGTGTCACCTGACCTTGACCTCAATTTCACGGTCCAGTGACTACGTTAAAGTTTTTAGGTTACGACAGTTCCTCTGTTACCACGCATGGTTGGATGATAATATTTGGTATATAGGTTGCTGATGAATAGTACATGACTGTCTGGTACATGTCACCTGACCTTGACCTCAATTTCACGGTCCAGTGACTACGTTAAAGTTTTTGTGTTACTGCAGTTTCTCTGTAACTATGCATGGTAGGATGACAATATTTGGTATATAGGTTGCTGATGAATAGTACATGACTGTCTGGTAGGTGCCACGTGACCTTGACCTCAATTTCACGGTCCAGTGACTACGTTAAAGTTTTTGTATTAGGACAGTTCCTCTGTAACTATGCATAGTATGGTGACAATATTTGGTATACAGGCAGCTGCTCATAATTAATGCTATTTACGTAATGCTTATGACGAAATTTATTTTCGTTACTGATGCGGAATTCAGGCGAGACATTTTTCAGTGTCCACACTTGTTGTATTATAAATTAGTCTATAACACACCTAGAGTAAAACTGTAAATTTCTAAATTACCCTAAAGGACAAGGCCTACAAACCATTTAATTTTAAGAAATTGTTCATTTCACATTTCAAGCTTCAAATCAACCAAAATAGCTATATAAACTGTTCCCCTCAAGATAGACCACCCCCATTATAAGACCACTTTCATGACTCAGATGGGGTGGTCTTGTAAGAGGGGACTACTGTATTACAATATTTTAACATATAGCCATACAAATCATTGCTTAGTCCAAAATTGTAAGATGACTTTTTATAGGAGTTACTGCCCTGTAATTACCAATTTGGACAAAATAATAAGTGTTTGTGTTAGAAATTAAAGTCTATAACACCTAGAGTAAAACTGTAAATTTCTAAATTACCCTATAGGGCAAGGCCTACAAATCATTTAATGTTCCGAAATTGTCTGATGGCACCTTATAGGAGTTATTGTGCTTTACCAAAACTTTTGAAGAAATGTTTAGTTTTTGCCCAGTAACTTAAATGCCATAACAACTAGACTTAAACTGTAAATTTCACAAAAAAAAATAAAGTTGAAGTCATTTGTGCTCCAGGGAACGATTACAGGCTCCTGGGAGCCTCTGGGTTTCCTGTTAATCATTGTTAAGAATATTGGTTTGTTTGTTTGAATGTTGTTTAATGCAACTTTCTGCAATTTTTCAGCTATATCATGTATTTGATTATGTTATATATAGCACAGTTAGACAAATAAACTTTGGAAATCAAATCATGAGAAAGTGTATTTGTCTAACGAGGAAGGGGGTGCTATAAATTACTGGTAGCATGAATCGGCCCCTAGATCATCCGACTCATATTATTAATTCATAATAAACATTGAGGATCAGGTGCTTATTAAGGATGATCGCTGGTCAATTTTTGAGATTTCTGTCAGATTTTCAGAATCCTCTAGATTTTACCATTAAAATAGGGATAATATTTTTGCCCAGCAACCCCCTATTTTCTTTTTATAATAGGGTTAATTGGGTGAGTTAAAGCTAATTTACAAAGTTTTATAAATTTCGTGTTATTTTTTCATAGGTTTTTACACTAAAACATGTCCAATGCTAAACCTATGAAAAAGTCAGAGAAAGCTTTTTCCCACCAAATTTTGTATGCTTATTATCTCGAAAAAGAGTTCAGCAACCTATGAATTTTTTAAGCTTATTTTGTACCTTTAACTATGGTCTATTTATCAAATATATAAATTTAGATACCTTGTTATTTTCAACATGACCAGCGAACATCCTTAAGGTGTAACTAATATTTGCTCAATCAAATAAAAAGCTATCGAGCTATCTTTTTGCAGGAAAATCAAAATAAATTTGACACATAATTAAGGAGGAGTTGTTCTATGCATTATCATTCTTTTTTTTTTTTTTTGGTTTGATTGATGTTTTAACGCCATTTTCAGAAATTTTTCAGCTATATCCTGGGGTCCAGTTTTTATCAGGGGACTAAGCCTGAGTACCTGGAAAGAAGCCCGGACCTGCGGTAGGAAAACTGGCAATCCTTGTCAATTAAGATTGGAGTCAAGTACACCCTGCCTGCAGTGAGAATCACATTATAATTCTAATTCCAGTTTGCTATTGCATGGCAATATAACATCCCAGTGTTTTAATTTACAGCATGTTACGTTATTCGAGCCATAAAGTAAAGTTACCAAAAAATGCAGCTTTATTAATTAAATCAATGTATTGCTTATAAATGATACAAATTAAATATATTGTTTTACTTTGAGCCAATGTTACCAAGTTTTGAGTACAAAAAGTAAGTAACTCAAATAGTATTTCAGATGTTTGCAGAGCATTACTGAGGTTTGCTCCATTAATAATCTATGGACATCCAGCTATGATCTCCTAGACAATTGTGGTCATTACTGAGGTTTGCTCCATTAATAATCTATGGACATCCAGCTATGATCTCCTAGACAATTGTGGTCATTACTGAGGTTTGCTCCATTAATAATCTATGGACATCCAGCTATGATCTCCTAGACAATTGTGGTCATTACTGAGGTTTGCTCCATTAATAATCTATGGACATCCAGCTATGATCTCCTAGACAATTGTGGTCATTATTGAGGTTTGCTCCATTAATAATCTATGGACATCCAGCTATGATCTCCTAGACAATTGTGGTCATTACTGAGGTTTGCTACATTAATAATCTATGGACATCCAGCTATGATCTCCTAGACAATTGTGGTCATTACTGAGGTTTGCTCCATTAATAATCTATGGACATCCAGCTATGATCTCCTAGACAATTGTGGTCATTACTGAGGTTTGCTCCATTAATAATCTATGGACATCCAGCTATGATCTCCTAGACAATTGTGGTCATTACTGAGGTTTGCTCCATTAATAATCTATGGACATCCAGCTATGATCTCCTAGACAATTGTGGTCATTACTGAGGTTTGCTCCATTAATAATCTATGGACATCCAGCTATGATCTCCTAGACAATTGTGGTCATTACTGAGGTTTGCTCCATTAATAATCTATGGACATCCAGCTATGATCTCCTAGACAATTGTGGTCATTACTGAGGTTTGCTCCATTAATAATCTATGGACATCCAGCTATGATCTCCTAGACAATTGTGGTCATTACTGAGGTTTGCTCCATTAATAATATATGGACATCCAGCTATGATCTCCTAGACAATTGTGGTCATTACTGAGGTTTGCTCCATTAATAATCTATGGACATCCAGCTATGATCTCCTAGACAATTGTGGTCATTACTGAGGTTTGCTCCATTAATAATCTATTGACATCCAGCTATGATCTCCTAGACAATTGTGGTCATTACTGAGGTTTGCTCCATTAATAATCTATAGACATCCAGCTATGATCTCCTAGACAATTGTGGTCATTACTGAGGTTTGCTCCATTAATAATCTATGGACATCCAGCTATGATCTCCTAGACAATTGTGGTCATTACTGAGGTTTGCTCCATTAATAATCTATGGACATCCAGCTATGATCTCCTAGACAATTGTGGTCATTACTGAGGTTTGCTCCATTAATAATCTATTGACATCCAGCTATGATCTCCTAGACAATTGTGGTCATTACTGAGGTTTGCTCCATTAATAATCTATAGACATCCAGCTATGATCTCCTAGACAATTGTGGTCATTACTGAGGTTTGCTCCATTAATAATCTATGGACATCCAGCTATGATCTCCTAGACAATTGTGGTCATTACTGAGGTTTGCTCCATTAATAATCTATGGACATCCAGCTATGATCTCCTAGACAATTGTGGTCATTACTGAGGTTTGCTCCATTAATAATCTATGGACATCCAGCTATGATCTCCTAGACAATTGGGGTCATTACTGAGGTTTGCTCCATTAATAATCTATGGACATCCAGCTATGATCTCCTAGACAATTGTGGTCATTACTGAGGTTTGCTCCATTAATAATCTATGGACATCCAGCTATGATCTCCTAGACAATTGTGGTCATTACTGAGGTTTGCTCCATTAATAATCTATGGACATCCAGCTATGATCTCCTAGACAATTGTGGTCATTACTGAGGTTTGCTCCATTAATAATCTATAGACATCCAGCTATGATCTCCAGACATCCAGCTATGATCTCCTAGACAATTGTGGTCATTACTGAGGTTTGCTCCATTAATAATCTATGGACATCCAGCTATGATCTCCTAGACAATTGTGGTCATTACTGAGGTTTGCTCCATTAATAATCTATGGACATCCAGCTATGATCTCCTAGACAATTGTGGTCATTACTGAGGTTTGCTCCATTAATAATCTATGGACATCCAGCTATGATCTCCTAGACAATTGTGGTCATTACTGAGGTTTGCTCCATTAATAATCTATAGACATCCAGCTATGATCTCCTAGACAATTGTGGTCATTACTGAGGTTTGCTCCATTAATAATCTATGGACATCCAGCTATGATCTCCAGACATCCAGCTATGATCTCCAGACATCCAGCTATGATCTCCCAGACAATCGTGGTCTGGATAACTTAAACATTGACTTATTTTGTAAAGATACCTTTTTTTTTCTGACAATTTTTTTGTTCTATAGATTATTTCTGTCTATATAGGGACCAAACATTTCCCTTAATCTTATAAAAACATTTGCTCTCAACTTATGAAATCTCTTGGAAACTGTTTCTCGTAGGACTTTCGACACAAGACAATATGACTTACCTTAGAATTAAGTATATGTTGCTAATATGTTAATGGCCTTAATCCTATTATGAAGATAGCCTTCAGTTCATGGTCACACTGTGTTGTTTATATAGTTAGTAATGTGATTAATGTGAAATCTACAGAGTATGATTACAGAACTATGATCTAATTCTTCATAACATGGCTATTGCTATATACAACTTTTAGAAAAAAAATATTATATCATTGAATTTTGTTGTACCTGTGTTGTCTGCTTGCTTGCAAAAACTAATAAAAATTTTTTACTGTGTGAAGTTATTAATAAAATGAAAGCATTAAAAAAAAATAAAAAAATAATTCTGTAGTCACTAAAAATATTACAGAATTTTGTTGTACCTGTGTCATCTGGGGAAATCACTTGACACCTGATTGATTGTAAATACAAATAAAAAGTATTTACTGTGTAAAGTTAGTACTAAAATGAAACATTAAAAAAAAATAATAAAAAATCATTCTTTAGAAACTGAAACATTTAAAAAAAGAAATAAAAAATCATTCTTTAGAAACTAAAAATGTATATTATAGAATTTTGTTGTACCTGTGTCATCTGGGGAAATCACCTGATTGATTGATTGTAAATACAAATAAAAATTATTGACTACAGATTATCAAAATGAAAGCATTTAAGACAAAAACAAGAAATAAAGCCTTTTTTTAGAAACTAAAAATTATTTTATTGTAAATTTAAAATTTGAGCAATCCTGTTATTAAGTTATTTATATAAAGGTTGAACAAGTATTGCTTATTGCTACTCTGGCAGAGATCAAAATTTGTTCTTAATTAAGGAGTAAAGGATGCTATAACACTTTTCCTTTGAAATAATATACAGGGTAAATTATGAAATTTTTTTTAATCCTGCATAAGGCCGATGTTTTCGCCAGGAACTCCGGCTTCCTCTCACTAAAAACTGGATGCCATGATATATAGCTTAACAATTGCTGAAAGTGGCATTAAACACCATTCATACAAACAAATTAATCTGTGTGTCACTTTTTCAATGTTTTGCTTTTGTTGATTTAGTTAAAGCCATATTGCTGTTAATTTAGCCAAACAAAAAAATATGTGTGTTTCCCGTTAAATAGACTTAAAAAATAGGTAGGTAGGTCATTTTTTTTATTTTTATTTTTTTTTATATATTTTTTAGCTCACCTGACCCAAAGGGTCATGTGAGCTATTGTTATCACTTTGCGTCCGTCGGCGTCGTCGTCGTCGTCGTCGGCGTCTGTAAACTTTTTACATTTTAATCTTCTTCTCTGAAACCACTTGGCCAATTGAAACCAAACTTGGCCATAATGTTCATTGGATGGACCTTTACAAAGTTTGTGTTTTTTATTTTGATTGGTAAACCAATATGGCCGCCACCTCAAGACTTAGTTTAACATAGGACCCTATGGGAAAAAAGTTAAAAAGGGCTTCTTCTCTGAAACCGTTTAACCAATCAAAACAAAACTTACTAGCAATATTGTTTAGATGGTCCTCTATAAAGTTTGTGTTTTAGATGGGAATTGGAAATTCAAAATGGCCGCCACTGCAGGACTTAGTTTAACATAGAACCCTATGGGAAAAAGTTTTAAAAGGCTTCTTCTCTGAAACCGGTTAATCAATGGAAACAAAAACTTACTAGCAATATTGTTTGGATGGTCCTCTATAAAGTTAGTGTTTTTTATGGCAATTGGAAATTCAAAATGGCTGCCACCGCAGGACTTAATTAACATAGGACCCTATGGGAAAAAGTTTGAAAGGCATCTTTTCTGAAACCGGCCAACCAATGGAAACAAAACTTGCTAGCAATATTGTTTGGATGGTCCTCTATAAAGTTAATGTTTTTTATCCCAATCTGATATTCAAAATGGCCGCCACCGCAGGACTTAGTTTAACATTGGACCCTATGGGAAAAATGTTAAAAAGGGCTTCTTCCCTGAAACCGGTTAACCAATCAAAACAAAACTTACTAGCAATATTGTTTGGATGGTCCTCTATAAAGTTTGTGTTTTTTATGGCAATTGGAAATTCAAAATGGCTGCCACCGCAGGACTTAATTTAACATAGGACCCTATGGGAAAAAGTTTGAAAGGCATCTTTTCTGAAACCGGCCAACCAATGGAAACAAAACTTACTAGCAATATTGTTTGGATGGTCCTCTATAAAGTTAATGTTTTTTATCCCAATCTGATATTCAAAATGGCCGCCACCGCAGGACTTAGTTTAACATTGGACCCTATGGGAAAAAGGTTAAAAAGGGCTTCTTCTCTGAAACCGGTTAACCAATCAAAACAAAACTTACTAGCAATATTGTTTGGGTGGTCCTTTATAAAGTTTATGATTTTTATGCCAACTGGAAATTCAAAATGGCCGCTACCGCAGGACTTAGTTTAACATGGGACCCTATGGGAAAAAGTTTTTAAAGGCTTCTTCTCTGAAACCGGTTAATCAATGGAAACCAGAACTTACTAGCAATATTGTTTGGATGGTCCTCTATAAAGTTTATGTTTTTTATGGCAATTGGAAATTCAAAATGGCCACTACCGCAGGACTTTGTTTGACATACGACCCTATGGGAAAAAGTTTTTAAAGGCTTCTTCTCCGAAACCGGTTAATCAATGGAAACAAAAACTTACTAGCAATATTGTTTGGATGGTCCTCTATAAAGTTTATGTTTTTTATGGCAATTGGAAATTCAAAATGGCCACCTCCCCCGCAGGACTTAGTTTAACATAGGACCCTATGGGCAAATAAAAAAAATCTCTATACAACTGGTTAACCAATGAAACAAAGCTTTCTAGTAATATTGTTTGGATGGTCCTATTTAAAGTTTATTGAAAATTACAGGACTTACTTTAACATCAGAGAAATGCCATCTTCATTGCCTATAAAATCAGGTGAGCGATACAGGCTCTTAAGAGCCTCTGGTTTTAATTTTGGGAATCGTGAATCGTGTTGGTTAAATTAGTAATTTAATTTTGACCTTTATCTTTTATACCTTTGTACGTGTAAAGCTTGTAAGTTTCAAGAATTTACTATAAAGCCTTTAAAAGTCCAGATTAATACAGTCATTAAATGAGCTATCAATTTCGTTACAAGCGTATATTTTTACATTAAGCCGCCATGTTGGGGCGGAAGTATGAAAATAGAACTAAAACCCGGAACAATACAGGGAGTTTTCCGGTTCGAAGTAACCTCCGTTAAAAACGCAAAAAAAACTGTAGGGTCGGGTAACCGGAAACACACATATTTTTTTTTTGGCCTTACCAGATCGATAAGTAATCAACTATTTTACTGAGGCTTCAATATATAAAACATATCTGCCCAACAGAATTTATTTAGAAAAAAATAATTAAACATGATATCTGTTGAATTATATCACATTTGAATTAATGTCATGGGACCTTGGTTTTAGATTGGTAAAGGTAGTTAGTGTACATGGTCTGTGAAGTTAGGTTGAGGGGCTGCAGTGGCCGAGTGGTTAAGGTAGTTCGTCTACTATTGATCACATGGTCTGTCAATTAAGGTTGAGGGGCTGCGGTGGCGGAGTGGTTAAGGTAGTTCGTCTACTATTGATCACGTGGTCGATCTGTCAAAACTGAGATTGCAGGTTTGATTCTCACTGCAGGCAGGGTGTACTCAACCCCAATCTTAATTGCCAAGGTATGCCAGTTTTCCTACTGCAGGGGGGGTTCTCTCCGGGTGCTCCAGCTTCATCCCCCAATAAAAACTGGACACCATGATATAGCTGAAAAATTACTGAAAGTGGAGTTTAAACACCATTCAAACAAACAAACATTGTTGGTTTGAGTCTCGCTGCGGGCAGAGTATACTCAGCTCCTATCTTAATTGACAAGGATTGTCATTTTTTCTACCATTGGTTGGGAGTTTTTCTCTGGGTACTCTAATAAAAATTAAACCTGGACGCCAATGATATAGCTGAAAATGGCATTAAACAGCATTAAAACAAACAAAAACTCAAAAATTCTTGTCATACTGACTAAATGTTATGTACATTACATCCGATTTCTGCTGGGTGATGAAAGTTCTGTAATGGACCTTTATTAATCCAATCTGATTGGGTAAAGTTCTGTAAATATGGGATTTTACATGGATACGAGTGGATTATTGGATTTCTCCAATCGAGATAGTTTAATTATAAAATTTTAAGTCGGAGCCTTGGCAAGGAGTTGCATAATTTAACCAAAGTCGCAAATTTGCGAAATGTCATTACAGATTAGTGGTACCCAATTTTATGGTAATGACTTGAATACGAGGTTAATGGAAGTTGTTTTATTTATGACATCATTTATTTTATTTTTGTTGATGACATTATTATTTTAAGCCAATCAACAGATGAGAACCACATATTCATAAGTGACCAGAACTCTTTTTTCCACACAGGTTAAACAGTTGAAAAATTATGTCAAAATTAGAGAATTATACCTAATTAATACAATCTGATGCTGAAAACTTGGTAAAGGTTGTTTGAATATGCCTACTTACTGCAATCTTAGGGTGAAAACTTGTTGAAAGTCCTGTTATGTCATGTTTAATCCAATCTGGTTATGCAAAGTTAGTTAAATTACTGTTATGGCCTATTTAATCAAAGTTGGTGATGAGAACTTAGTCAAAGTTGTTTAATGACCTTTTTAATCATATTTGCGGTTGAACTAACTTAGTGAAGTTGTTTAATGACCCTTTTAATCCACTCTAGGGGTGAAAAATTTATGAGGCAGATTTTTTAATGTAAGCCAAATAAAAAAAATATTTGTGATTCAACTCTACATTTGTATCTATGTCCTTGTTTATGTTTACCACAATGTGTGTCAAGAAGGTCCAAAATTAATGGATGCAACATGCATTTTCAAATTTTACGTAGTCTTCATATTCAAATTTTGCCACTTCAAAATGTTATCACAAGCAAAATTTTACATGTGTATTACTTTTGGTAAAGTGGTTTATTTATGATCCAGATAAGGAAAAGAAAGAAGAACTATTTGTATTGCTATTTGGGTCAGAAATTTGTTGTATTATCATGTTCATGATGTTGAACCAGCATTTATTTTTAACAATTGTAAGCTGGTGCCCTTCTGGCTTATACTTTTACTACATTTAGCGTATACCAAAACACTAGAGAAACCCCTCCCCCCCCCAAAAAAAAATATATATAATTCCATCTCCTCAGCAGATATGAATTTGGTACTGTAGATTGCAAATAGGATGCTGCTTGTGTTGAAATATTAACTGCAAAGATTTAAACATGATTAAAAAAGGTAGATAATCAGTCACTTTTAAAATATTTTATTTGATTTAAATATTTCGTAATAGTGCATTTTCCATTGATACATAATATATGTTACAAATTGATGCAGTTTATTACATGTACTTCTAATCTAGTTCTACTTAACTCAATCATCTTGTTATGACAAAGAAAAATTCATTTTTTTGTTCAGAAAAAGAAAATAGAACTTTCATTTTTAAAATTATCCAAAACAAGACTTAGATAAAGCATACTCTTTGATGATTACAAGTTGAGAGCTTTAATACATTTTAACAAAAATTTATGGAGGGAATAAATCATTAAAAAGGTTTCTAAGATTAACACAATTTGTACAGTGATTGTAGCTACAGAAGTAAATGTGTATGCCTAATTACATGAAATTGTTTTAAAAAAAAATGTTTCATCATTCCCATGGACTGTTGTTTCACTTATTGTAATGCATGATGAAAATTGAATGAATGGCAAGGCCTAGTCTCTTACGGCAGACCTTCAACTTTTGTTACCAGAAGGTCTTGGACCTTCCAGTCACGAATGCTACTTTGAACCCATGGTAAAAAGTTGGAAGTTGTATAATGACCCATTTGCTCTAATTTTTATGAAAGTTGTGTCATGGACCATGCAGTGTTATCTGATGATGGAAAATTTGTGGAAACTGCATTAAGGCCATTTTATTCCAATCGGGTGATGAAACTTTGTGGAACTTGCCTTTTGTATGACTGTTTATTGTACCCCCTCAAGGAGGTATACTGGTTCAACTCTGTCCTGCCGTCCACAACATAACTTTTGTAAGTTTTATCAGCAACTTCTTATCATGATCATTTTATGTGACATTAACATGTGGTCCTATTTTGCGAGTACTGATTTCATATCTACTTCCTGTTTACAACATCATTGGTCAATGGATGAAAACTTACGTAACAGTTTTCTCAGCAACTACTTATAACAACCACTTGAAATTTTATATGTGACCTTACCATGTGGTCCTATATCTACTTCCTGTTTCCTACCGCAGGTCGGGGGTTCTCTCCGGGTACTCCGGCTTCCTCCCCCAATAAAAACTGGACGCCATGAAATAGCTGAAAAATTGCTGAAAGTGGCGTTAAACACCATTCAAACAAAACTTCCTGTTTACTGACTTGGTCAATTGAATGATGTGAATACTGGGAGGAACAGTAGCTCACAGGTTCCTTGTTCCAATATGGTGTGATGAAGTTTGTGTTATAATTACTAATGTAAGGTTAAAACTCCATAATTTTGTGTTTTGACCCAGTTAATCCAACTTTGTGTTTTTTTTAATTTAAACTGGAAGTGAAAACTTGTTAATGGTTATTTTGGGACAACTTTAATGCAGAAATTATGTTATGAAGTATTTAATTAATTCTGGTATTTAAAATACATCTTTGTACTGTGAATACTAACCAAAATATTCTGGCTAAAAATCTTAAAAATAAACATTTGTAAAGGACAGGTCAGTTAATAGAAAAAATTAATTTGTAAAATAACAGTTCAATTAAATGTACTACTTTTTAAAATTTTACTGATTTATTACATTTTAAACAAACACCATTTTTTAAATTTGAGTTATTCCCCTTAGAATATTTTTTCGTTACCTTGTTTACCAAACAATACAACTTGTCCAAATGGCAGAAAAATAAATGTTTAAATATTCCCCTTCCATTTTTTGGTAGAATTTGTTGATTTATTGTATTCTACAAAGATTAACTTTATTGTACTTCCCATGTGGTACAGACACAGACAATTTATAGGCAATGTCTTGCATTAAATCACTGGTTTTTTTCATTCATTGAAAACATTCATCAGGAACTAATAATTACACTGGTAGCCTTATAATGTTTTATGTTGATGTATGCAAATATAACGAGCTAAAGAAATAAAATGTTCATGTGAAACTTCTTGATAAAACCAAAATTTTTTTCTTTAAAAATCTTAAATTAATTTAACAGCAATAACAACAAAAAACCCACGTGATCTTCAGTAACGGATCCACAAGTAGCTCCCCAGAAATTTCTGTCTTACCTATTTACACCTATTACGTTTATTAACTTTACTGCACCTATTTTTTCTCTTGTAGTTGAACCACATAAACTCTATTTTGTACACATAATGTAATACCAAATCTTTATAGATGGTTCTTACCATTATATCACTATACAGATACTAAGGGAACGGTCCTGGGCCCACTCTGCTTCCCGATCTACATTAATGACATGGGCAACTCAGTATCACAGAAAACAACTTTTAGACTGTTTTGCAAAAAGAGTACTAGGCTTTCTGAGAAGAAACATTAGTAAGTGCCCTCAAGACATTAAGGAGAAGGCATATCTCACTCTAGTTTGACCACATCTTGAGTATGCATCAGCAGTCTGGGACCCCTACAGACAACATCATGTAGACTCCATCGAAATGGTCCAGAGAAAAGCAGCCAGATTTACTATGTCAACATACAGTCGAGAGCCAGGAACAGTCACTAACATCATGAAAAAGCTAGGCTGGCCATCTTTAGAATCCAGGTGAAGAACCAACAGGCTTACTCTTTTCTATAAAGCAACATGATAAAGCAGCCATCACTATTCCACCATATATAAGAAAACCCTCTACATCCACAAGACAATACCACCCTGATTGATTCATTCAACTCGGAACCTAAACAGATGCATTCAAGTACAGCTTCCTGCCTCTCACCATAATTGATTGGAACAGCCTTACTCCTGAAGCCTACAGGGCCACCTCACCAGAGGGCTTCAAGGAGATCATCCAGATTCTGTAAACAGTGAACTGCCTGTTTTTAACCAGTTTTTACTTGTAAATACCGAGCTCCCAGGTTGACATTTGCAGTATCTGCATTATGGATATACCACTGCGGATCAATAGTATAGATGTAGATGTAGATGAATTACGATTTTTCATTGTGGGCCGTTGTACTTTACTTTTCTTCGTTGTTCACTGCCGGTAATTAGTCACATCCGGTACATAAACAGATGGCGCGTAATCCAGGTGAAAGACGTAAATCCTTTGAAAAAATGTTGAATACGCATTGCCGTTTTTTATTGGAATTACACATTTGCTGACAAATTGGTAGTCTGGGTGAATTATTTGGACTAGATCATATACAAGTATCTTCTGACCTCACCAAACATAACCCGGGATCGCACTTAATGAAACCGGGTCAAAATTATTTTTAAAATAAAAATTTCATCTAATGTAATAATTATTCAACTATTATCCTAGTAATTAAAAAAATGTATTATTTCGGTAGACCGTTTTTATTATGGCCTATTTTGGCAATATTTCGTTTTGGTTATCGCCAGTTTTAGTGACAGGATGAAACATCGATTTTTATTTGTAATTTATAGTCCGAGAATTCAGAATTCTCTGCCATCCAATGCTTTATTAGACTATGATGGGTGATGGCAGAGGATTCTCTCACCATTTTGAAGAGAGGGGTCAAATTTTTGGTGAAACACAATTGTTACTACTGACGACTTCAAGTACAAGTCCTTTTACTAACATCAAAACTTCAAACTTCTACCGAGTCAATTTCAAAGTCTCAGAGGAATTATATAATAAAATTATTATTGTGAGATTAATTTATTTTTTAATTGAAAACGTTTCACAAATATTTTGCAAAACACGTTCTAATTTGTAAACTTTTTATAACAAAGCAATAAAAAAATTGTGTTATGAATTACAGAAGAAAGAGGTTCTGAATTTGTCTACATTACAAAAACAAATGGTAAAAGGCCAACGCTCTTTAATAAAGTAATGGGACAACAGAACTATGTAATAAATTATGACATACTAAATTTCAACTCTTCCGGCGGACAACCTTGTCACCGAACTAACTTGCCCACAGCAGATTATAGTTGCCTTGGGCGAGTGGGAGATCATTTATTTTGAACCCTTATCTTCCTGTCTAATAAAACTGGATCCAGTGATATAGCTAAAAAAAAGCCTGAAGTGGCATTAAGCACCATCAAAACAAACAAAAACAAAAATAGTATCGATAATAACATTGCCACTGTCAAATGTAAGACATTGTTTATGTTTACATTGTAATGCCGACTCCATGTAATCAATCACACGGTACTTAAAGTTGATTACACCAACACTCATTGATCTATCAATTACCAATAGGTCAAATCGGTGTGATCATTCCCAATATGTCAATTGATGGATAAAGAATTATCTGACAGATAGATTCAACAGTCCAATCAATTTTTAATTTCCAGGAAGTGAAATTGATGGATTGATCAATACGTTTATAGTAGGAAACTGAAAAAAATTGGTTTTAAGGCAAATTAGAAGTAGTTTTTTTATATTTTGTAACACATTTTGTGTATTATGAAATAATTTTGTAAGTTTTTGCTCTATAAGTTATAAAGCAGATATTTATTTCCATGCAAGCTTAAAATCTGCCCCTTTTTAGAACCTTGCAGCAAGCTTGTGGTTAGCTTACATTTAGTATGCTTCTACCTGTTTGCAGTTCAATTAAGAATTGACTGCATTCTTTTGAAGGTTTATTGACGTATGAAAGCATTTACCAAAGCTCTTTTCATGATGAAAATGTTTTACTCGGTCAATGCTTTCATACATCAATGAATTTCAAAATAATGCATTCAGTTCTTATATTTACAATAATTTCATTTAAAACATGTCAGGGTCCTGAAATCATGCACAATGTATTTTAGTTTATTTAAATTACTTTGTTGTTTTTTTACTGTGGATGTTGTCAAGTAAGCCTGTTCTCTTCATTTCTATTGGTTTCATTGAGAAATGCAAAGGATGATTCTACGCCATCTGTAATGGTTAGAACCAATAGAAATCTAGCATGTCGATGAAAGACATACGTAATATAAACTTGTGTATTTTGAACCTTGTTGCAATCAAATCATGCATTGCGCAGTTATAGCCTGCATGCTTTTGCAAGCTTGTAACTTGCATGTATGTTTAATCTAGACTTTTGGTTACCATTCTTGTATGGACCACCACTGCGACACAACCAACAAAAACATGATGTCAGGTATTGAAAAAGAGAAAGTTGCGATAAATGTTTTTTTTTCTTTCAGACAACAAGATTTTTTGCTCTTTGCTGTGGCACATTTGCTTTTAATTTATTGCAGCATATGTTAGCCATTAGACTTCATTGCCCTTCTGTAAGGGACATATTATTATATAGAAATGTTCAACTGTTTGTCCCCTTGTTGTCCACCTGTTGCACTGTATATTGAAAATGCCTTTATTATATTTCGCTGCACCAAACTGTAGCATGGACAGTGGATTTATTATTCAATGGAATTTTGATACTTGAGCTGTATTTAAAAAGCAGTGTCATATAGAATTGATAAATAAATTTATTTAGATACTTTATTAAATGTGTGTCTGTTTTTTAGCTGATTGTGCAAAGCCCATATCTAAACTATCTAATGTAATATCTAATGTAAGTTTACTTGAGCACCCTTCCAGGTTTCTAAAATTGCGAAAAATTTTATCGACATGACAAAATTTAATGTGATATAGCTGAAATTGTTTCACTCATTTTGTTGGGTCTCTCATTACTCAATGAAACTTGGTGCCTAAGTGAGAGCACAACATGTTAATAGTTTCCCCTATACACAAATAATTTAAGAGGCTGTTGTCAGTTGTTTATCATGTTAGCATCATGGTCTGTATACGTTTTGGAAAATATAAGATTTTTTCGGGATGGGGATATGAGACTTTGTTGATAAAAAAATTTAGTTTTCTGACTCTAACTCGAAAATGTTTTCATCCATTTTCTTGAAATTTTAGGAAATTTTTTACTTTGATAAATGTATGGTCTTATATATACATTTTGGTAAATTTATTTCACTATGTCGAGGTTTAATAAAAGTGGTAGGATTTCTAGTTTCAGACTCTTACACAAAAGATTTTCTTTTAACTGCACACAGTGAATCTGCTTCATACACTGAATTCCTAGGATGCCTAGAATATTTTTAATTTAATATAATTTTTGATATTTAATATGTTGTTGACCAAAAACATCAAGGAACTGTTTTAAATATTCTTTCACTCCAATGTTTGATTGCAATGTCGTTAAGGATAAACATTGTGATGTCACTTCCTGGGAGTGACATATAATTTACTGGAAGTAATATTTCACTGGGAAATCTTAGTTTTTCATCGAAGTAATAAGTAATTTACTGAGTTTTTTTACCACTTTTTACCCATGGCAGACATTGGTTGTAACTATTTAAGTAGTGTAACATAGATTTTCTGATAACTCTGTGAATCTAGTCAAATCCTACTTATCAGAAAGGACTCAAAAAGTTAAATTGTGTAAAGTTTTATTATCCCTCCATGGAGAAGATATTTTTCTAAATTAATACTTATAAATTAAAACATGAGAATAAACTCGACAATTTAATTTTTGTAATCTGTCATTTTTGGAAAAAATATCAATGCACAAACTGAAAGTTAAGTGGAGAAATATTATGACATCAAAGGGGGAGTGTCTACATGACAATGATTTGTATTCCATCCTCTGATAGAAAAAAAAATTCTAGCCAATCAAAAGTAAGTATTCTTCTTGGATTTATTAATATTGAAATGCAAAAAGAAAATTGGTTTAAAGAAAATAATATGTTTAGTAATCCCAACAAATCAAATGTATGGTTATAGGAACAAAATAGAAACTAACTGCTCAAGTTATTCAACCTAAATTGGAATTGTTCTCAGTATGCCATATGACCTCCTCTTCTGAAAATTAGCATTAGGAATTAAAATAGATGAAAATCTGAACTGGAAGACCAGATTGACATGATTTGAACAAGCATTTCATCTAAGATCAAATCTTTTCCTAACATGAAAGCAAGAAAACTTTTTACCATGAATATATTTTGCCAAAAATTGATTATGCCCAGCCATTTCAGACTTTTGAGATTTTTAACCCATGTATAAATAAATTTTTTATTTGTGAGCAATAAAGATTTTTATTACATAATATATATTTTTGCCTTTTTCCTATTGGCCTAAACCATTACACGTGACTTTCCATTTCCTATCATATTGGTTTGCAAAAAACTCATTCTACTCAATAAAAAACCATATTGCACTCTCGTGAGAAATTTATGAATGAAAAAACCTAGCACGTGCTGTTTCCCCCAACGGAAATACGATAGCCAATCAAATCTTCTTTCTTTAATCCCCTAAACCAATCAAAATTATCGTTCTGACTGATGTTCGGATTATATTGTTGTTTGTAAACATGGTAACGTTGTAACGTCATCGAGTGAACGTAATGCGGATAGTTCTGGTGCTAATAAGCGAAGATTTGCAGATATTACTAACTTGGAAATTAATGAAATCATTAAGAAAAAAGATGCTGTCAACACTCGCAAATCGAAAGAGCAAGCGATTATTTTCTTTCCAAATATTTACGTGAAACGGATATTTCAGTTAGTTTTGAAATGGCGGACCCTCAGGAATTAGACTCAAATCTTTGTAAATTTTACGCATTAGCAAGGACTGAGGATGGGACATTATACAAGAAATAACCAATGCAAACATTTCGTAATGGATTATGTCGATATTTTACCGATTTTTGAGAAATAAATATTATGATAAGACAGTCACTTTCGGGCATAAAAAAAAACTTGTATATTCCATTTCATGACTCAATAAATTATGTAATAAAACAATTACTACACTCGAACTCGATCAATATGAGGTTTTATGGAGCAGGGTAGAATAATATTGAACTCGGCTTCGCCTTGTTCAATATTATTCTACCCTGCTCCATAAAACCTCATATTGATCTCGTTCAAGTGCAATAATTGTATAATATATCTATACAGATATTTATTGTTTAAAGTGGCATGACTGCAGGTCCGGGGGTTTTCTCCTGGTACTCCGGCTCTTTCCCCCAATAAAAATGGATGCCATGATATAGCTGAAAAATTGCTGAAAGTGGCATTTAACAATATACAAATAAACAAACTAGAAAGTAGCATGTCCTATGTTAAACTTGCAGTTGTATATATTTAAGATTTCTTATCAGAACACAAAAAATGCTAAGAGATATTGCAAATGCTATACTATCCACACTTGTTTTATTTATAGTAATTCAAACTCAATGAGGTCTTTATAATCCGGATTTTTTATATGATGAAAAATTATTAAAAAATTTGTATTCTTAGTACCATAATGTCATTCAAGCAGTTTATTACCAAACATAAGTTGTCGCTTAAGGGAGAGATAAATTATAACAGGGGTCAATGGCAGTTGACAAGATATTAAACGTTGTCCATTTGACCCAGAAAAACCGCAATGAATTGTTTAAATCAAGAACTCTGTTGTCCAGAAGCTTTTTGTGTACAATATATTTTCAGACATTTGTTTAAAGTAGTTAGAAAAAAAAGCAGGAATGTATAAAGCAAATACCATAATTATGTAGTTTATTATGGGTAGTATGATGACTGTCCTCACCAGCCAGGATTCTAGCCATTGTACACACCAAACAATGGTTCTAGACAACTGTCTTCACTAACCAGGATTCTAGCCATTGTCCCACCAAACAAAGGTTCTAGACAACTGTTTTCACCAAACAAAGGTTCTAGACAACTGTCTACACCAGCCAGGATTCTAGCCATTGTCCCCACCAAACAAAGGTTCTAGACAACTGTCTTCACCAGCCAGGATTCTAGCCATTGTCCCCACCAAACAAAGGTTCTAGACAACTGTCTTCACCAGCCAGGATTCTAGCCATTGTCCCCACCAAACAAAGGTTCTAGACAACTGTCTTCACCAGCCAGGATTCTAGACATTATCCCCACCAAATAAAGGTTCTAGACAACTGTCTTCACCAGCCAGGGTTCTAAATATTGTCCCCACCAAACAAAGGTTCTAGACAACTGTCTTCACCAACCAGGGTTTTAAACAACTGTCACTTCCAACCAAGGCTCTAGACAATTGTCCCATATCAACCAGATTCTGGACAACAGTCCCAATCAACCAAGGCTCTAGACAATTGTCCCCTGACCAAGCAATGTTCTTGAGACCATGACCCTACCAAGGTTCCAGACAACTGTTTCCATCAGCCTAGATTCTAGACAATTGTCTCAACCAACCAAGTCTACCAACAAAGGTTCTGGGTAACCACCAGCCAGGGTGCTAGGTAACTGTCCCCACCAACCAAGGTTCTAGACATTGTCCCCACCAACCAAGGTTCTGGACAATTGTCTCGGCAAAGCAAGGTTGTAGACAATTGTCTCATCAACCAAGTTCTTGAGAGCATATACCTTCCAACCAATGTTCTAGACAGCTGTTCCCACCAAGCAAGGTTCTTGAAAATTTTCCCCACCAACCAATGTTCTGGACAACTGTCTCAACCAACCAAGGCTCTACCAACAAAGGTTCTAGATAAATGTCACCACCAACCAGTGTGCTAGGTAACTGTCCCCACCAACCAAGGTTCTGGACAACTGTCTCAGCAAACCAAGGTTCTAGACATTGTCCCCACCAAGCAAGGTTCTGGACAACTGTCTCAGCAAACCAAGGTTGTAGACAGCATATGCCTTCCAACCAATGTTCTAGACAGCTGTTCCCACCAAGCAAAGTTCTAGACAATTGTCCCCACCAACCAATGTTCTGGACAACTGTCTCAACCAACCAAGGCTCTATCAACAAAGGTTCTAGATAAATGTCCCCACCAACCAAGGTTCTATACATTGTCCCCACCAACCAAGGTTCTGGACAACTGTCTCAGCAAACCAAGGTTATAGACATTTTCCCCACCAACCAAGGTTCTGGACAACTGTCTCAGCAAACCAAGGTTATAGACATTGTCACCACCAACCAAGGTTCTGGACAACTGTCTCAGCAAACCAAGGTTGTAGACAATTGTCTCATCAACCAAGTTCTTGAGACCATGTCCCTTCCAACCAAGATTCTAGACAACTGTTTCCACCAGCAAGGTTCTAGAAAAATGTCACCATCAGGCGGGTTCTAGACAGCTGTCACACCACATCCAAGATTCTAGACAGCTGTTACCACAAATTTATTTTTCTTCTTTATATATTGTTTCATGATATTGTTATATTTAAAGAATGATTGAGCTTGTTCCTACCATGAAATATTACCATTCTGGCATACATTTGTTGTTTCCTTAACATTTTTCTGACAAATAATTGCCTGCTAGTTTTAACATTACACTACCACTCAAAATATTAATATTTTTTCACTTGTTATGGGGCTTAAATTAAGATGTAACGATATGATAATTAATATAATTAAATAAATGTCACAAATTAATCAATTATTATTTTCAGTTGAATGACATGTAATAATCATATTTGTTATGCATTATCTGAAGTTCTTAATGAGGTTTTTTAATTGACACGAAAAAAACATCTTTGCATATGGTAATGTATGTGGAAATTGTTCATTTATTGATTTAAGAAAACAATTTTTAATCTTTGTACTGGCTGTGAACCAGTATCAACAATATTTGTGTAGTTTTCAAGAGAGTGTGCATTTATCTGCCTTATGTACACTATAAGTTAAGACAATATATTCCAAAGCAAAATAATACTTATCTTGAAGTTACATGAAATACTAAAAATAGATCACTAGGCCTAGTCTTGGCCGAGGACACAGGTGTATATGTACGTTCAATTTCTGCGATCAACAAGAGGAATAACATTCAAGTAACAAAAGAAACAAACTTTGTTTGCGAATTGTTTGATAATTATGGAAATTGTTGCAAATCAGCTTTATTTTGTGGACAAGTAAACGGGGCGATAACTTGTACATGTTGTTATCAAAAAGCCAGGAACAATCAGCACATTTCATCAGCCCATGCACACTGGAATTGTTAACTGGCACAAATATAGGTGTGTCTTGGGAATCTTCTAGGGACCTTATTACTGGATACTGTAGCGCTATGAAAAAAATCTAACTTTCCAGGAAGAAAATCCTCTGAAATATGGAGATAGCTGGTACACTGTCGGTGTGTTTTGGATGTATAAAAATCCAACATGAAACTTGTCAATGATCCTTGCCTTCTCCCTTACTAAAATTTCATCTTCAATCAAAATGGCCACTGATATTAAAAATTGAAAAAAAATTAATACTTTTAAATAATCTTTTTTTTTCAGCTAAACCATTTCTTAATTGAACTGTTAAGCCTTATGAAAAAAAAATCTTACTCAATCAATATGCCAATGTTTATGTGGAAGAGAAAAAAGGTAATCAGTTGAATGTGTTCTGTACCATTGTATTCATGCATAACACAGGAAAGGTACTACAAGACATCTGGCCATGCTGATTAGCAGTTGTGATTTTTTATAGAACCTTTCAAATTTATATTTAGGCCAACATTTTTTTGTTGTTTGTTTTACAAAAAAAATAATGATAAAATTGAAAATCGGTCAGCATATTTTATTTTTCGGAAAACTTATTTTTGAGAAAATTTATTGCAATGATCACAAATATTATTGAATTATGTTATAACATTCATTTTATATCATATATCAAAGAATAAATCTAAATGATTTTTTTTAATTTTTTTTTTTCAGTTAAGATATATCATGATCTATCGTTTGTCACGGAATTTCATCTTGCGGCTTAGTTTTTGACATGACCTGGCCAAGTTATTACCTAGTTACAGGCTCAGCATGACCTAGATTAAATTTGGCCTATGTTTTCGAGACTCTCAAAAGTATATGAAGTGATCTCTTAAATGTTCTTAAGATTTTTCAAGATTAGACCAGGTGACTTAGTATCTGACTTGACTGGGCCTATATTCTAGTTTTCGCCATGATTTTCTCTGACAACCTCTGCTACGGTCTTCGACAATAATGTTTTACAAATTGATGCCGATTCCTTGTTGTTTTTTATTGTCGATATTTTGAAATAGGCGGACTTTTCGTTTTTATTTTCGTCCAATTCCATGGCCATGCTTTCAACTCTCCAAGCGGGGTACACTCTGGATGGTACAGATGAATTAATTGGTTGAAAGGGTGAATATTATCCAATCAGATTCGCCGACAGATGTCAACTTGACTGCTACTTGTTTTACCTTTTTATTTGGAAGATAAACCGGATTATCTCGTAAACCAGTCGAAAATAGTTCTCTGACAGATCGTGGGTAATTTTATTTTGCAAGGGAGGGAATTCATCAAGTCGGCGGAGAGAAGAAAAATAAAAGAAAATTTTGCTTCTTTTATTTTTATTTCATTTCGACAGAAAATAGGGTCGGCGCTCCCGTTAAACATAAAATATAAAAATGTTGGCCTTAGACATATTTGTTTTAGACCTGTTTTCAAAAATAGGTATTTCTGAAAAAGTTATTCCATTGCCAAATTTAGCACAGTAGGCTCACATTTATCAGTTCTGTTCTCAAGTTTTTGTTTGAAAGATCACATGATCGTGTGGCATGGTTGAGTATTTAACACAAGAGTCAAATATGTGGCCTAGTAGTTTGGTAGTTGGTATTGATCACATGCCCATCTTACAATGGGGATGCAATTTCAAGCCTTGCTTAAGGGAGTGCTTGACTACAACATTGATTGACAGTGATGTTTCAATGGGTGCTTTAAGCCATGAAATAGCTGAATGTGGTGTTTAAGGCCATCCAAACAAAAAACAAATTAGGTTCAAGTAGAATTTGTTGAGTCACTTGTTGTAAGTGGTGTCTTTTTAATACATCAATGTGTATAATTCTACATAAAGGACTCTATGACAGATTTGTTCAGACAACAAAGGAAAGTAAGTTGTTTTTAAGGTATCCGACCCACAATTAAAGTTACCATTTAATTTTATTTGTCGTCCAAGAAATACAGCTTTATTAAACCAACATCCTCACAAGTCAGGATTTCTATGTCCACTGTAAGTGTCCACGAAACCCTGAAAAATTAGCTAGGAAATTCCCGGGCTGTAAGTCACTATTTTGATTGGCTACATCGTACCTTAATGTAGCCAATCAAAGGCTCGCTTTCATTCACAACTTGGTTAGGGGATATCCCGATGTCCATTGTAAATAAACCAAACGGATGTGTTGCATAGACCATGTGAACATCAGTGTGTTTTGTACAGTAGTGTTAATAGTTTGTTATTACCACGTTATTTTTAGTTGCGTTACGTTTTCTTCCCACTCAAGAATGAGTAAGAATGACTACTGCCAAACACTTGCTTCTTTCAAGCAATTTCATTAGTTGATATTTTGAAAGGTTTGACGTCATAGGAAAGACTTCTAGCCCGGGAATTTCCTAGCTAAGTTTGTCAGGGTTTCGTGGACACATGTGGACACAGAAACCCTGACTTGTGAGGATGTTAAACCAAATTTTGTATTGCTAATTAATGATAAAAATAAAATATATTATATAACTTGAGTCAATGTTCACGATTTTCAGGAAAAAAAATTAGTTACTCAAATAGTATTTCCGATATTTGCCGAACATTACCGAGGGCTGCTCCATTGACAAACAATTGACATCCGGGACACCAAATATGATCACGTGGTCCATTATGGGTCGGATACCTTAAGTTGGAAAAAGATGTAATCTCTGTACAGATTTCAAGATTTAGTGTTTTCTGGGATTTTTTTTATGTTATGAACTGTTTTGGAGTAATAAAGGTCTAATTTACATTAAAAATGTGTTCTTCAATAAATTATAATGAACTGCTAAAATGTCTAGACTAGTTTCATCTATATAAATATGTCCTGTGACCAGGACATCGTTGTGTGGTCTGTCTCTCCAACAGTTGAATTTAGTGACTTTACCCTCAAGCAGTATTTAATGGAATAAATCAGAGACATAATGCTGATAATTGTCTGTTTTACAAATTTATATCACCTATATTTATTACTTTTATGTGCATGTTGTATAATGGGATTATTTATGAATGGAAAATCGTCTTGTAGGTCACCTTTTGTAGGTTTAGAACTGTCTGAAAAGGTACCACACATTTCCTGTATCTTTAGCCTTGCAAATGCCGTATAAGTGGTTTTTTTGCGTTTTGAAAATTTAGCATTTAAAAAAAAAATGTGAGTTTATTTTGATGTAATGTTATTTTAGCGCTTCTTAATCATAATGAATAACTCTATCGTTTTCCCTAATATTTTGTGCGTTATTATTTTCACGTTCCAACTTTTACCATGAATATAGTGAAAATTAACTCACCGCAAAAAAAACCCACTTATACGGAAAGTGGTGAAAATGCTTGTATAATGACAATGACAATACTTAACGATGTGTATGCATTTCATATTAATTTAATGAATATATCAAGGAAACAAAAAACACTTAAACCTTATAAAAAACCATGGATGCACTAAGGTGCTACGGATGAGTAAGCAGTTCCTGCCTCTAATTAGGCTCAGATCAAGTTACTCATTGTCATTTCTAGGAGAAGGTAAAATCCAGGAATAGACTCAGTGAAAATGTCCAATTGTTTTGTAGAGATTGGAATTCTATTTCACAAAAGTTAAAATTTATTAAAAGTTTAAAATTTGAAAGTTAAAAATTGGTTTCAAGAAGATACTTTTGAAGAAATCTTGAAAGGCTACGGTCTTTTGATTGATTTATGATATTTTTAAGGTCCTGATATTTGTATTACCAGTATTTGTTCACTTGATATTTTATTAGTTTTTACATGGGTAATCTGTATTATAATATTCTTTCTGTTGCATAAGCTAGTCAAATCATATGTGGTCAGCAGATATAATAGTGCAACAAAAAATTGAAATAAATTCTGAATTCCTTTATTAGCTTATTGGCTGAAAGTTTGGTGTTTCTTTTGCTTGTCATTACATTCATCCTTATAAATACATTGTAATTATTGTTTGATAACAGATTTAATTATTATATGACTTACATCCTAACTTGGTAATCTATATTAAAACACAGCGCTGGGTTTGATATGAAAGTTATTGTTGCTATTTATGAACATGCCTTTATGTACTGACGTTATGTTGATTCATTACTATTTATTATTATTTATTATTTATTAGTCATGCTGTGCTAATTATCATTAATTCCATGAGGACAAGGAAGCCATGAATTTCAATACTCAATTATCTAAAACGCCCCCTGGTTCAAGAAAATGACAAAACCATGAAATTGTGTGTCATCATGTATCATCGGTCCAATCAAAACTTGTTTCTCAAACATAAAAATTAATATATATGAAATTGAATGAACCCATAATTGTATGGTAGCTGATGGGTGGAGCATATAGTCCCCGCTTTTTTCGTCCATCCGTCCTTCCTTTCTAGAACACGGCTCCACCTGGCCTGTATGGCATGTGAGCTATTGCTGTCACTTGGCATCCATAGTCGTTGTTAACTTTTCTTTCAATTTCTTCTCCTCTAAAACTACTAAATGGATTGCTTTGAAACTTTGCACACAAAATGACCGCCATGAATAAATATAGAACAGGGGGTCAAAATACAGTTTTTGGCATAATGACTAATGTTTTAAAAAAGTAAAACAAATACAGGAAATCGAACAGACTTTCATTATTCAACATCAAAAGCTCTACAAAACTCTTCATTGGGTCCTTGTTGTACCATGACCTTGTAGGAGTAATTGCCCCTTAATTGTCTAATTGATGATTTTTGCCATTTTTCCTCCAAATCATGAAAATTATTAATACTTGAGAACAAGTTAGCATTGTATTTAGCTGTGTCCTACCTACAAAAATGAGTTCAGGGTCAAAATTATCTGTTCATTCAACTGTTTAGGAGTTATTTCCCTTGAACTGTTTTATAATCAATATTAGTAATTTTTTACAATCATCTCCTCTAACACCACTGAAAAGACTGCTTTGGAACACTTCCTCTACCAGAATTGCTTAAATCAAGACAGCTGACCAACTGAAATGACTGCCTTGGCTAAAAATATAGAACTTGGGGCCGATATAGGTTTTGGCTTATAGTTCAAAAAGTATTACGGAAAATCTAAAGTGATTGATTGATTGATTGATTGATTGATTGATTGATTGATTGTTTGATTGGATGTTTGCTTTACGTCAAGTGAGCAGTATTTCAGCCTAATTCAGGACAATAAAATCTGAAGTGAACCTCCTTCCTCATCATCAAATGCTCTATATGACTCCATTGAGTTGAAGTAGTTTGATGATGCTTTATACTGCCACTTAATCATCAAGATTGTCAATTTTTTGTAAACTGTCAGAGCTCAAGAAAATCTTTTTCATACAGAATTATTCAGCTCTGATTGAGATTTGCAACATGATTATTGATGCATATGTGTTGGAAAACTTCTTATAGGAGTTATTTCCCTTTAATCATCAAAATTAATGATTTTTGCAAAAATGTGGGACAATCCTTATAGGAAAGAAAAGCTAGATAAAATAAAAATTTGGTTTGTTATTAAATTTGTTTCAGGATAAGGTAGTGATCCATGCCCCTAGGAGCCTCTAGTTTAAATGTTAGAAGTTCTAAGGTTTTGAAGTGTTGAGCTATTGCCATAACTTGGCACCATCATCCAATAGCTACTATACACAAATTTTCTATGATACCCTACAGTCAATTTCGACCACACTTTGTCTAAATTTTCTTTGGGTATCTAGTTGTTGGGATTGATAAGCAATTTTGAACTTCTGTTACTAAAAATAGTACATAGGGTCAGCACCAGGGTTCCGGAAGTTTTCCCTGCCCATTTCGGTCATTTTTCACCTTAAGAAATTACATGGTAGTGAATATTGGTCTGAGGTAGTTTGTACCGAAACTTGTTTGCAGGTCTGGTCGTTTGGCCACGATAGTGTGAATAAGTGGGTTGTACCATGGAATTTGGGATGGGTCCTACGATGTATGCATCGTGTGAAAAAGAAAATATATGTAGAAATACATTCTCCTGCCTAAAAGATCTTTATTGTAAGATGACATGTTGCCTATACAACAAAATAATGGCAAACAACGTTGTTTTTATGAATATCCCAGAGAGTTTTTCATTAACCGGAAGTTGGCACCTAATATATGTTATTCTGCAATGGCAATGGATGCTTTTTACAAGTTTTTAATATTAAATGAAACAATCATTTTTGTTATCATTATTTTAAATAATTTTTTTTTTCAAATTGGTTTTCTCTTGAATTTTGTAATGTTTAGTCACATTGACGCTTGCGTAGGGTACAAATTTTTCATTAAAGTTGCATATGTACATTAAAATTGTATTATTTTCTTAGCAGTGTGATGTAGAATCAATCTATTATATTCAATCTCTGTTGCTTCAAAATGTTGTTGCAATAGTATGTTTAGGATATGGATTAAACAGATCTGTCACCTGTTGACCTTATTACGTAATCACTGGTCGGTGGTCAATAAACACATGTCAGTGGCAGGAAATAGCATTAGGGTTGATTTTTTAATACAACTATTTATGCATAGCAGAAATTGAAGGGATTAAATTCAACAAATGATTATTGCATGTAAAATATTACTTTTTGGATGTCCCATTTGAGCAAATCTTAGTCGGTCATTTTAGTGTAAATTTCGGTCATGTCCGGCAAATATGACTGTTTCCGGACCCTTGGTCAGCACAACAATTAAATAAGGGATAGAGAAAAAACTCAAAATTTTCTGCAAATGACCAAGATAGTACTAATCAGTGTTACAACTTCTCATAGTAGTATCAACAGATTTGTCCTTTTATAAAGGCTGTAAATTGACAGTTTTTTGTTTGCACTTTTGAGATAAATATTTTGTCTCTTTTCTAATTTAAATAGAATTATTTTCATAGGATTTGTTGTTTCTAAGATACAACTTTTTTTTCTGTTTGTATTGATTTTCTGACGTTGCACAAATAGGTCAATATTTTGTTTTGTTCTAGTTTTAATGATCAAATTCTTCATTGAATGTGCTTTCTGTACAATATAAATGGATTTGATTTTTAAGAGAATTGGGTCTGAAAAGTAAATGTTTTGTTTTCACGAATTATTCTTGGGATGAATTAAGGCCCACCATTTTGTGAAGAATGCACAATAGTGATCAGTCTGTGTATCCATGAGGTATCTAGTCATTTGTTTGTCGATCCAACATCATGTCTGGCCATTAATATTTGTCTTTTGAGGTAGGCTTGTGATAATTGGAATGTGGGTACATATTATCAAGGTGATGCATACTTTGACATCAAGGTCAGCTGGTTGGTGGCCAAGTGGTGAAGGTAGTTCATCTGCTGGTCTGTCAGAACTAGATAGGGGGTTTGATTCTTACTGCAGACAGGGTTGTACTTGACTCCAATCTTAATTATATAACAAGGATTGTCAGTTTTCCTACCACAGGTCCATTTCTCCTGCTTTCTCCCCCAATACAAACTACCATGATATAGCTGGTAGTTAATGAAAGTGGCGTTAAACACCATTCAAACAAGCAAACAATCAAGGTCTACAGAGATGGATATATCACACTAATATCTTGTTCTTTTTAGGCGATCAGTAATTTTTAAAAATATTTCTTAATCAGACATTTCTGTTTTGTTTTTTTTTGTGGTTTTTTTTTTTTTTTTTTTTGGGGGGGGGGGGGGGTGGTGATTATTTGATTTATTTCTTTATCATATATTATTCTATTCATCCTGTCTTTCTGGGGTTTTTCTGCCATCGGTAATTCCTTTAGTTCTTAACCATATATATTGGGGGTTCTTTTGGTTGGTTTTTTGGTGTTTTGATATCAGTAGTTCATTTTTTTCTTGATCATATATTTCTATGTCTTTTGGCTATCTCTTATTCTTTGATTTCTTAATCATATATATATTAGGGTTTTTTTGGCTATCACTTATTCCTTTAAATCTTAATCATATATTTAAGTAATAATTTTTAATATCTCCCTTGCCAATTTGCTTGGTTGTGTCAAGTGCTTTGTTTGCACTTAATGCATTTTTTAAATTTATGATTAACAACATGAAAATTCAATTATTTGAAAATCCAAGGCAAGTAGGGATTTTTATATTTGAAATTTATATCTTGAATTGTTGCAGAATAACAAAACATAACAAAACATGTTTCGTGAGTTTATTTGGTAAGAAAGTTTAACAAAAACCCATTGTACCATCTAATTCAATAGAAGTATAGGGGGATTTACATAAGGTTCTCCTGGCTATTTATGTCAGATACAGGACAAATTATAAAATGGTTTGTCCTTGGTATTGGTGCTTTTTCATTAAGGTGGTCCACAACAAAACCAATGTTAAATTGACCCCTATGATGAATATAAAAAAGATATTTGTATAGAAACGGTGTGATTTATTGATCAGATTAATTTTATTGTCAGAATGGTCACTTGAATTGACTATGACACCATCTGATCACTGGTATAACTACATGTCACAAAGCCTTTCATGTAATTGTCTATGAAGTCATTTATATTGCATTAATACAACAAATTAGAATTTCTTTTAAATATTTATTTCACGTTTTATAAAATGCAATAATTAAAAAAATTGTCAGTTTTACCAGGTGGCTTATAAATCTTTATGTAGCATTTGATTGCAATGTTAGCAAATCTTAAAATAGAATGATCAATTTCCCACATATGTATTCTGCCATTTCCTTGTAAGCTTCATAAAGTTAAACTCTCAAATGATTTATCGGATTGCAGAAGTATAATTTAGCTGATATTATTGAAATTATTGTAGGAAAACAATCGTAAATCAGCAAAAATTGAAGTAAAATAAAATGAATTGTCTGTACTCAATTTTTTTTAAATTTTATTGTTGTCTTCATTTAAGTAGTTGGATACAGAATTATGTGTGGCACAGACCTTACAAATTAAAATAGATCTAAAATTTGATTTTGTTAACTATTTTTGATAAAACAATAAGATTGGTTATTGTATAGTGGGAGTACCTATTGAAAACTGTCATTAAGTAGAAAAACTGGTATTAGAAAATAAGAGGTATATAACGGACACATTTAGTATAAATGGGCAATAATATTTAAATTAACTTACTGGATTTTTTAATCACCTTACTTCACAATTTTTGTTTAATGTTTAATAAATATTTATATCATCTGACTTAAATGGGCAATAATATATAAATTAAGTTATTGGATATTTTAATCACCCTAATTGTTTAAAGTTTAATAAATATTTATTTCATCATTAAAGTTTATGGTAAGACATAGTTATAACCAGGTATCCAAATCTAACAGAGAGATCTATTAATTCCGTTGAGCGAAAAAAAAAGCAACAACCAAGGTGATTGGTTTGTTTCAAAATAATTGGATCCAATTATCACAGATTACATTGCTTCGTAATACCAATAATTTTGAAACCCACCAATTGCCATTGTTATTGCTGTTGTTTGTCTCCACGGAATTTTGATCCCCGTGGATGTGGGATCTTGATGACCAGTGTGAGGTTAGAGATTGTCACTTGATGGGTTCCACGGATTTTAAAAGACAAATTAAAATTTTGAATCATTGTAACTTTCTTTTGAACAAACAGCTTGAGATGCCATCTCTATAGTGAAATATGTCACCATACAGGTATGGCTGGTATTAGAACGAAAACACATTAAATTGTCTGTAAAATGACCATATGACCTGGACTGTCATTACTAGTCAAGAAAATGACATGTAATTTATGGACTGTCATAAATAAGTTAGTTATTCCAACAGACTTGTTGGGGTGTTAAAGTTCACATATACAGCTATAATTATTTTATGTATTTTCCTACAGATACTTATGTACTAAAGATTTGGTCGTGTACATATGTACAAAATAAAAATAATTGACAGGGAAAAGTCTAACACTTGATCATAATAAATATTAAGTGCCCTGAGCTGGAGTAAGAGGTATGACTATATTGCGCTGACCATGTCAAATAAGATTTTTTGATATCTGATTTGACAGAATCTTAGTCATGTTATACAAATACAACGGTTTACAAACCTTTGTATGAACTAAAACTTATACCAAAATATCTGGGTATTGATTATCAGTCACTATAAATTTTATAATATTTGTTTCTCTAATTTTGACGTAATATTTCAACCGCTTGACCGGTGTGGAAAAATATTTCTCGTCACTTAAATAACAGTTAAACTGCCGATATGATATATTTTGCTGAACTAGTTCAATACAGAATTAACTAGTCCTATATCTGTATTGGCCTGATTCGACCTGTATTGGCCTAATTCCAACCTGTATTGGCCTAATTGATTTTGACTAGTTAATTAATAAAGATATCATTACGTGATGATTTCTGTATTGGCCCAGTTATTGGTCCTTGGCCAGCTGTTTTGTCCTTCGAGTGTGCCTCAGGCAAAAAATACAGCAAGCCTTTGACCAATAACTATAGGCCAAAGCAGAAATCATCCCGTAAATAATATCATAGATCAGACTGGTTCAATAGTATAATATATTCATAATACTGAGGGAAATATGGTGTTATATGGACAATGAGCTGGTTTCTACATAGTATATATACATCAGCTTCATATAACACAACATGGCCCTATGTAGCATGAATCATTTGATACATAATTAAATATCAATCCCTAATAATATAACATAATACAAGGTTCTGTTTGGCAGATATTATTAATTATCTGTAATATAAGACAGTTAAGGTGACACTGTGATGACAGTGGCCATTTTGTCCACATAATTTATGGCATACAATTGTGGTAAATCATTTGTTTATTTTTGCCATTTTACAAATTGAGCCTATTTTGTAAGCTTTACCATGAATTCAATCCCAGCCTTTAATTGATATGATGCTTAGATCGTGTAGTTTCATGGCAGCTTATTCTGCATTGGATTATATTTGTGATTAGTTTTCTGTCTTGGGAGAAGTTAGATTGTCATTGAATGTTGTCTCTGTTTTAGCTGTGACTTTTTTTATATAAAATTTTTGTTGGTTTCAATAGAAAAAAAAATGGAAAAATTGACTAAAACAACAAAGGCATTGAATAAAAACATTTTATGTAAACAATTAATAGCATTGAATTTTTTCGCGGAAAGATTACCATTGTTTGACATATTGGTTTATATGCTTAAAAATAAATCTTTTTTATTTCCTGACGTAATACAAACGATTTTATTTCCTGGTGCAATTCAAATGATGAATAATTATTGATGATTTTAAATGCAATGTTTACGATTAAAAATAAATGCATTTTCACATAAATAAGAAACTCTGTTAAACTTGGTTTCAAGTGTTTTATATGTATAAATATTATAATTTGCATGTTTCAATCTTTATAAGTAGTTACCAGTATTACAAAGTGTAAATACCAGTAAAAAAACAGGATGCTATATTCTAGCTGAAAATTTGCTTAAAGTGGCATTAAACTCCATTCAGATAAATATACAAACAATACAATGTTCTGTCAGTAGTTATATGCAATGAGTTAGAACTGTAAAAAGGAAAAAATATGTCGGAAAAAATAATTTTTGTTTAATTTGGATTAATATTTTATATGTAAAACTACTATAAAGTTTTGTTTTTTTTATCTTTACAAAGTTCTTTTAGTACTAAAGTAAGCAATTCATTACAACTTCAAAAATGAAAACAGTTAACAAGAAATTTAGTTATATTGGTTTAAAATGCTTAATATGTAAAAATGGGTGAAAGAATACTTATAAGAAGTTAATTACAAAAATGATAAATATTTAACAGGTAATGAAAATTCTGTTATACAAATTGGTTTAAAATGTTTTATGGTTTTATATCTAAAAATATTATTGTTTGTTTTAATGGTGCTTAACACCACTTTTAACAGTTTTCCATATATATATATATTATGGCATTTATTAATAGAGTAAGCCAGAGTACCCTGGACATAAACCCCAACATTCAGTAGAAAAATAGCAGCGTAAACCTGTTGGCCACCAAGGCCTCTGTAGAAATATTATAATTTACATCTTTGTATTCTGTACTAGCTTGATTATAGAATTCATACAATAGTCATAAAGAATATATTAAAACAGCATAAATAAAAATAAATTATCAGGTATAGGACAACATGGACCTTGCCTGTGTAATAACATTTACATTAGTAATTCAAGTCATTACTGAAGGTGGAATTTTATGGCATTTTACATGTGCAATAGATTGTGTGTATTATTATTATTTGTTAATAAGAACTTTAATTTTTTTATATTTCTTTATTTTAAAGATATCTAAGCTCAATTCAGCCTCAAAAATCATGTATTTTTAATATAAATTTTATAATTTAAAGATACTTTGAACATATTTTTATTATGTGAAACAATTGAATCAGTCCAATGATTTCCTAATTTGTAATGTACAGACTCCAAATAGTCTAAATTAGTATGGCTGGAATACTTCAAATACGAATAGGTCATTTTTTATTTTTAATAAATAGAGAAAAAAGTTTAAATTACAGACTCATTAGTGTCACTACGTAGTAGTGAAATTTCATTTTCTACCCTATTGTCTCCTGTAGTTTGTTTTATTGAGTTATCCTGTTCCATGCTAGTCTCCTGCACAAAAGGTAACATTTCTATATGCTCGGAGAAATCATTTTGTGAATCCTCAGTTATATCATTTGAAATAAAAAAATTAGTTGGATGTTCTTCAATTCCAGAAATTCTGTCACTATCTGATTGTATAACACATCTTGAAAATTTACGCTTTGGTTTTCGCTTTTTCAAAAGTTCCCGTGTTTTTTTCAAGAACTTAAAGTAGCCGAGTTGCACTTCCCGTAGTCTAACTGCATAAATAACAGGATCACATATAGAATTGACCAATAGTAAGGCATATAAATATTTATTAGCTAACAGTAGAACTTTAAATGTCTTCTTCACAGAGTCAATATCTAAATGGATTTGTATAATTATCACAATATTAAAGGAAATTATGGGTATCCAGCAAACAGCAAACGTCCCTATAATAATCAGAGTTGTGATTAATGTCTTCGAATTATGTTCCTCATCATATTGTAAAATTTGAACTCGATTTGTGATTCTCTTTACTTCACAATAAATCCTTAAATATATGAAACTGATGGAAATTAAGCACAGAAATGTACATGCTATCACAAGATAATCTCCATAAAAATCATTATACATAATATATTCACAATAATTCATATATTTACTTGACCGATTGGAAAATGAAGCAGTTCCTGTGAGGAAGTTTAAAAATCCTCCCACTGTAGCTACAATCCACATAATTAGAATTGTTATAAAGCTATTTCTCTTATTCATGATATAAATATAGTGTAAAGGACGCATTATCGCAAAGTAATGGTCAATAGCCATCATAAGGAGATTCAGCAAGGATATCAGGTGTGCCATGATGTTTAATGAACTAACAAAGGCAAACTGGCAGGATGAAGGCAATCTTTCTGTTGAAGATGTTGATAATGGATTTAGTGGTTTATTAAACATTTTTATGAGTAAATGAGCAAAAACACTGACTGTTACTAAAATATCTGATGATGCCAAGCTGATTATGAGTTTGGAATGTGTTGTTAATCCATTTGGAATATTGCACGTTGCACATATTGAAATCATGTTAATAAAAAATGCCAAAAAACATAATATTAAAGTCACAATTGTATCTGGTTTAGACAGAATTTCTGCAGTTCTTTGGTCAGAACTTAGACTTGTATTAGCAGTAAGATTTGCTAGAAAATTTAAGAGTTCTCCTAAATCAAAATGGGTTAAGTTTTCTTCACCATGAATTGATGTGAAATTAAAATTGTTGACACTGTTCATGTCAAAGTCATCCTCCTTTCTAGCTGTACGCTCTATCAGATTTTCAAAATCTAAAGATTTGAATAAGTCATCCATTATTTTGAGGTATCATGTTGTTGTATCCACTGAAAAAAAAAACAAATCAAGAATTTAATTTATTTTTTATTTTTATTTTCTTTATTTTTTGTTATATAGAAAAAGTTATCTTTTAATCGTTTATTTATTTAGTATAATGTTATATCAAATTAACAAGTAAATGAATTAAAATTATTTATTATAAATTTAGTTTATATTATTCAATTTGTTTCATTTTTAAATCTAAAAGTCTTTTTAATTTAATTTGCTAAAAAAGTTCAATATTATTTCTTTTTACCTTAGAAAATCAACCTGACTTTTGTAATTGTAACATCTTAGTCCAACTGTGTATCACCACTAATCACCTGTCTACTTCCATTATGGAATATATTTGCGCTTGTTATTTTTTTCCAGTGCATATAAGTATACCACAAATGAAAGATGTTTTCTAATTTACATTTATTTTTACATCTTTATCCATTGCTAATATACAAAAATATAAGTAATTTCTGATTGGAACATGTGATATACATATATTTACGACTTCTATTTTTGTATTAGCCGAAGGCATGAATGTTCTAACACTCTTGTTTATTATTCATTTCCAAAAATAGGTCCAGTTTGGTCATGTGCTATCAGTAAGAGGTGAAATAGTGTACCAGTAAACAGGTGTTACAATAGACAATCTGTAGGGTTTACTTTAAAAGCGGTTCTTTAATTAGGGATTGCAGCATAAATATATATAGAAATTATAATAAATGCATTTAGTTATTATTCATTAAGATAGAAAAAAAAATGTATATAAAGACACATTTTATTTTAATGTGTGCATTTTAGTTAAATCTACTACTTTTACAACACTGGAATTGTCTGATTATTTATTTTATATTTTACTTAAGCTTTTAAAAACAAAAACTTTTAATTTTAAATTATTCAAAAGGACATGTTATAGCATATATAATTACATTATTTATTAAATTGGATTTTATACAGGGATTCTAATTCTAATACTAAGAAGACAATGGTCATGTACATTTTGCATGTATATGTAGCAATGTTTTGCCCAGCCATTGATAAAAAACAAAATAAAGTATTTGATAAATGTGAGGGTTCATTTGTATATTCAATCCCAGTGACAAAAAGATAGATAAAAACTATATACAATATATATCCCCTTATAACAACAATTATATTAATTAATATTCAGATAACAATATGAAATCAATTATTCTTTGACTTACGGAATTAAGAGATAAATGTCTATTTTCCCCATTTTGTGTTCTGAATTCTTTCTTATTAATAGAAAAATATATGTTCTTTTATTCATTTAATTTTGTTTTAAACAGGATCTAGACAAAATTAAAAAATATCTTTTTATGCACAATTTTCTGATAAACAAATCCTAGAATACAAAAAGAAAAAGTCTCTTTTAAACAGAATCCAGAATAAATAGGAAAGTATCTTTTCTTTTGCCATAGATATTTTCTGATAATCACAATCTTAGTAGGAATAATATAAGATATCTCTTTTTTGCCCTTATTATTTCTGATAAACACAAAATAAAATAAATAGAAAAATTATGTTCTTTTCTTGTAAATATTTTCAGATAAACAAAACCTACAATAGAAATATGTCCACTTTATTTTGTTAGAAACAGGACGTGGAAATAAATTAAAATATATCTGTTTTTTACTATTTTCTGATAAACACACCATAGAACAAATAGAACATAAAAATCTGTTTTATAAAGAATTCAGAATCAGTCAAAAAATATCTCTCCTTTGTCCTATATATAATTAAAAAAAACTCTTCCTATTTTGTTATAAATGTATGCCATAATAAATAGAATCTCTTCTGCCTTTTAAGACCACAAAGTGGTTTATACAGTGTAAACCGACCCAAAGTTGTCTTTATCCAATAATCTAACCAACAATTGAAAACAATTCTTATATTTTAAATTCAATATTATGAAAAGAAATAACAAAAACAATATTTTACAAGTAGCCAAGTAATATTTGAAATTCACAATTTTTAGTGTCGTCACTTGTTGCTTGTGGAAGAATTCATGTGTAGTCAACGCCATCAATACATATAATTATGACGTCAACAATCAGTCACGTGCTAAAATACCAAGTTAGGTTATACAAAATGGGCAATGTTGCTCAGCTATTTAGTATTTAAGGGAAATTAAAATATATATTAAAAACTTTTCCAATACTGTATTGGACTTGATGACTTTCCTTTTTAGCCAGCAGAATTATAATAAAATTGAAATTAACAAAAATATAAAAATTCCAATATTCATATTTAACACATTCTTTAAAAAGTTTTTTGTTTCAAAATAAGTATGCGCTTTTTTGTTTATTTCTGGGATACAGCTATAACTACAAAAAAATTCCAATGGGAACGAAGTAGAGCGCTAGTACAGCAGTCTTTAAAGAAAAATCGTTACTGATTATTAATATTAACCTTGTATTACATTTCTTCCCTTCAAAATAGTAGGTCACGTAAAAGTAATGATGGTTCAGTAAAATTCTTTTATTACTTGACCTCCTGTTTTGTAAAATGATTTCAAGTCTGGCATGGTCTGATTTAGGTAAGCATCAGATGTAGCTGGTTCTCTTTTGATTGTATGCTTAAAATTATTATATAATTGTAAGCGCAACAGGCTTATTTATTATGTAATTACTCCGTCAAAGCTAATTAGAGCTTATGTGTCCCCCCCCTTCCCCTACTCTCAATAAATCTTATCTTATCATATCTTACCAGCCCAGTAGAATTTTCTGAATTATCACCAGGACTCCCAACGAAGCTTAACTTTTCATACATATCTTACCAACCCAGAAGAATGTTCTGATTAATCACCCCGACTGTCAAGAAAGCTTATCTTATTATATATTGCCATCCCAGTAAAATTTTCTGAATTATCACCAGGACTCTCAATGAAGCTTAACTTTTCATACATATCTTACCAGCCCAGTAGAATTTTCCAGAAAATTTTCACCAGGACTCCCAATGAAGCTTAACTTTTCATACATATCTTACCAACCCAGAAGAATTTTCTGATTTATCACCCCAACTCTCAATAAAGCTTATCTTATCATATCATACCAGCCCAGTAGAGTTTTCTGAAAATTATCACCAGGACTCCCAAAGAAGCTTTACTTTTCATACATATCTTACCAACCCAGAAGAATTTTCTGATTTATCACCCCAACTCTCAATAAAGCTTATCATATCTTACCAACCCAGTAGAATTTTTTGATTTATATTGTAATAGATAATTAACTCTAAAAGCCAAGTTTTACATGTACATCCCCAGGCAGAAATATTTAGAGTATTTATGGATTTTGTTAACCTTTTATTATCTCTGGAACTATATATAAAACATAATTTTACAAAGTTAATGCAGTACAATTACAATGGTTGTGAAAATGACGGTTTTGATTATGTTCATGTAAAATTTATTCGTGCAACAAGAAAGATTTAAAAATTATTTTTCAAATAGTGTACAAACAATTAAAACACAGAAATTTTTATTTTTAAAAGATAAATTTTAATAATTAAACAAATTATTATATTATTAATACACATTTAGACAATTGTAACATTATCTGTAGTAAACATATTTACTAATTTTGTAGAATTATAGATTACTTACTTTTTTTTAAACAAGATATATTTTCTTGTCTGTATCTCATCACAGGGCGGCAGAGATGAGATGACGAGAAAATGCATCAAGTTTCAAAAATGTATGTAATCTGTTTATGGCTGTTTTGTAACATTGTGGCGTCACTGTGTTTACTTAATGACGTCTTGACAGAGAGGTGAGATGGGCCCATCTCACGCTAGTAGAGTTAGATGGGATAATATCGTGCATAAAGACCAAAGGAAAATACTGCAAAACGGCAATAAGCTTCAGGGATATTGTTACAGAAAAATAACAAAAATAGCTCGACTTTTTGTTGGAAAAGCAAGTCAAGCTATTGTTATTTTTCTGGGACAAAATTCTTTCAGTAAAGATGCTTCAGCTACAAATTAGCTTTTGTTATTTTCCTGGATTTTAATTTAGTTGCTATGGCAAAGATAAATCATTTCATTATTTTATCACTGTTTCATTTTCAAGCAACCAGAGAATTGAATTTTAGTGGCAAAATTAGTGGTCCACTCAAAAAACTGCAGAAAATTCACTCACCTGAATAATAGCTAGCACAGCTCGCAGCGGGGCAGCGAAGCTGCCCGCGAAGAGCGGTGAGCTCTACGGCAATTACTTGTCACGTGATCAAAACGAAATCACGTGGTCAAAATCTGCTTAATGCTGATATTGATTTTTTTTCGTCCGGAAGTTGATATCGTCAAAAAACTGGAACAAAGTGAATGAAGAAGCACTAAATTTAATTTTAAAGAAAGACTTAAAAATAAATTTTACAACGATAAAAAGTTAATGTTATATTTAAAAATAACAACAAAAATTTCATACTATTTTTTGCAATCTCTAAATCGATCTTTAAAAATTGACAATCAAATTACATTTCATGTGACGTTACCATTACAAAGAAAGACGTCACGTCACCACTGGAATTTAGAGGCACATTTAGGGTGTTCAGAAGTAACGTCAATTATGAAGTGCACATTATATATTGATAATAAAATACTATATTGTCTGTGCTCGCATTTTGGCAATGCCTACTCCATATTAATTATTATTAAAAAAAGAATTGTACCTTTTTCTGATTGGTCAATTGTACCTCTGAGTGAGTACCCATCCTGTGCAGTCCACCTCGCTCAATGACTATTGTTTAAGTGTACTCAGTCAATAATCGTATAATAGTAATAATTTGTAGAAAATGTTTGGATAAAAAAAGAAAATTGGGGGTTTTTTTGCAAATTAGCTGCTAAATTTTTTGAAAGGTATGTGAAAAAATAAACATTATTAAAATTCTACCATATTATAAAATACTTTACATCATTTTCTTGAGTACAAAAGTGACTAATTTTTTTTATCCTGAAATTATATTAACAAATATTAATTTTTGCTCTTAATCAGAATGTTGTTTTCCTGCATATGACAAATACAATGTATGGTATTTAGGACTAGAATACATAGATATGTGGTAAAAGAAATCACATAAAATCTTATCATTTTCATAACAATTAATCGACCACATTTCCTGATTTAATATGTGAAAATAAGTTTCTGAGATTTCATAAGAGTTTTAGGTGTCATCTGTTGACAAATTCTGCAACCTGTATCCATGAATTCGAAAGTAGCTTTAATAAGGCCAATTAAAATCACACAAAATTTGATTCATGTAATAATTAAGAAATAATTCAAGGAGGCTGTGGTTTAACATTTTTTTACCATGGGGTGACCATTTATGTCGTATTATTTTATCCAGAGCGATAGCGAGGGATAAAATAACGACATAAATGGTCATCCCGTGGTAAAACAATAATAAATCACAGCCTCTGTGAATTATTTCTATTCTAATAAGACAATTAGAGTACATTTATAATTTTTTCGTACCTATAGAAAACATCATTTCCGCCATAAACTGGCTGTTCCGTCAATGTAACACACAATATATTGCAACGGATAATTATAGGGCGTGCCGCTATTTATAAGATTAATACGTCATATGCAATAGCTTTCCGGCGGGAGTTACAGTTTTGTAATTGGAACAGCCATTTCAAACAGGCCCTTCTCAGCCCGTGTTGCTCATAAATAAATCATTTTTTACCACAGTTGTGGTCTCAAAGCCTTTAAAGCACGTCATATTAGAATATATAATAAAAACCATGTCCTCAATTTATCTGAAATATTGCTTGCTGGAAGTTTAACATTAATTAGTTCTATAACATAAAAACTCCCATTTCACATTTATATTTATCATTTTCATTGAAATTTTACATTTATTATTATTATTTGAAATGTGAGGTTTTATCTGTCAGTTGATTTTTCTCGGAGCAAATTTTTTTCATAAATTCTGCATATTTTAACATGAAATATATCATGAAACTAACAAACACAAAGACTATATCTGTTTTCAATGAATTAAACTTATGTTCAATTAAGTAATCCATGTTTAAAATATAGAGACGAAATTTTTCTGCGAGCTGACATTTTAAATTTTACGGTTAATCAGCATTACGGAATCAAGTTGAATTTAATGGCCCAACCAATACAATATGTTTCGCAATTGAAACACATTGAAAATTCGTTTCATCAAAAACATAGCCATAAGATAGATTTTATTGGGGTCAGCCATTGAATGTAATGGGAGTTAAGGGATACATCAAATAAAGCTTCAAACAGGACTTGAAAAATCCATGATACTAAGATAAGAATATATTTTAGAAAATTTTGATATTTTTCTTTTAAGTTTAGCGCAGTTTGCATGGTTGTACACACTTTTTTCATATTAAACTTAACTTAAACATTCCGCATGATTTTCTTGTGGAATTTGGGCACAGGAATTTTTTTCCATTTTTTATTTGCCTTATTTACCAACATATTAATAGTGTAACAGTAATTATGACCTCAAAAATTTTATTGCTAATAATCCATTATTCTAAATTTAGATGTTTGACAACAGGTACTTGGAATATGTCTTGAAGCTACAATAACATTCTTGTGTTATATTTACAGAATTTTATGTCTTTGTTGTATTAGGTACAGTGGGACTTGTCTAAAACAAATGACAAAAGAATACAGTCGTTTTATTTTTCTTGAAACACAGACTATTTCCCCACATGGCAGAGGTGCTGTTTAATTGTTTTATTGTAATGAATAAGATAATTAAATATTGCATGTAAAAGTCAAGATAAAGTGATAATGAACTTCCTTGATGTGTATTGAAAACAACGCCTAAATTAACCAGTGCAATTCTGATCAATTTTAACAGGTCACAACTTAATAACTACCAATTTCATTAGGCCAGGCCTATATCTTCAGATATTGAAAACTACAGGAATGTAATAACTGAACTATTAACTGGGTAATAGTTCTCCTTTGAAGGAAAGAGAGGATTTTTTTTTTCATTACAAAATTTTAAGTAAAGTATAAAGATATTTTTTTTTCTTAATTCAGTTAAGTGTTTCGGGAAGTTTCTATAGAGCTTGACCCTTTTCTGTTTTTCTTTTAAATTTTTTGCAAGTTGATGTTGGGGGTCTGGGAATTAAAAAAAGGTAAAAAGAAATTAGAAGGTCTCTAAAAGTATGCAGAGTTTCTTTTCCATTGAGGGATAACAAAATTTCTGTCGTGCACATTTAATATTATCCACTATGTGGATCCTGCATTCATTCAAAACGTTAGAATAAACTCGACAACTTATTTGTGTTATTGGACATTGCTGAGAAAAAAAGATCAACATGCAAACTGTAAGTTTTCCCGGAAATAATATATGATGCCAAAAGGTTCGTGTCTCTATGACAATTATTGATTTTATTTTTTTATCCTCTAATAGGAAATATTCAAAGTCTGTTCCATTCTCGTAGAATTTATTTTGAAATAACTTGTTTTACTTAAAATAATTTTTGTACCATTTAAACATTTAAAAAATGTATATGTTATATTTCCTAAAGGTCATATTAATGCTGAAGTGTTCAGTTCAAATAAAAAAAATTACATACAAAAAATAAGGTTAAATTAACAGGATTGACATTTTCTTCCAGGCCTAATAGAAGTCTCTTTTTTTTAAGTAATTTCTAGCAAATTATCATTTTATAGATATATCATTTGTTACTATAAAATTTAAATTGCAGCAGACATCATCTGTTTTATGTTGAACATTTTAAATATAAGTAGTTTAGAAATCCATGGTTGAAAAAATGTTCATCATTAATGAATTAAATTAACCACCAAAATTTGACATCTTTGTTTATTATAAAATAGTTAATTAAAGCATATTTATATATCTAAGCATGTTATCCTGTATTTCAGGGAGTAATTAATTATAAAGTTTGCTTCTGGTTTAACTTCTTTGTTAGTATCAAATAAAATGTAATTAAAAACCATGGTATAAGATATTAATTGAACTATTAATTGAATATGGTGTGGTCAGTTCCCGGAATGGTCAATAGACTCTAAAATTAGTTAACTCTGGGTAATTGATTCCTGTAGACAACAAATTTGAATTTATACTTAAAAAGCTCAAATCGATGATATAAACTTTAAAGGACTTAATGATAAATAATGATAACTTCTACTTTAAAAAAAATCAAAAATAAAAAAAACACATGCACAACACACAGCAAAATATAATTACCTTGCTTTAGACATCATGAACATTTTTCTTAAATGCTCACAAGAAGTATACTGCTTATATTAACAAGTCGTAGTTATAATAAATGTACATTAAGCTTGTTTATTTGTGTCAAGGCTTTTTTCTGATAGGAGCATTCCAAAAAGGAGATCTTATGATAAGCACTTGCTGGCCTATACAAAAAGTGTATACACTATATAAAGTTTGTTTTCAGTATAACTAATTGTTGTTGTTAAGTTCTTGCTTATTTTTAAAAAGAAAAAAAAACACCATTATTTAATTATTAATTTTTCTCAGATAATAAAACTGTTTAGTGCAATGTGTGGTTTTTGAAAAATTGTTTGAGAAAAAAAATGAGTGTTCAAATGAATAATTTCCTCCAACAGTCAGTTACATTTCTGTTGAAAATGAGCTTAGTAGAGACATTGTCCCATGAGCAATATGTCTACAAATTAAACATTTTTCATGCAAATCTCATTTCTGGGGAGATCACTGTAATTCAACAAGATTTTTATATATAATTCAAATTCACAGTGTTGAATAAAGAATAGTCTCTGATGTTTGTTAGGATTAACAATGCCTATATTTGTCGAATTTAACAAATAACAAAAAATGGGGGGACAACTGACATTTTAAACTCAAACATAAAAATATTTGTATTTTATACAGTTTTTAATCTGTGAAGTACATTGAGTATGAATTTCGTTAAATTAAAATTGAAATAAGATATTTTCATCAATTCATTTAAAAATATCTAGAAAGGTTTTTAAGTAAGAAAAAAAACCAGTAGTAAAACTAGTATATACATGTATTCCTAATCAACATCATAAATGATAACCCTCTTTTGTCAATGTTATAGTAAGACTTTTCACAAAAAAATTGATGCCATAATATAAAAATTCCTGAAAGTGACATTAAACACCATTCAAACAATTAAACAAACTTAACCTGTATATAAAGACAACATGCCCACTGTTTTGCTTCAGTGTGAGTGGTAATTTTAGACAGGTTTGCCTACAGTTGAGTGGATGATTGTATCTTGTAATTCGTTTCTAATGGTTGATAAGAGCTTCAGTGTGAGTGGTAATTTTAGACAGGTTTGCCTACAGTTGAGTGGATGATTGTATCTTGTAATTCGTTTCTAATGGTTGATAAGAGCTTCAGTGTGAGTGGTAATTTTAGACAGGTTTGCCTACAGTTGAGTGGATGATTGTATCTTGTAATTTGTTTCTATTGGTTGATAAGGGCTTTAGTTAAGGTAGTTAGTCACCTACAATTAATCAAATGGCCTGTCAATTTACACAGAGGTCAGCTTCAGTGTCATACTTATTATGGACAATCTGCGCTAGACTCTAGCTTTAATTGACAAGGATTGCAAGTTTTCCAGCTGATAGTCAGGTGTTTTCACAGGGTATGCCGTCCTGCTGTCCCAATTAAAAGTGGTGTTAAACCACAAACATAAAAAATCCATTGGATGGTTCATAAATCACATGACAATTGGTTAACATTGAATGAAAAGCACAGCACATGGTTTTCTATGCTTACATTAGTACAGATGTACTTAAAATTTGATCAGTCATTCCAAAGGTGTGTTGAACATTGCAAAAACTGATCAAATTCTGTCTGTCGGACCAGATGTCGATTGATGCAGAATTTTAAATTTCATCATATTTTTATAAAATTAGAAATAAAAAAAATCTTTCTTCAGTAATTTTTTGTTTATCAATGAAATTTCCTTGTCCTTTTTTTGTTTTATTGGAATCTCAATCATTTTATTGGAATCTCAATCAATTTCTGTCCAAATATAATTGTTTATCAATGTTGTTGTTTATTCATAACTACGACATTGAAGATTGACCTTGGAAAATATGCTTAGCCTCCAGTATGTATCTGTGAGATTCCTAGAGATAATAATGCAATAAACATAATTATAGAAATGTGGAATTTTTTGGAACCTATAAAAACTGGTTTGGTCATGTTTAAAGTCTCTCCAATTACTGGACCAAATTTGACCAGTAATTTCCCAGAAATCTTGATAATTACAATAACTTATGCAATTACATGTAGAAACTAGTAAAATTAATGACGTTTTAAAGAAAAAAACATTTAATAAAAAAAAATACCTTTTTTAGAGTAAACTAACCTTTTGTCCAGAAAAGCCTTGGGTCATTAACTTTATGTTGTTGTATTCCAACAACATGTGACGAAAAGAGAAACCAGATTTATTTTTGGTAATATCCATGACAGCCTGATATATCATTGTTAGGAAGTAAAGCTGGTTTAGGTAACATAACATAAATCAGAGTAATTCTCTGATCTTTGTGTCATGTTTGTAGCTTAAATAGAACATTTCTGTTCTCAAATTGGAACCAAGCAAATGATATACAGCTGTGACCTGCGGCTTAATTGGTGCTATATTCAAGATGGCCACCATCATACAATTTTTGAAATGGACAAAAAACTATTTGAACTAAGTGAAGTCAAGTAAATTTAATTAGTTGATTCTCATCCAGTCATCACAAAACCAAAAGACTTCCATTTGAACCCCCCACTAAAAATGCATTATTTCGAACGTAAATAAAAGAATTTGGCACTGTGTGGCAGCCGGTGGTGAAAACCCCACAGTGGACACAGTCATGCATAATGTCAATTGGCCAAGTGCGAGCAGTGTGAACTCCATGTATCTTGTGATGGTTTAATAAATTGCACATTTTGTATTTGGGGGGGGGGGGGTTCAATTGGAAGTCTTAACCCACAAAACAAATGGGGTGGGTAGAAGGATTGTATTTTTATAACAAAACCTATTTTTATGTATTTTTGAACTACCCTTAGTATTAAGTACACCATCAGGTATGAGAATCAAATTGGCCTAATTGTTTAGGATTAATTCCACATATATTTCAAATAACCCGTGTAAATGGGGGTGGGATCTAGGTATTGTAGCCCCCTAATTAAGAGTAGATATCTTGACAAGCTGAAAATTTGCTAAATGGTACATAACAACTTCAAACAAACAGACAATAAAAACAAAGTTATGGTTACAGACACTCAAGTTTTAGTAAAACTTAATTTTTTATCCACAAAAGGTTAAAAAAGGGTTTTCTGATGGTTTCTTTTCAGATGCATTATTATTGTAGAGTTCTGATTAAATGACCTTGGGCCTTGTTTTCTCTTGATGACATAAAGTTAGTTTTATCTGAGTTGCCTAGCTTTGTTCTTTTTGATTGAAATATTATTGTATGCAGGTACATCCACAAATAAATGTTTAGGTAATGCAAAAAATGTGACAAATCACTGTTGCAATTTTTTTATAATTCTTAAGTAATGTCTGGTCAAAATTTTACAGTTTATTTTTCTAAATGACATTACAGATATATCTAATTGTATCAAATTGTGTTAGCCATAAAAACTTCATGAAAGTTTTCTTAATTCTGTATTTGTATCATGTGTATTTAATGTAACAAGTGATCAGTATTCATTCTGTGAATTTATGTAATGGTATTAATGTTTTTATTCTGACCTATTCATGCCTATAGAATTAGTAAAAATTTTAGAGTTGGCAGATTTCCTGAACATGTCCTTGAATCACAATAAAAATCAATCAGATTTTTTTCTTATTTCATAACAAGTGATAAAAAAGTAATAAATGCCACTATTTTAAGTATATTTTATCATCTTAATGTTAAAAATCCTTGAAAAACTGTAAAACTGTGTCACTAGGGACAGTTGTAAATATAGGTTACAATTATATAGAGCAGGAATGTGTACCATGCCAGTCCATCCAGACATACTTAATGGTTCATTTAATGTTGACCAAGGCACATCTGTCTGCATCAGCTTGGTCCCAATGAAGTATGAGTAGGATGAGGAATGAAAGATAATAAGGGGCCCAAGTGTGGAGAAGAAGTATTAGTAACCGAATGTCTTAGTGTGTATATATATTAAAGTTAAGTCATAATGTATTAAAGAAATAGAGTGACAAACTGCCTCAGAGGAGGTGGAGGAAACCTCTGTGTGAAGAGAGGAGATTGACTAATGTTAGATTTATTCTTTATGTGAAGAGAGGAGATTGACTAACGTTAGATTTCTTCTTTGTGTGAAGTGAGGAGATTGGCTAACGTTAGATTTCTTCTTTGTGTGAAGACAGGAGATTGACTAACGTTAGATTTCTTCTTTGTGTGAAGATTGGAGATAGACTCATGTTAGATTTCTTCTTTGTGTGAAGCCAGGAGATTGACTAATGTTAGATTTCTTCTTTATGTGAAGAGAGGATATTGACTAATGTTAGATTTCTTCTTTATGTGAAGTGAGTAGATTGACTCATGTTAGATTTCTTCTTTGTATGAAGTGAGGAGATTGGCTAACGTTAGATTTCTTCTTTATGTGAAGATAGGAGATTGACTTACGTTAGATTTCTTCTTTATGTGAAGAGAGGAGATTGACTAATGTTAGATTTCTTCTTTATGTGAAGTGAGTAGATTGACTCATGTTAGATTTCTTCTTTGTGTGAAGTGAGGAGATTGGCTAACGTTAGATTTCTTCTTCCTGTGAAGTCAGGAGATTGACTGATGTTAGATTTCTTCTTTATGTGAAGAGAGGAGATTGACTAATGTTAGATTTCTTCTTTATGTGAAGTGAGTAGATTGACTCATGTTAGATTTCTTCTTTGTGTGAAGTGAGGAGATTGGTTAACGTTAGATTTCTTCTTCGTGTGAAGTCAGGAGATTGACTGATGTTAGATTTCTTCTTTATGTGAAGAGAGGAGATTGACTAATGTTAGATTTCTTCTTTATGTGAAGAGAGGAGATTGACTTGCGTTAGATTCCTTCTTTATGTGAAGAGAGGAGATTGACTAACGTTAGATTTCTTCTTTATGTGAAGGGCGGAGATTGACTAACATAAGATTTCTTCTTTATGTGAAGGGCGGAGATTGACTAACGTTAGATTTCTTCTTTATGTGAAGAGAGTAGATTGACTTGCGTGTGATTTCTTCTTTATGTGAAGAGCGGAGATTGACTCAAGTTAGATTTTTTTTTTATGTGAAGAGTGGAGATTGACTAACGTAAGATTTCTTCTTTATGTGAAAACAGGAGATTGACTTACGTTAGATTTCTTCTTTGTGTGAAGAGCGGAGATTGACTCAAGTTAGATTTCTTCTTTATGTGAAGAGAGGAGATTGACTAATGTTAGATTTCTTCTTTGTGTGAAGAGAGGAGATTGACTCATGTTAGATTTTTTCTTTGTGTGAAGATAGGAGATTGACTAATGTTAGATTTCTTCTTTGTGTGAAGATAGGAGATTGACTAATGTTAGATTTCTTCTTTATGTGAAGATAGGAGATTGACTAATGTTAGATTTCTTCTTTGTGTGAAGATAGGAGATTGACTAACATTAGATTTCTTCTTTATGTGAAGACAGGAGATTGACTAATGCTAGATTTCTTCTTTATGTGAAGATAGGAGATTGACTAATGTTAGATTTCTTCTTTGTGTGAAGATAGGAGATTGACTAACATTAGATTTCTTCTTTATGTGAAGACAGGAGATTGACTAATGTTAGATTTCTTCTTTATGTGAAGATAGGAGATTGACTGATGTTAGATTTCTTCTTTATGTGAAGAGAGGAGATTGACTAATGTTAGATTTCTTCTTTATGTGAAGAGAGGAGATTGACTTGCGTTAGATTTCTTCTTTATGTGAAGAGAGGAGATTGACTAACGTTAGATTCCTTCTTTATGTGAAGAGAGGAGATTGACTAACGTTAGATTTCTTCTTTATGTGAAGGGCGGAGATTGACTAGCATAAGATTTCTTCTTTATGTGAAGGGCGGAGATTGACTAACGTTAGATTTCTTCTTTATGTGAAGAGAGTAGATTGACTTGCGTGTGATTTCTTCTTTATGTGAAGAGCGGAGATTGACTCAAGTTAGATTTTTTTTTTATGTGAAGAGTGGAGATTGACTAACGTAAGATCTCTTCTTTATGTGAAAACAGGAGTTTGACTTACGTTAGATTTCTTCTTTGTGTGAAGAGCGGAGATTGACTCAAGTTAGATTTCTTCTTTATGTGAAGATAGGAGATTGACTCATGTTAGATTTCTTCTTTGTGTGAAGAGAGGAGATTGACTCATGTTAGATTTTTTCTTTGTGTGAAGATAGGATATTGACTAATGTTAGATTTCTTCTTTGTGTGAAGATGGGAGATTGACTAATGTTAGATTTCTTCTTTATGTGAAGATAGGAGATTGACTAATGTTAGATTTCTTCTTTGTGTGAAGATAGGAGATTGACTAACATTAGATTTCTTCTTTATGTGAAGACAGGCGATTGACTAATGTTAGATTTCTTCTTTATGTGAAGATAGGAGATTGACTAATGTTAGATTTCTTCTTTGTGTGAAGATAGGAGATTGACTAACATTAGATTTCTTCTTTATGTGAAGACAGGAGATTGACTAATGTTAGATTTCTTCTTTATGTGAAGACAGGAGATTGACTAATGTTAGATTTCTTCTTTATGTGAAGATAGGAGATTGACTAATGTTAGATTTCTTCTTTATGTGAAGAGAAGAGATTGACTCATGTTAGATTTCTTCTTTATGTGAAGATAGGAGATTGACTAATGTTAGATTTCTTCTTTGTGTGAAGATAGGAGATTGACTAACATTAGATTTCTTCTTTATGTGAAGACAGGAGATTGACTCAAGTTAGATTTCTTCTTTATGTGAAGATAGGAGATTGACTCATGTTAGATTTCTTCTTTGTGTGAAGAGAGGAGATTGACTCATGTTAGATTTTTTCTTTGTGTGAAGATAGGAGATTGACTAATGTTAGATTTCTTCTTTGTGTGAAGATAGGAGATTGACTAATGTTAGATTTCTTCTTTATGTGAAGATAGGAGATTGACTAATGTTAGATTTCTTCTTTGTGTGAAGATAGGAGATTGACTAACATTAGATTTCTTCTTTATGTGAAGACAGGAGATTGACTAATGTTAGATTTCTTCTTTATGTGAAGATAGGAGATTGACTAATGTTAGATTTCTTCTTTGTGTGAAGATAGGAGATTGACTAACATTAGATTTCTTCTTTATGTGAAGACAGGAGATTGACTAATGTTAGATTTCTTCTTTATGTGAAGATAGGAGATTGACTGATGTTAGATTTCTTCTTTATGTGAAGAGAGGAGATTGACTAATGTTAGATTTCTTCTTTATGTGAAGAGAGGAGATTGACTTGCGTTAGATTTCTTCTTTATGTGAAGAGAGGAGATTGACTAACGTTAGATTCCTTCTTTATGTGAAGAGAGGAGATTGACTAACGTTAGATTTCTTCTTTATGTGAAGGGCGGAGATTGACTAACATAAGATTTCTTCTTTATGTGAAGGGCGGAGATTGACTAACGTTAGATTTCTTCTTTATGCGAAGAGAGTAGATTGACTTGCGTGTGATTTCTTCTTTATGTGAAGAGCGGAGATTGACTCAAGTTAGATTTTTTTTTTATGTGAAGAGTGGAGATTGACTAACGTAAGATTTCTTCTTTATGTGAAAACAGGAGATTGACTTACGTTAGATTTCTTCTTTATGTGAAGAGCGGAGATTGACTCAAGTTAGATTTCTTCTTTATGTGAAGATAGGAGATTGACTCATGTTAGATTTCTTCTTTGTGTGAAGAGAGGAGATTGACTCATGTTAGATTTTTTCTTTGTGTGAAGATAGGAGATTGACTAATGTTAGATTTCTTCTTTGTGTGAAGATAGGAGATTGACTAATGTTAGATTTCTTCTTTATGTGAAGATAGGAGATTGACTAATGTTAGATTTCTTCTTTGTGTGAAGATAGGAGATTGACTAACATTAGATTTCTTCTTTATGTGAAGACAGGAGATTGACTAATGCTAGATTTCTTCTTTATGTGAAGATAGGAGATTGACTAATGTTAGATTTCTTCTTTGTGTGAAGATAGGAGATTGACTAACATTAGATTTCTTCTTTATGTGAAGACAGGAGATTGACTAATGTTAGATTTCTTCTTTATGTGAAGACAGGAGATTGACTAATGTTAGATTTCTTCTTTATGTGAAGATAGGAGATTGACTAATGTTAGATTTCTTCTTTATGTGAAGAGAAGAGATTGACATAGGTTCCACATTGTGGAGAAAGATATTTGTAGCCAAATAGCAGTTCTAATTATAGAGCTCAGTATTAACTACATGCCTCACTGTTTTCAACCTTATTATAAAAAAAAAACATTCTGTATGTTGGAACCATTGAGACACCCTATGAACAGCTGATTTTTATTAACATAGATTGTTTTCAACCTTATTATAAATAAAAACCATTCTGTATGTTGGAACCATTGAGACACCCTATAAACAGCTGATTTTTATTAACATAGATAATATTTTCATTAGAACATCAGAAGACATAAAAATGGTCATAAATAAATCCAAGTTCTCTTGTTTACATGACTATCATGTATTATACTATAGACTTACAAAAACCTAATTTAAATCATCTACAAATAAGGAAACACTCTATCAAGTGATGTCTGACAGAACTGAAAAATTTATTCTTTGCATCATTCAGAAAATATATACATGCATGCAAAATAGAGGTAAAATGATTCACCGAAGGTTCAATGATTCTCTGTATTTTTCTGTGGTTTTTTTTTTTCGATTCTTTTGACCCTGATTTCTGTTCAGTGTGGATCTGGAACAATTTTGCCAATGAACTTGTGTGTTATAAAATAAGTGCCCCATTGAAATTGTATCTTCCCTCGGATACACAGCCTGAATCCTGAGCTCGCTTTGGAAGGTGACTCAAGCAAACAAGTTGCCTTATCATAGACAGACTTCATCCATGTTCATCATATTAAAAGTGAAGTTAAGCCACACTGTCTTTTTGAACAGTTATCCTATGTGGCCTTTCAATTTATTCCCATTTTGGTGAGAAATCAACGTTTTTTGTCATAGCGTCATGTTTATCATGTTACACGCAGTTGATTAAACAAAGGGGAATAATAAATATTGTAAGCTGGTTCATGTCTGACTTTACTTTCTAAATAAAGTGTTATTAGAAAGTTGAAGCTGAAATCAGTTCAAAGCTAAAGAAAATATTAATTCTTTTCTGACTGCATATGAACTTAGTGCCAGAGATTGCAAATACGATGCTGCTTAAGTACATGTATTAAAACGAGCATCGCAATAAAAATTAATAATTCTAATATGATTTGCATATTTAGAAATACGTTTATTTGATTGGTCTAGATTACTTCCGGTTGAGGTTTTTAAAGAAATATATTTTTTGATAAATGATGTTGACTCCATTTATTTTAGGATAAACGACGTTGACCGAACTATTTTTAGCGTAACCAATGTAAACAAAGATGGCGGCTTTCAATATCGAAAGTAGCGATCAACTTACAAATTATTTGTTTGATGAATTATCAGTAATGATTTGTTAAATTTAAAACTTTCCTTGTGTTCGATACAAAAAATAAGGTTACAGATTGATGTTTATTAAAATCAGAAAATGGTTTATGGAAATAATCGTACGTTCAAAAATAAACAAAATATTCATACGTTCAGTCAATCCCGCTACCAAATACACAAGAAATATGAAGTTGAGAAACACGTTAGATAAATTAATTTCTTAATGCAATTTTAAAGAATTATAAGGATTAAACACCGTTTTCAATGGATTTATCGGTATATCAACAAGACCAACTCACTCACAAACATATCATAAAAGTCCTTCGATTGATTGGATGTCTGCTTTACGTCTAGCGAGCAGTATTTCAGCTATATAAAAGTTAACAAACAATAAATCAACAGAAAATGGTGGTGGGATGGGTCACAGGGAATACAATTTTGACTGCCACTAGAAAAGTATGCAGTTTTGGGTAGGGGCAGAAAATCTAGCCTGTTGTAGCGGCTACAATGAGCCTACTCTTTTTCTAAATCTACAAAAGGGGTCTCTATCGTGCAAGGAGTGTGGCACTCTCCAAACACGTTACCCACTACAGTCAGCGGTCAGGCTTTCCGTATTATGACCTGACAACCCCCCAAAGAGAGGGTCCCCCCTATCCCCCATCCGGGTACACACTAGGCTGCTCTGTGGGTCAAGCACTGGGAACCCTCCCAGTACCTATCTATTGAAAACAGCATTTCGGTCATAAACTGGCTGTTCCGTCAATGTTACTAACAATATATTGCAATGGATAATTAAAGCACCGGCCACTATTTATAAGATCAATAGCTTTTCAGTGGGAGTTACAGTTTTGTAATTGGAACAGACCGTCAAAACATGCCCTCTTCATCGCATGTTGCTCATACATAAATCATTTTTAACCACAGTTGTGAAGCTACACCCCCTGAAACGTAAAACGTTCTCGTTAAACGGACGAACCAAAAACGACATACGAACGGACGAAGAACGAACGAACGCTCTTATCGTCCAGACGATCCATTTAAAAATTAACCAATCAGAGACAAACTATACGCTTCAATCGTTCGTATGTGGGAAAACGAACCTATATCGTGCTTTGTAAAAATCAAGAAACGTTCGGTCATTTTAAATAAAATCTTGAGAATCAAGCTGGTTATAGTAAACAAATAAAAAATTGAAAAGGAATAAATAATAAAATAATAATACTTTATTTTCATTAAATCATCATTTAAATGATTTGTGACAGCTCAAACAGGTAATACACACATAAAAAACGTGACAACATAACAAGCCTACGAGAAAATTTGTGGGGTTGAGTATTTTTATTAAATATTCATGTTTGTGATTTGTGCTAAACATGGAAATGTTTTAATAATGGACCTATAAATATTTTTTATCACACTGTAAAAAGAAACGAGCTTAATCGTCCATTTTATTTTGATTACTAACAGTAATTATTACACATTCCTGAGGAAGCTTTTATAATTAATCTTTCTTGCATATAATGAAATGTACTAATCCAACTGTATATTTATTATGTGTTATATATTTGTTAAACCTTTTAGTTTCATATAAATTAAGGGGTAATTTATTACAAAAATTCTCTATTGGAAAATGTTCATCAAGGTGGTGTTCAAATAACACATTTAAAATCACATTTGTAATATCACTCCGGAGACCTTTGCAAGAATATTAAAAACCATATTTAACATAAAAAAAACTACTGAGACCTTCGAGATATAATTAAAAACTAAATTAAACATATAAAATCACTCCTGATACATAAGAAATGCAATCAAAAACCATAATACAAATATAAAATAAATCCTGAGACCTTATCTATGCAGTTAAAAACCATATAACACATACAATTTCACTACTGAGACCTTAGCAATACAATTAAAAACCATATTTCACATACAAAATCACTCCTGAGACCTTAGCAATACAATTAAAAACCATATTACACATATAAAATCAGTCCTGAGACCCTAGCAATAAAATTAAAAACCATATTTCACAAACAAAATCACTCCTGAGACCCTAGCAATACAATTAAAAACTATATTTCTCATGACCCCTGAGACCTTTGCGATACAATTAAAAACCATATTTCAAAAATAAAATCACTCCTGAGACCTTTGCGATACAATTGAAAACCATATTACACATATAAAATCACTCCTCAGACCTTTGCGATACAATTAAAAACCATATTACATATATAAAATCACTCCTAAGACCCTAGCATTACAATTAAAAACCATGTTTCACATGCAAAATCACTCCTAAGACCTTTGCGATACAATTAAAACCAATATTTCACATACAAAATCACTCCTGAGACCTTTGTGATACAATTAAAAACCATATTACACATATTAAATCACTCCTCAGACCTTTGTGATACAATTAAGAACCATATTACATATATAAAATCACTCCTGAGATCCTAGCAATACAATTAAAAACCATATTTTACATACAAAATCATTCCTAAGACCCTAGCAATACAATTACAAACTATATTACACATATTAAGTCACTCCTAACACCTTTGCGATACAATTAAAAACCATATTACATATATAAAATCACTCCTGAGACCATAGCAATACAATTAAAAACCATATTTCACATGAAAAATCACTCCTGAGACTTTTGCAATACAATTAAAAACCATATTTCACATATAAAATCACTCCTAAGACCCTAGCAATACAATTACAAACTATATTACACATATAAAGTCACTCCTGAGAACTTTGCGATACAATTAAAAACCATATTTCACATATAAAATCACTCCTAAGACCTTTGCGCTACAATTAAAAACCATATTACACATATAAAATCACTCCTCAGACCTTTGCCATACAATTAAAAACCATATTACATATATAAAATCACTCCCGAGACCCTAGCAATACAATTAAAAACCATATTTTACATGCAAAATCACTCCTGAGACCTTTGCGATACAATTAAAACCAATATTTCACATACAAAATCACTCCTGAGACCTTTGCGCTACAATTAAAAACCATATTACACATATAAAATCACTCCTCAGACCTTTGCCATACAATTAAAAACCATATTACATATATAAAATCACTCCCGAGACCCTAGCAATACAATTAAAAACCATATTTTACATGCAAAATCACTCCTGAGACCTTTGCGATACAATTAAAACCAATATTTCACATACAAAATCACTCCTGAGACCCTAGCAATACAATTAAAAACCATATTTCACATACAAAATCACTCCTGAGACCCAGCTATACAATTAAAAACTTTATTACACATATAAAATCACTCGTGAGACCTTTGCGATACAATTAAAAACCATATTTCCCATACAAAATCACTCCTGAGACCTTACAAGATGCAATATTAAACCATAGCATACTATAATTAACTTCTTTGACCTAACTAAGAGATGCTAAATCAGTCGTGAGACATTATATATGCAATTTAAAACCTATATGAAATGTCTGTATTTCCAAACAAATATTGTGCCATCAAATTAAGATTTTATGCAAGATTATTCAGTTTTATTAAGTTTGCTGTAAACAGATATTCAGTTTTTGTATCAAACGAAGACAATGTAGGGATGTTCAAAAACTTTAGGATAAAACATACATTTTTAAAAGGTTTTAGGTACTAAAATAGAAAAATTTCATATGTGTTTATAAAATTTGGAGAGTGTTCAAATAAATCATATTTATTTGTACAACCTGAATATTGTAGATTTACATATAACAAAGTAGACGAAGAAAGTATTTCAAATTGTTTATATTTATATTTAATTTAAAACATGTTCATGGTTTTAATAAATTCATAGTTTTAAAATAAATACAATTTATTTGACATTTTAATGTTCAGGTTATTTTAATTTGATAACAGAATGTAGTATTTTCTATCAGACTAACAAAGTGTAAAATATTTTCTTTTGCGAATGCTGACGAACGAATGAACCTTTATTTTTACCTGTACTGCGCATGCGGACGAACGAACGAACGGGTTTTATTTACTTGTTTTGCGCATGCGGACGAACGAACGAACGTACGGATGGACGAACGGAAAACGATATACGAACGAACGGAAAACGAAATACGAACGCATAAATGGGAACGTTTTACGTTTCAGGGAGTGTATTGAAGCATGTCATATTAGAATTTTAGTTCTACCCTATTTCTAATTCATTCAACTTGTGTACTAATGACAAACAAACAGTTATTTTGTTTAACAGTTGTGTAGCAGTTGATTATTTTTCATTGTAATGTTGAATATATATAGAAATGTTTGTTATAAGAAGACTGGTAAGCTAATCATACTGTTCTGGTCATTTGATGGTACTATATCCCTCTTAAACAATGGAAAGTGGCTGATCCCTCTAATTCTGAGCTAGCATGAGCCCTGCCCTTTGAACAGAATGGTAAACATAGTAGCTGTTGGGCTAGATGACAAACTAAGATAATAAGGATGGAAATGTTTTGCTTCCCATGAAAATGAATTGTATTGAAATATATTGTATCATTACCCTTTTATCATGATACATATCGTATCGTGGGTAGGTGTATTGTTATGGCCCAAATGCAAAATCTTGTTCCCTTTACCTCATATAGTGAGACTATGAATTTATAAGAGCATATGTATGTATTTTTTCCAGTAGGCTGTTCTAGACTGTCAGGATACAATTCCAGATTTTATGGGATGATGGAAATGCCAGTCAGACACTCCTTCCTTCCTCTGTAATCTGCTTCTGGCATCTTAAAAAAGTGTGAGGCAGGCTGCATGTTTTTTAATTCTTCATTTTGTTTGACTAGTGTTTAATGCCACTTTCAGCAATTTTTCAAGTTATATCATGGTTTCCAGTATTTATTGGGGTAGAAAGCCTAAAGTACGCAGGGAAAATCCCTGACCTTTGATACTTCGATACTTGCATTGTCAAGTAAGATTGGAGTCAAGTACACCCTGTCTTCAGTGAGACTCAAAAATGCAACATCTTGAATTCATGATAATATGTGTATATTTTCACAATTTTTCAGGAGAAATCTTGTGCTATCTTGCAGCCAAGGATCTGCCTTGGTTTAACACTGATTTTTGAGGACATACATTTAATACAATTTCTGTTCCTACATGTTTTTACCTTGACAGTGTTTTCACATTCCACATGATGGTTCGAACCCCCTGTACTGTTAAGGTTCAACCTTATGTTTAAGATTTTTTCAAAAGGATATGTCACAGATTAATCCTTTTTTCCAAGCAGACTGAAGGATGTCATGAGGATTAAATTGTTTTGTTTGTTTGAATACTGTTTAATGCCACTTTCAGCAATTTTTCAGCTATATCATATGGCATTTAGTTTTTATTGGGGGAGGAAGCCGGAGTACCCAGAGAGAACCCCTTACCTGCGGTAGGAAAACTGGCAATCCTTGTCAATTAAGATTGGAGTCGAATACACCTTGACTGCAGTGAGAATCGAACCCGCAATCTCAGTGTAGACGAACTACCTTAACCACTCGGCCACCGAGGCCCCGAGGATTTTTATACTTTTTCCTCTAAAAGATACATGGTGGATATTAGTATGAGGGGGTTTATATTCCGGAAAGTATAGTAACTCCTTTATAACACACAAAAACTAAACAATTTAAGTGCTTTACTGTTAATGATCCTACTTTCATGCATTTAGATAATTTTTTTTCTTTCTTTGCAGAGAATTGCTGGAGATCACACATGTAAATGATAAGATGTTTTTCAAGTTACATGGTTTTATCACAAATGCTAACTACTCCATGAAGAAATGCATTTTTCTGCTTTTCATAAATCGTAAGTACGTTTACAACATTGGCTACCATCATTTATGGTTGTCTTCAAATTTTTTTTTTCACAAAACATCGCCTGTAACTTCTCAAACATAAACAAGCAAATTATCAAAATTAGCAACAACATGAACTTCTACCTTTTGTTGAACTACACATAGACAGATTTTTTTTTTTTTTTTTTTTTTTTTTTGTTTGTTTAATATGTTGTTTGGTGAAATGTCATCAAACAATTTTGGTGGGCAATCTCTAGTACATGTGTACTAAATATTTAATGGATGGACTGTCAAAAAAGGTAGTAGACAGACTTCCATAAGTAGCAGCTAAAGAAAATGTATGGTCAACGAAGTAACTAAATGGACAATTTGGGCCACACCTAAAAATAAATTTGTTTGCCCTTCCCTGAGCCTGGCAGTGGGAGGGAAAATATGGTATCTATTTTGTGGTATCAACTCCCTTCTACATATTTCAACCAAAATCTAAGAAAATACATAGAAATATTGCACATGTATTGAATAAAATATACTTATTCAAGGATTATTTTTCCCCTATCCCCCTAAATTTGCAGACTTAGAAACTTTCCCTTTTTCAGCACATTTGCAAAAGACTGTACCTATTTTGTGTAATCAACTCCTCCTACAGTTATAAGAAAGATTGCACATATATTTAAGCTGTGAACCTGCTATTATGAAATTGATTCAGATTTGTTTTTCTTATTTTTCCAGACATTGGGACAATTGCAGACGGTTATACAGTAAGTTTTTAGCTATATCATGGTTTCCATGTTTGATTGGGGGAGGAAGCCTGATTGTCCGGAGAAAACCTGACCTTCGCAAGGCAAACTAGCAATAGCTAAAAAATCCTAACCTTTGCTAGGAAAACTGGCAATAGCTTAAAACCTCTGACCTTCCATAGGACAACTGGACAGCTTAACAACCCGACCTTTGCTAGGGAAATTGGCAATAGCTTAGAACCTCCAACCTTTGCTAGAAAAACTCGACCTTCACTAGGAAGACTGACGATAGCTTAAAAAACCCAACCTTTGCTAGGAAAACTGGCAAAAGCATAAAAACCCCCAGACCTTCATTTGGAAACTTGCAATACCTTAGAATCCCTGACCTTCACTAGGAAAACTGGCAATGGCATAAAACCCCTGACCTTCACTAGGAAAACTGGCAATGGCATAAAAACCTGACCTTTGCTAGGAAGACTGGCAATGGCATAAAACCCCTGACCTTCACTAGGAAAACTGGCAATGGCATAAAACCCCGACCTTTGCTAGGAAAACTGGCAATGGCATAAAAACCCTGACCTGGATAGGAAAACTGGCAATGGTATAAAAACCAAGACCTTTGCTAGGAAAACTGGCAATGGCTTAAAACCCCTGACCTTCACTAGGAAAACTGGCAATGGCATAACAACCCGACCTTTGCTAGGAAAACTGGCAATGGCATAAAACCCCTGACCTTGGCTAGGAAAACTGGCAATGGTATAAAAACCAAGACCTTTGCTAGGAAAACTGGCAATGGCTTAAAACCCCTGACCTTCACTAGGAAAACTGGCAATAGCTTAAAACCCCTTACCTTTGCTAGGAAAACTGGCAATAGCTTAAAACCCCTTACCTTTGCTAGGAAAACTGGCAATAGCATAAAACCCCTGACCTTCACTAGGAAAACTGGCAATGGCATAAAAACCCGACCTTTGGTAGGAAAACTGGCAATGGCATTAAACCCCTGACCTTGGCTAGGAAAACTGGCAATGGTATAAAAACCAAGACCTTTGCTAGGAAAACTGGCAATAGCTTAAAACCCCTGACCTTCACTAGGAAAACTGGCAATGGCATAAAACCCCTGACCTTCACTAGGAAAACTGGCAATGGCATAAAAACCCTGACCTTCACTAGGAAAACTGGCAATAGCTTAAAACCCCTGATCTTGTCTAGGAAAACTGGCAATGGCATAAAAACCTTGACCTTCACTAGGAAAACTGGCAATAGCTTAAAAAACCTCTGTCCTTTGCTAGGAAAACTGGCAATGGCATAAAACCCCTGACCTTCACTAGGAAAACTGGCAATAGGTTGAAAGCCCTGACCTTTTCTAGAAAAGCTGGCAATGGCATAAAAACCCCTGACCTTCACTAGGAAAACTGGCAATAGCTTAAAACCCCTTACCTTTGCTAGGAAAACTGGCAATGGCATAAAAACCCTGACCTTCGCTAGGAAAACTGGCAATAGCTTAAAACCCCTTACCTTTGCTAGGAAAACTGGCAATGGCATAAAAATCCTGACCTTCATTAGTAAAACTGGCAATAGGTTGAAAGCCCTGACCTTTGCTAGGAAAACTGGCAATAGCTTAAAACACCCAACCATTGCTAGAAAAACTTGCAATAGCTAAAAACCCTCAACCTTTGCTTGGAAAGCTGGCAATTTCTTAAACCCTGAACTTCGCTAGGAAAACTGCAATAGCTTAAAAACCCTGACCTTCCATAGGAAAACTGGACATAGGTAAAAAAAAAAAAACCAACCGTCGCTAGGACAACTGGCAATAGCTGAAAACCCCCAACCTTCACTAGAAAAGCTAGCAATTGCTTAAAATCCAGACCTTTGCTAGGAAAACTGTATATACCTTAAAAACCCCACCTTCGCTAGGAAGACTGACAATAGCTTAAAAACCCTGACCTTTGCTCGGAAAATTGGCAATAGCTTGAGTTAAGCACACCCTGCCTCAATTGAGAATGGAAAGGCAACATCGATGTTGATAGATCACATGATCAATAGTAGATGATTAATTTTCTTAACCCAATGAGGCCTTCATTTGCAGAAAAGAGTACCCATTTGTGTAATCAACTACTCTGACAGCTTTAAATCCTTTTCTGTGTAAAATGGATTTGAAAAAAAAATTATTGCTTATGTAATTTCATTTTGTTTGTGGTTTTAAATTATTTCTTTACCGTCTAATTCAGGGATCAGAAAATTTTTTCTGAGTATTTAGTCTTTTTTTTTCACTGCAGAATTTAAGATATTGACTGTTAGTTGAACTTGATATCTGCTGAGGGATTGTAACATTTACACAATATCCACCTTGCAAAAAAGTATTTAACAGTGTAATAGCAGACATGGTTTTATTGAAGAAAATCTACCAACATTATAAGCAAAAGTAGTTTGTTGGAAGATATTGACTTTATACAATTAATTCAGTGACCACTCTATTTATCAAGTTGAAATTTATACAATTATTATTTATAATTTATTTTATTATACAATAATTAAATTTCAATAAAATTTAATGGACATTGCTTTGCACCGAATTTACCTCGCGAACTAATTTACGAGTCACAATAGCACATGCATATCAATTTGACCACACGTTTTCATTAAGTTTATAATAGAATTATTACATGTATAAAATCTCCACCTTTATTGTTATCTACTAGGTTCTATGGAAATAAAAAATTTATTCCATAATTAGATCATCACTGGTTGGCCTGATTACATAATCTCAGGGTGTGTGAAAAATTAGTTAATAAGTAATGGGGGATAGCCTTGGCTTGATTTCATAACAAATATGCTACCTTTAGCTCAAATTAAAGGTACTAAAATTATTTATTTATTTATTTATTTATTTATTTATTTATTTATTTATTTATTTATTTATTTATTTATTTATTTATTTATTTGTTTGTTTGTTTGTTTGTTTGTTTGTTTGTTTGTTTACAACAGTTTTTGGACCCTAGCTCCCATTGTTTATTGCATATTTCCGTCTTGTGTAGTGTTGTTTGTTATTTCCTTTTGAAAAACATAATGGTTTACCTATTTTGAGAGTGCCACACTCATTTGGCATTAAAGATTTTTGTTTTTGTTCATGACAAGCTCAGTTGGCTTGTTTACTTTTATTTTTAGGGTCGCACCACTTAGTGGAGGAGGCCCTATAAATATAGTGATCAGACTGCATGTCCGTCTGTCCGAAACTAATATGGCTATAACTGGCTATAACTTTTTTATCGTTTGAGGTAGGCTATTGATATCTGGGATGCGATTAGAAAATATCAGGGGGATGTGACACTTACCATGATTGATTACCTTTGACCTTGACCTCAATGTTGGCGGGGCCCACAGAGATGGAAACCATCTCACTGATATCTAGTTGGCAGTTGGTGGGGTCCATCTCACTGATATCTAGTTGGCAGTTGGTGGGGTCCATCTCACTGATATCTAGTTGGCAGTTGGTGGGGTCCATCTCACTGATATCTAGTTGGCAGTTGGTGGGGTCCATCTCACTGATATCTAGTTGGCAGTTGGTGGGGTCCATCTCACTGATATCTAGTTGGCAGTTGGTGGGGTCCATTTCACTGATATCTAGTTGGCATTAGTTCTGTGGTATATTTGTTATGTAAAAATGGCTGAAAAACCAACATTTATGTTGAATACATAACATATATCACTTATATATAATTGTGTATTTGTTATTTTTCTTTTTCACAGCTTATTTATGCAAAACATACATTCAGTAAACTTACAAATAAACTGTTTTAAATGCAAGACCTGAATTATTATGTAAAACAATGAACTAGGGACGATACTAACATACACATCTGCTGTAATGACATTAAATGTATGTGAAATAATACACCACAAACTAACACAAATATTTATAGTCAAAATACAATGACCTGTCAGGTGTTTTCTACCTATTGCTCAACCAGTTTCAAAAATAGAAATCCGCTTCAATCTGTTTTTGTTAAAGCTCTTAGTCAGAAAGAGCTGGACATTTAAATTGCATTTATTTTATTCATGTGTGACTCAGGTGAAATAAATCTTTTAACTTGATTCTCTTACATTGTACCCTATGACAATATTCTAAGTAAGAATTTTATTTTCCTGGGGGCCTCGGTGGCCGAGTGGTCAAGGTAGTTCGTCTACTATTGACCACGTGGTCTGTCAACACTGAGATTGCAGGTTCGATTCTCACTGCAGGCAGGGTGTACTCGACTCCAATCTTAATTGACAAGGATTGCCAGTTTTCCTACCGCAGGTCGGGGGTTTTCTCCGGGTACTCCAGCTTCCTCCCCCAATAAAAACTGGATGCCATGATATAGCTGAAAAATTGCTGAAAGTGGCGTTAAACACCATCAAACAAAACAAACAAACTTACTTATTTTCCTGAGTCATGCTTGAGTAGCTGCAATTTAAATGTCCCAGTGATTACTGATGAAGAGCTTACAGAAAACAGATTGAAGCAGTTTTCTAAACAGCTGTTATCTGTATTTCGAACTGATTGACCAATAGGTAAAAAATACCTGACAGGTCATTGTATTTTGATTATAAATAATCAAAAAGCTAGTGAAAAAAACACTATTTTCCCATAGGTACAAACACATTCGGAATTTTCAGATGAAACCACAGGTTTAATTTAAACAAAGTTTAGTACCGATTATCCTCAGTAGTCCCTTAATAAAACTGTATTGTTATCCCTCTAACTAATAAAGCTACAAACAGTTTTCATCGCTTTGATTTCATCTTGAATCTCACTAAATTTTATTAATTCCAATAACTGTTGATTGCATGGATAGAGAGTTTCAACAGTGGCTGCATCTGCAAGTGGTGGTGGGGAAAAAAGGGGCATTTGGGGAGGTTAATAATTTATGTTAAGTGCGCTAAAGTTATAGTAAGTGATGTATTCGGAGACTGGCATGTTATTTCCACTTTAAAGATCCTTTTGTAGATTGGTCAAAATTAGATTAGCCCGCATTGTACAAAAAGGCTATAGTTCCCACTGTCATTCTCAACAAAGTACTGTTCCAAATGTAGTCAAAATTGTCAGTGCATTTGTATCTTTTAAAATTATTTATTGTATTTCAATTTTTTTCTAAAGTAGGTGAAATGCTGATATTATGCAACCAACAACCAACCAAATAGAATTTCAGCTAAATTCTGGTGATAATGAGCGATTCATACATTGCATTTGTCAAAAGTTGTAGTATTTTTGACATCATTTGCTTCAATTTTCATTGGGAATGAAGTCAGGATAACTGTCAGTTCTTGTCAATTAAGGTTGGAGGCATACACACAGCTCACAAATTAGGGTTCAAACTCTAATCACCAGGGTTGACAGGTAGTTTTAGCTTTTTGAAACTGTAGGAATCCAATGTTGATATTTGTAAAAACTTGTATCAAGTTCTCTCTTTTGTATTAATTTTTTTTCTTTTTTTTTTTACAAAAATTAATATTTTAATAAAAAAAAGTGAAAGTATTTATAAATTAACAAAATGATATGTGTTATATGTAGAATACATCATGAGTGAACTGTTTATCCTGCAACCCTCATGTTTGCTGTACAATAACCATACACAAATAAAATATTACTGAATGGGTTAGTATCAGAATAGATAATGGTTACTGAATGGGTTTGTATCAGAATAGATAATGGTTACTGAATGGGTTAGTATCAGAATAGATAATGGTTACTGAATGGGTTGGTATCAGAATAGATAATGTTTACTGAATGGGTTAGTATCAGAATAGATAATGGTTACTGAATGGGTTAGTATCAGAATAGATAATGGTTACTGAATGGGTTAGTATCAGAATAGATACTGGTTACTGAATGGGTTGGTATCAGAATAGATAATGGTTACTGAATGGGTTGGTATCAGAATAGATACTGGTTACTGAATGGGTTAGTATCAGAATAGATACTGGTTACTGAATGGGTTGGTATCAGAATAGATAATGGTTACTGAATGGGTTGGTATCAGAATAGATAATGGTTACTGAATGGGTTAGTATCAGAATAGATACTTGTTACTGAATGGGTTAGTATCAGAATAGATACTGGTTACTGAATGGGTTGGTATCAGAATAGATACTGGTTACTGAATGGGTTGGTATCAGAATAGATAATGGTTACTGAATGGGTTAGTATCATAATAGATAATGGTTACTGAATGGGTTGGTATCAGAATAGATAATGGTTACTGAATGGGTTAGTATCAGAATAGATAATGGTTACTGAATGGGTTAGTATCATAATAGATAATGGTTACTGAATGGGTTAGTATCAGAATAGATAATGGTTACTGAATGGGTTAGTATCAGAATAGATAATGGTTACTGAATGGGTTTGTATCAGAATAGATAATGTTTACTGAATGGGTTAGTATCAGAATAGATAATGGTTACTAAATGGGTTAGTATCAGAATAGATAATGGTTACTGAATGGGTTGGTATCAGAATAGATACTGGTTACTGAATGGGTTGGTATCAGAATAGATAATGGTTACTGAATGGGTTAGTATCATAATAGATACTGGTTACTGAATGGGTTGGTATCAGAATAGATACTGGTTACTGAATGGGGTAGTATCAGAATAGATAATGTTTACTGAATGGGTTAGTATCAGAATAGATAATGGTTACTGAATGGGTTTGTATCAGAATAGATATGGGTTAGTATCAGAATAGATAATGGTTACTGAATGGGTTGGTATCAGAATAGATACTGGTTACTGAATGGGTTTGTATCAGAATAGATAATGTTTACTGAATGGGTTAGTATCAGAATAGATAATGGTTACTAAATGGGTTAGTATCAGAATAGATAATGGTTACTGAATGGGTTGGTATCAGAATAGATACTGGTTACTGAATGGGTTGGTATCAGAATAGATAATGGTTACTGAATGGGTTAGTATCATAATAGATACTGGTTACTGAATGGGTTGGTATCAGAATAGATACTGGTTACTGAATGGGGTAGTATCAGAATAGATAATGGTTACTGAATGGGTTAGTATCAGAATAGATAATGTTTACTGAATGGGTTAGTATCAGAATAGATAATGGTTACTGAATGGGTTTGTATCAGAATAGATAATGGTTACTGAATGGGTTAGTATCATAATAGATAATGGTTACTGAATGGGTTGGTATCAGAATAGATAATGGTTACTGAATGGGTTTGTATCAGAATAGATAATGGTTACTGAATGGGTTTGTATCAGAATAGATAATGGTTACTGAATGGGTTAGTATCAGAATAGATACTGGTTACTGAATGGGTTAGTATCAGAATAGATCATGGTTACTAAATGGGTTAGTATCAGAATAGATAATGTTTACTGAATGGGTTAGTATCAGAATAGATAATGGTTACTGAATGGGTTAGTATCAGAATAGATCATGGTTACTGAATGGGTTAGTATCAGAATAGATCATGGTTACTGAATGGGTTAGTATCAGAATAGATCATGGTTACTGAATGGGTTAGTATCAGAATAGATCATGGTTACTGAATGGGTTAGTATCAGAATAGATCATGGTTACTGATTGGGTTAGTATCAGAATAGATAATGGTTACTGAATGGGTTAGTATCATAATAGATAATGGTTACTGAATGGGTTAGTATCAGAATAGATAATGGTTACTGAATGGGTTAGTATCAGAATAGATAATGGTTACTGAATGGGTTAGTATCAGAATAGATAATCATTATTGAATGTATGAGTATCAGAATAAATACTTGTTACTGAATTGGTTAGTATCAGAATAGATGCTCATTACTGAATGGGTTAGTATCAGAATAGATACTTGTTACTGAATGGGTTAGTATCAGAATAGATAATCATTATTGAATGGATGAGTATCAGAATAAATACTCATTACTGAATGGGTTAGTATCAGAATAGATGCTCATTACTGAATGGGTTAGTATCAGAATAAATACTTGTTACTGAATGGGTTAGTATCAGAATAGATGCTCATTACTGAATGGGTTAGTATCAGAATAGATGCTCATTACTAAATGAGTTAGTATCAGAATAGATGTTCTTTACTGAATGGGTTTGTTTGAGAATATATGCTCATTACTGAATGGATAAGTATCAGAATAGATAATCATTATTGAATGGAAGAGTTTCAGAATAAATACTCGTTACTGAATGGGTTAGTATCAGAATAGATGCTCATTACTGAATGGGTTAGTATCAGAATAAATACTCATTACTGAATGGGTTAGTATCAGAATAGATGCTCATTACTGAATGGGTTAGTATCAGAATAGATGCTCATTACTAAATGAGTTAGTATCAGAATAGATGCTCTTTACTGAATGGGTTTGTTTGAGAATATATGCTCATTACTGAATGGATAAGTATCAGAATAGATAATCATTATTGAATGGAAGAGTTTCAGAATAAATACTCGTTACTGAATGGGTTAGTATCAGAATAGATGCTCATTACTGAATGGGTTAGTATCATAATAGATAATCATTATTGAATGGAAGAGTTTCAGAATAAATACTCGTTACTGAATGGGTTAGTATCAGAATAGATGCTCATTACTGAATGGGTTAGTATCAGAATAGATGCTCATTACTTAATGGGTTAGTATCAGAATAGATGCTCATTACTAAATGAGTTAGTATCAGAATAGATGCTCTTTACTGAATGGGTTTGTTTGAGAATATATGCTCATTACTGAATGGATAAGTATCAGAATAAATACTCGTTACTGAATGGGTTAGTATCAGAATTGATTGGTTGTTAAGTGGATCATTCTTGCAAATGCTTATTTTGTATGAGTAATATATGCATAGATCAAAAGGTTAATAGACAAAGGTCATTTTAGTTCTTCAAGGTCCTATGCTGGGACCATACTGGGAGGGTTCCCAGTGCTCGACCCACAGAGCAGCCCAGTGCATCCCCATGTTGCAGATAAGGCAGATCATCTAGTTGGGTGTTGTCAGGTCATAATACAGAAAGCCTGGCAGCAGACTGTAATAGGTAATATGTTTTCAAAGTGCCATGCTCCTTACACGATAAACACCCCTTTTGTAGATTTTGAAAAAGAATTGTAGCAGCTACAAAAGGCTCAATTTTCTGCCTCTACCCAAAACTCCATACTTTTCCAGTGGCAGTCTGAATTGTTCCCTGTGTCCTATCCCACCCCTTTTTTCTGTTGATTAATTGTTTGTTAACTTGTTCTCTCGCTGGACGTAAAACAAATATTCAATCAATCAAACAAGGTCCTATGTCATGACCTTTCCTATTTTAAATGATATTTAACTAGTTTTTCTTTCAATTTGTTAATTTCTGAAGACAAATTACTTTTTTTTCAGATGGTTATATTCAAACATATTTTATGCATAAAGTGGAAAGCCTTTAAATCATTCTATAGAATGATCAAACTTATATATTTGTAATATTTATTTTTAAAGGACTTAATGCATATCAGGTCTCTATTTATTAATTATGCCATTATTATATTACCTTTAAGTGCATTGACATCAATTTCAGCCATAAGAATTGATTTTGACTTTTTGTGATAATCTGTCAATGGCTTTACATACAAACAAGTAGACACAGTCAACACATTTAAGCTTATGATGATTGCAGTCTAAATGTAATTTTATCAGACAATTTTCATACATTTTTATTTGTCAGAAAATAGAGTTTATTTGTAAAACAAGCTTTTTATTAGTTGAGAATTTTTTTTTATTTTAGTGACTTATCTTGTATTGAGGTCGCTGTATGTGTTCCTTCAAGGAAAGATTAAAATATAAACCATGAAGGCATATGTGACTATTTTAAAATATAACATAGGCAATGACAGTTGATTGAACAGAGGGAATCATTTTATAGACAATTATAGAGATTTTAGTTTCTATTCAAATTGGATTGGGTATCTAATTTTTGATAAGTTAAAATTAATTCCTAAAAAGAAAAAAATAATTTGAATATAAGTATACTGACGTGATCAAGATCAGCTTTAAAATCCTTTGAAGGTTAATTTTAGGTCGCTTTGAGTTGCTATCAGGAAGCATTTTTGTCATCCTTGTATATGTATTAATTAATATTCAGTAAAAATGTAAAACAAAAATGTTTTTTGTTGCTTTTTGTTTGAATTTGTTTTTTATTGACATCATTAAGAAATATTATAAAGTAATATTTCATTCACTTGAGTGTTTGTGATGTTTGACGTCATATTATGGCTTTACGATCCTAATTATAGCACGTTGCTTTTATTTAATATGGTAGCCACATACTGAACTGTCATGTTGACAGCTATGTGACAACTTTATAGGAGAAGCGATAAAAGTAGTTTTGTCCATTTTGACAAGCAGGTTATTTTTGGTAAATTAGGTTATCCACTGTAGGTGGAGTAAATTCTTGATTAGAAAAAAAATCTGAATGACTAATGTTTTTTTGGTCACAAAAATTATAGGACAAGCCCATTGCCATAGTTTCTTTTCATTTAAATAATGAATTAATGAGTTCACAACATATTTTGATGTTTGATGTTACAGAGTTGTATTAATAATACTATACAATTACTGTCTTTTGATGAGGTAAATGTGTGGAGTTATTGACTTTTGAAAAAACTGTTATTCACCGAGCCCAGCGGGCGAGGTGAATAACAAAGAGTTTTTTTCAAAAGTCAATAACTCCACACATTTACCGAATCAAAAGACAGTTATTGTTTTATTCAATAATGCAACAAAAATCAAATATCAAATTTATGATTAAAAATACATAGTGACAAAATAATTTGGTTTTTTTTTGTTTTGTTTTGTTCTATAAATAACAATCGCATGCGAACAAAAAAGGGAATAACCGGGATTCTATAAATAACAATCGCATGCATTTTCCCGCGGTGAATAACCATTTTATTTTTAGTGAATATCCTTTTTTATTCAAATTTTTCAGTCACATTATTTTTATACAAAATGTTTTATATATTATTGAATAAAAAGAATTATTCATTAATCTTTTTAATTCTTTAAACACATTGAAAAGGTGATTTGTTGGAAATGGTGGAATAACCAAAAAACAAACAAACAAACAAAGAAAAAACTGACAAAGTTTGAACATATTTGTGTATATTTAAGGATTGTTTTCAATTGTTGGTTAGATTATTGGATATAAACGACTTTGGGTCGATTTACGCTAAATAAACTGCGAAGCGGTTTATGTTGCAGTGTAAATCGATTCAAAGTCGTTCATATCCAATAATCTAACCAACAATTGAAAACAAACCTTATAATTTAAATTCTATAGTAAAAATGAAGTAACAAGAACAATATTTTACAACTAATCAAATAATATTTGCAATTCACAAATTTAGTGTCGTCACTTGTTGTTTGCGGAAGAATTCATGTATAGTTAACATCATCAATACATCTTATTATGACGTCACGTGCTGAAAAACCAAGTTAGGTTATACAAAATAACCAACTTTCCTCATGTGTTGAGTATTAAAACGAAATTAAAATATAAGTATTTATTATCACAATAGTATCTTATTCTGATATGAGAAAATCTTACTTAACAGTCAAATTTATTAAAAAAATTGCAGAAGATTAGAAACAGAATCGTAATGTATATAACAACTGCCTATGTCCTAAAAAATTGCTTTTTGGATGTTAAGGATCAATCAATCAATGGATAAAAATAGCTTCAACAATGTATTTCATGCAAGAACCACAAAGTTTACACAAATATCTTTATTTTTTTTTATCTGTCATGAATTTAATAAATTACATTTAGACCTGTGTGTAGTGTTCTATTATGTACTGTGTATGTGTAATTGTAGGAAATACTAGTTCCATTTTTTTCAAATATTTTAATTGTTCATGTCTAAATGACATAAAAAGTCCCCACATAAACCAGAATTTATATGTCTATTTTCACGAGTGCTCACCCAAAGACTGTAATGGTACATGATAGTTCTTATACAAGAATAAAAACTGCCTTATAATTATACCAACCCTTATTTATTGTTAAAATTGAATTAAATGTATTTTAATGAGTACAGGTTTAGCAGGCTTATTTGTGGTCACACAAAGTTGAATGATTTGTGGTCGCTATAATGGGATTATTTTGTGGTGACAAATATAGGATTATTTCTGGTCACCAAATTTGCTATCCATCATCATATGCTTGTGGTTTATACCTAAATATATCACCATATTAATTGTCCTGGGATATATTCTGTTAAAACAGATATTATATATAATTGATCTTACTGACTTGTTATTTTAGGAAAAAAAATAAAACAGCAACAAAAAATGTATACTGTTTATGGAAGAGTTATTAAAAATTTCATCAAAATTTCATATAGTTCTTTACTATTGATCATATGGTTGGTCAACATTGAAATTGTGGGTTCGATTCTCACTGCAGGAAGGGTGTGTTCGACTCCAATCTTAATTGATGCGGATTGCCAGTTTTCCTACTGAAGGTCAGGGATTTTCTCTGGGTACTCCATCTTCTTCGCCAAATAAAAAATGGATGCCATGATAAAGCTGAAAAATTGTTGAAAGTGGTGTTAAACAACATTCGATTAAACAAACCAACAAATAGTTCTTTATATTAATTTTTTTTTAATTCTGTATTTTGATTTACTGATAACATGTTTAGCTATATGGACATCCTGACTGTAGCTGATATATTGCCTGCTTTACATTAAACAACAGTCAATCAATCAACATTATTCTCTATAACAGGGACTTAACCAATTTCAATTCTGCAACTTTTCTGTATAATAATATGGCTTTCAAAGGTTATAAATTAAAATAGAATCAGTCATATATCCAATAAAAAATTGATACCATGATAAAGCTGAAAAAATGAACTGCTGAACTCCGTCATTCAAGGCTGATAGTGGGCTGGGTGTGCCCAACCTTTACAAGGATTGCTGCTGAAATCAGTCATTCAAGGCTGATAGTGGGCTGGGTGTGCCCAACCTTTACAAGGATTGCTGCTGAAATCAGTCATTCAAGGCTGATAGTGGGCTGGGTGTGCCCAACCTTTACAAGGATTGCCAGAATTCCTGCTGAAGGTCAAGGTTTACAACAACTTCTCCCAGATAAAAGCAGGGGTGCTTACCATTATCCGGTATGTACTAGTTGTACCTCCCAAAACTGAAATGGAAAGCGCCGTACCTATGGGAACATCTGATTTGTCAATTTTTGTGCCAACTTTTATCCAAGATGGCGGACACAGACACGGAAAATGTGATGTGGGAATGAGTTTTAAGCTTTGGACGAAAATCAAAAGAAAAACAACCTTTGAAACTGTGAAAATCTTTCAAAGGAGTGAAAGAATGAAATTTTAAGACGTGTATGGTTATGTTTATGGTATATCAATGGATACAATTTTGAAACAAATCGTCTGCCCTTGGACGTTCTATTATCCCGAACCGATCCGGACGGTACGTACCGAATAATGGAAAGCAAGCCAAGACATTATGATATATCAGAAAAATTGCTATAAAGGGATTTAGCCTCATTCAGTTCAAAGTCAATCAAATTAAACAAAGAAGCTAGTCTAATCTGTGACCAGTGTTGTTTTATTTACAGATCGCCTTGTGGACTCCACAGCACTGAGGAAGGCCATTGATAATGTGTACCAAGGATATCTGCCTAAAAACATGCATCCATTCATTTATTTAAGGTATGTATCACTGCAAAGAATACAAAGAGTTATCTCCCATCTGTGTTAAATGTTTTTTTTAAATGCCAGTACATGTGGTAATAAATACAACAAAAGCTCAACATGGATTTCATAAAGTAACAGTTTCTAATAAAAGGACCAAATACGCAAATAGGGAATAAAACATGAAAATGGTTAACTTACAACCAAAATGAAAACTTAAGTTTGGATTAAATCAAGAAATGAGTTGTAACTTACAACTGGAACAAAAACTCAAATTAAGAAATAATTCATGGCTGCCCCAATTTTATGGATTATTTAAATATGGGTAGGCATTATATTCATGAATATTTTGCCATGAGCGTTAGCGAATGGTAAAATATCATGAATATAATGCTTACCCATATTTAAATAATCCATAAAATTGGGGCAGCCATGAATTATTTCGATTCTGATATGAAAATACAGAAATTTTACATTTCGCGACTACCTAGGTAAAGGTTTATTTTGGCTGTTCCAATTTCCGAGAACCTCCCTTGTTTCGAAATTATTATATTTCTCGTGTAAAACTTAGTAGAAAAAACGAAGAAATATAAATTTAAAACAAACAAACATATTTATTAACATTTAAAATAAAATTTAACAATCAAAACAAAGAACGACAAAATTAAATGCTTCATTACATCAGTCGCCGTTTGGCGTGTCTGGGACTGTTCATGTGTTGCTGTGTTTGCGTGAGAAATGAAAACCGCTTACCGCATTTGGTCGATCTTATGCTCCTGTTTTAGATCCACAATGGTGCAAATTTATTTTCCACAATTAATCAACATTTTGAAATTCGGTTGCGTTTTCATTTTGATACGTAACGGTAAATTCGTTTGTGGTGGGGGCGGGAAAAGTCTCGCGGTTCGCATTGAACGTCATTGTAAACAACGCAACGTCCCTTGAAAACACAACGTAGCTAAAGTCAAGGAAGACCTGTAACATGTAAACAATAAAGGCATAGAATAGAAAATGGACTTGTTATCGTGAAAACATGTTATCTATTGAATTTTCTTACAAAGGTACAAAATAAAATAAATTTTACAGCAAAAACATCAACACACGGGGGTTTTTGAAATGGCTGGAACAGCCGTATTTTGTTGAATATTTAAATAGAGGTGTGTTTCCAAAGCGTTTGAAGGACGTCATATTAGAATTGGGATCAAAACAAGAAACAGGTTCTGAATGAAGGTAAAAACAAAATACAGAACACTGAGCAATCTGACCAAAATGACAATCCATAAATCAAATTTTAAGAAACTGGTTGATGCAAATGGCTGGTTATCATATATACCTCTAGTCAGTAATAGGTTTACCCAATATTCATTGTACATGTAGCACAATCACTGGGTACTAAATTCAAAAATTGGGATAAAAATATTTGCTATCATATTTTAAAACGAGATTAAATGCTCACTGCAAGCTCTTGCCTACCTGATCAATTTTGAAATATAGCCATCATATGCAGGAGAAGCTGGAATATTGCTGCATAAGTGAGGAAAATTATAATTTTGAAATTAAAGTCATCTCGTTTGTCATAAATTCTTGTGCTAAGATGACCACTGTTCTCATATTCGAGGTACAAGTCTACAAATGATGGAAATGAAGCTGTCTAGGTAGTTTCTTTTATTTCTAGTTCTGAAGGAAATATTAACAGAAACCACAGAAAGCAAATTGAGGATTATTGCAGAAATTCAGTTACATTAGGAATACAGGAACAAATCGGGAATTAACAAACTGGGGAAAAAAACCTTCAGTAGGAATAAAAAGAAGAAACAGTTTGTTAGTAACAGCTGGGTTAAATACAGATTAAGACAGGAAACTGGTTCCAACTAACAACTGGGAAAAAAAAAACTTCAGTAGGAATGAAAAGAAGAAACAGATTGTTAGTAACAGCTGGGTTAAATACAGATTAAGACAGGAAACTGGTTCTAACTAACAACTGGGGAAAAAAACCTTCAGTAGCAATGAAAAGAAGAAACAGATTGTTAGTAACAGCTGGGTTAAATACAGATTAAGACAGGAAACTGGTTCTACCTAAAAACTGGGGAAAAAAACCTTCAGTAGCAATGAAAAGAAGAAACAGGTTGTTAGTAACAGCTGGGTTAAATACAGATTAAGACAGGAAACTGGTTCCAACTAACAACTGGGGAAAAAAACCTTCAGTTGGAATGAAAACAAGAAACAGTTTGTTAGTAACAGCTGGGTTAAATACAGATTAAGACAGGAAACTGGTTCTAACTAACAACTGGGGAAAAAAACCTTCAGTAGGAATGAAAAGAAGAAACAGGTTGTTAGTAACAGCTGGGTTAAATACAGATTAAGACAGGAAACTGGTTCTACCTAAAAACTGGGGAAAAAAACCTTCAGTAGGAATGAAAAGAAGAAACAGGTTGTTAGTAACAGCTGGGTTAAATACAGATTAAGACAGGAAACTGGTTCTAACTAACAACTGGGGAAAAAAAACCTTCAGTTGGAATGAAAACAGGAAACAGGTTGTTAGTATATATATAACAGCTGGGTTAAATACAGATTAAGACAGGAAACTGGTTCTAACTAACAACTGGGGGAAAAAACCTTCAGTAGGAATGAAAAGAAGAAACAGGTTGTTAGTAACAGCTGGGTTAAATACAGATTAAGACAGGAAACTGGTTCCAACTAACAACTGGGGAAAAAAACCTTCAGTAGGAATGAAAACAGGAAACAGGTTGTTAGTAACAGCTGGGTTAAATACAGATTAAGACAGGAAACTGGTTCTAACTAACAACTGGGAAAAAAAACCTTCAGTAGGAATGAAAAGAAGAAACAGATTGTTAGTAACAGCTGGGTTAAATACAGATTAAGACAGGAAACTGGTTCCAACTAACAACTGGGGAAAAAAACCTTCAGTTGGAATGAAAAGAAGAAACAGTTTGTTAGTAACAGCTGGGTTAAATACAGATTAAGACAGGAAACTGGTTCTAACTAACAACTGGGGAAAAAAACCTTCAGTAGCAATGAAAAGAAGAAACAGATTGTTAGTTACAGCTGGGTTAAATACAGATTAAGACAGGAAACTGGTTCTACCTAAAAACTGGGGAAAAAAACCTTCAGTAGCAATGAAAAGAAGAAACAGGTTGTTAGTAACAGCTGTGTTAAATACAGATTAAGACAGGAAACTGGTTCCAACTAACAACTGGGGAAAAAAACCTTCAGTTGGAATGAAAACAAGAAACAGTTTGTTAGTAAAAGGTGGGTTAAATACAGATTAAGACAGGAAACTGGTTCTAACTAACAACTGGGGAAAAAAAACCTTCAGTAGGAATGAAAAGAAGAAACAGGTTGTTAGTAACAGCTGGGTTAAATACAGATTAAGACAGGAAACTGGTTCCAACTAACAACTGGGGAAAAAAACCTTCAGTAGGAATGAAAACAGGAAACAGGTTGTTAGTAACAGCTGGGTTAAATACAGATTAAGACACGAAACTGGTTCCAACTAACAACTGGGGAAAAAAACCTTCAGTTGGAATGAAAACAAGAAAGAGATTGTTAGTAACAGCTGGGTTAAATACAGATTAAGACAGGAAACTGGTTCTAACTAACAACTGGGGAAAAAACCTTCAGTTGGAATGAAAACAAGAAACAGTTTGTTAGTTACAGCTGGGTTAAATACAGATTAAGACAGGAAACTGGTTCTAACTAACAACTGGGGAAAAAAAACCTTCAGTAGGAATGAAAAGAAGAAACAGGTTGTTAGTAACAGCTGGGTTAAATACAGATTAAGACAGGAAACTGGTTCTAACTAACAACTGGGGAAAAAACCTTCAGTAGAAATGAAAAGAAGAAACAGGTTGTTAGTAACAGCTGGTTTAAATACAGATTAAGACAGGAAACTGGTTCCAACTAACAACTGGGGAAAAAAACCTTCAGTTGGAATGAAAACAAGAAACAGTTTGTTAGTAACAGCTGGGTTAAATACAGATTAAGACAGGAAACTGGTTCTAACTAACAACTGGGAAAAAAACCTTCAGTTGGAATGAAAACAAGAAACAGGTTGTTAGTAACAGCTGGGTTAAATACAGATTAAGACAGGAAACTGGTTCTAACTAACAACTGGGAAAAAAAACCTTCAGTAGGAATGAAAACAAGAAACAGGTTGTTGGTAACAGCTGGGTTAAATACAGATTAAGACAGGAAACTGGTTCCAACTAACAACTGGGGAAAAAAACCTTCAGTTGGAATGAAAACAAGAAACAGTTTGTTAGTAACAGCTGGGTTAAATACAGATTAAGACAGGAAACTGGTTCCAACTAACAACTGGGAAAAAAAACCTTCAGTAGGAATGAAAAGAAGAAACAGGTTGTTAGTAACAGCTGGGTTAAATACAGATTAAGACAGGAAACTGGTTCCAACTAACAACTGGGGAAAAAAACCTTCAGTTGGAATGAAAAGAAGAAACAGGTTGTTAGTAACAGCTGGGTTAAATACAGATTAAGACAGGAAACTGGTTCCAACTAACAACTGGAAAAAAAAACCTTCAGTTGGAATGAAAAGAAGAAACAGATTGTTAGTAGCAGCTGGGTTAAATACAGATTAAGACAAGAAACTGGTTCTAACTAACAACTGGGGAAAAAACCTTCAGTAGCAATGAAAAGAAGAAACAGATTGTTAGTAACAGCTGGGTTAAATACAGATTAAGACAAGAAACTGGTTCTAACTAACAACTGGGAAAAAAATCTTCAGTAGCAATGAAAAGAAGAAACAGATTGTTAGTAACAGCTGGGTTAAATACAGATTAAGACAGGAAACTGGTTCTAACTAACAACTGGGAAAAAATCCCTCAGTAGGAATGAAAAGAAGAAACAGGTTGTTAGTAACAGCTGGGTTAAATACAGATTAAGACAGGAAACTGGTTCTAACTAACAACTGGGGAAAAAAACCTTCAGTAGGAATGAAAAGAAGAAACAGTTTGTTAGTAACAGCTGGGTTAAATACAGATTAAGACAGGAAACTGGTTCTAACTAACAACTGGGGAAAAAAAACCTTCAGTAGGAATGAAAAGAAGAAACAGGTTGTTAGTAACAGCTGGGTTAAATACAGATTAAGACAGGAAACTGGTTCTAACTAACAACTGGGGAAAAAAACCTTCAGTAGGAATGAAAAGAAGAAACAGTTTGTTAGTAACAGCTGGGTTAAATACAGATTAAGACAGGAAACTGGTTCTAACTAACAACTGGGGAAAAAAAACCTTCAGTAGGAATGAAAAGAAGAAACAGGTTGTTAGTAACAGCTGGGTTAAATACAGATTAAGACAGGAAACTGGTTCTAACTAACAACTGGGGAAAAAAACCTTCAGTAGGAATGAAAAGAAGAAACAGGTTGTTAGTAACAGCTGGGTTAAATACAGATTAAGACAAGAAACTGGTTCTAACTAACAACTGGGGAAAAAAAACCTTCAGTAGGAATGAAAAGAAGAAACAGGTTGTTAGTAACAGCTGGGTTAAATACAGATTAAGACAAGAAACTGGTTCTAACTAACAACTGGGAAAAAAATCTTCAGTAGCAATGAAAAGAAGAAACAGATTGTTAGTAACAGCTGGGTTAAATACAGATTAAGACAGGAAACTGGTTCTAACTAACAACTGGGGAAAAAAAACCTTCAGTAGGAATGAAAAGAAGAAACAGGTTGTTAGTAACAGCTGGGTTAAATACAGATTAAGACAGGAAACTGGTTCCAACTAACAACTGGGGGAAAAAACCTTCAGTTGGAATTAAAACAAGAAACAGGTTGTTAGTAACAGCTGGGTTAAATACAGATTAAGACAGGAAACTGGTTCTAACTAACAACTGGGAAAAAAACCTTCAGTAGCAATGAAAAGAAGAAACAGATTGTTAGTAACAGCTGGGTTAAATACAGATTAAGACAGGAAACTGGTTCTAACTAACAACTGGGGAAAAAAAACCTTCAGTAGGAATGAAAAGAAGAAACAGGTTGTTAGTAACAGCTGGGTTAAATACAGATTAAGACAGGAAACTGGTTCTAACTAACAACTGGGGAAAAAAACCTTCAGTAGGAATGAAAAGAAGAAACAGGTTGTTAGTAACAGCTGGGTTAAATACAGATTAAGACAGGAAACTGGTTCCAACTAACAACTGGGGAAAAAAACCTTCAGTAGCAATGAAAAGAAGAAACAGATTGTTAGTAACAGCTGGGTTAAATACAGATTAAGACAGGAAACTGGTTCTAACTAACAACTGGGGAAAAAAAAACCTTCAGTAGGAATGAAAAGAAGAAACAGGTTGTTAGTAACAGCTGGGTTAAATACAGATTAAGACAGGAAACTGGTTCTAACTAACAACTGGGGGAAAAAACCTTCAGTTGGAATTAAAACAAGAAACAGGTTGTTAGTAACAGCTGGGTTAAATACAGATTAAGACAGGAAACTGGTTCTAACTAACAACTGGGAAAAAAACCTTCAGTAGCAATGAAAAGAAGAAACAGATTGTTAGTAACAGCTGGGTTAAATACAGATTAAGACAGGAAACTGGTTCTAACTAACAACTGGGGAAAAAAAACCTTCAGTAGGAATGAAAAGAAGAAACAGGTTGTTAGTAACAGCTGGGTTAAATACAGATTAAGACAGGAAAAAGATCTAAGGGGCCTCAAACTAACTCCACGGAAATTTGTTGAGCTCCTAAAAATACTTATTTGTGATATGTGAATCGATATCTAGAAACACCTTTCTAAATTAAGTGACATTCGTACACCATAAAGTAAGTCAGCTTTTCATTTTGGTGATAGATAAGTAAAGATAATAGCAGAAATGGCCACTTTAAACAAAACTCTTGATGTAAACATCGAAGGCAACATGGCTGCCACCTACGCGTCGGTAGTGAAAAGAGTCTATGCTGAAAACACAATCGTTGAGGTACAACCCGTATTTATATTAGAAAAAGACTTATTTGGTGATAGCAAACCAAGTAAAGAAAGTTTCCTGACTCATGTCGAGCTATACAAGGCAATCAATGCATGCATTCCAGCCAGCCACTTGAAAGGACTGCAAAGAGTTGGTGGATTATGGCGAATTTACCCCGATTCAGAAACAGATAGAAACAGCCTAATAACTCGGGGCATTGTGGTTAGGGGTAAGCTGATACAAACATATGCCCGCAACCCTAGGGTTAGTTCTCATGAAAACCCCGACCACTTACGGGTTTGAGTCAAAAATGTACCCTGTTCAGCTGAAGATGGTCAGATTACACGCAGCCTTGAAAATCTAGGGTGTATAATACATAAGTTATATAGAGAAAGGCTCAGAGTTGATGGAATGCTAACTAACTGCCAAACAGGAGACAGGATAGTTATGTGTGATCCAGTTAGTAAACCCCTACCTATTTGTAATTATAGGCAAATACAAAGCAACTTTAATACATAGGGATCAGATAACTGGGCCAAAACAAACTATCACATGTAATAAATGTCTTATAGAAGGGCACAAACTGATGAATTGTCCAAATGACTGGGTTTGCAAACAATGCAAACAATCGGGGCACAAACAATCTGAATGCACTGCAGCATTTGAAAGTGGCGACGAATATAGCCAAAATACTGACAACGAAGACAGCGGTACAAATAATTCTGATAGTGAGGATGATCAATGCGTCGGGTCATTATCTGTGATACAACTGGCAGCAAGTAAACATCAAATTGCTGAAGTTAATATAGCTGATGAGGGGACAAACGAAACAATACCGGAGAACAAAGAGAGCACATCACACTCCGACACTGATGTAACAAAAACCACACGCAAGAGCCTAAATAGAAAAAATATAAAAACTACAAAAAATGTCGACCTAGCAAAAGAGCGAGCCCAAGGGCACATTGAGCAGTATTTTAAAGAAGCTGTGAATACGCCAGGTAACATAAGAGCTAAGCGCAATGCAACTACACCAACTGATGAGTTACACAAACGATCAGCTCCATTGCAAAAGTCTAAATAGTTATTACTTCTTTGTGGTCACAAATAAAACAATAAACTATGTACATATGTAAATATTTTACAATTTACTTTGTGTGGTTTTATTTAAATTTAGAAAAAAATAATAAAAAAGAATGTGATGTAATATTAGATTATATACATTCAAGACGTAATGCTGAAGTTGAAGGTAAAATAAATTACAAATTTATTCAATATATTACACAGTACTCAAGTAGGATTAAGATATCAATTTATATAATTCTGATATATAATAATGAGAAAATAAAAACTGTACATTCTAAGCTGTAACAAGTCTAAATCTAAACAGAACATGCACTGTATTACTGTATCATCAGTGCCTCATTCCTATATCCTCATCCTCAGACAGTAAAACAAACTGTATAGAGTTCCAACAAACATATCATGCATTCATATCCAGAATACATATTCCATTTAAAACAGCATACATTAACTTAAAAATCGTTGCTATATCGTCAAAATATCCTTATAACTGTCTCTTTGGATTTGCATACATGTATTTGATCTCGCATGATCCACATCTGAAAAAAGAAAAATTAATAAATAAGTGTCATTGTTCAAATAAATGTAATATTGGTAAATATATAATTACTTGCAATTACTCTGTTACAAAAGACAGTACTGTTATTTTTTCTATACATAATAGCAATTACATACATTCTGTCCAACCTATGTGGACAAATTTGTTATTATTGGCAAGTACATGTATAACTGTAAACTTTTTACTGAGCAAACTATATACCGCAGATACAGGTATACTATTCTGTCAGTGATACATACATATGTAGCTTATTTTTATCTGTACTTGAGCTGTCTTGTTTATCACATGCCTTGTGAAACATGTTTAACAATATATTACATGTATATTGAAAAAAATCAAATACTGTACACACAGATATATTACACGATCTATTACTGATAATTGTTTTATCTTGTTGATTATGCTCTTCATGAAATGCATTTACACCTACATTATATTGCAGAAGCCAAATAGTGTAGACACTTATTATATGTTGTTTGTGAAAGTTATTTTTCATTGTACTGGTGTAGACTCGTGTATCACATGCTTTGTATATCAGGTATACTGTCACAAATGTCCGTTGAGTAAATACCAAAACAAGAGTTTACTTAAAAACATCATGACATTAAATTCAACTATTTATGACAAGTAAAATTCATATTTGTTCTATTAATTGTCAAGGGTTGAGCTCAAAAGAAAAACGACAAAGATTATATATGTGGATGAAATATCAAAAGTGCAATATACTTTTTGTGCAAGAGAGTCATTTTGTAGTTAATATAGAAAATCAGTTAAAAAATGAAATTAATGGGTCAATATATAATAGCAATGGAACTTCACAATCAAGAGGTGTGTCAATAATCATAAAAAATGAGCCGACTCATAAAATAATAGATAATTTTAATGATGACGAAGGGCGCCTTTTGCTAGTAAATGTGGAAATCGCGGACAATATCTATACTTTAGTAAATGTATATGCCCCAAACATACCTAAAAACAGAAATATCTTCTTCAAAAAAGTGAAAAAAATGATAGAAGAAAAGAGTTTAGGTCTTGTTATCATAGGTGGTGATATGAATGATACGTTAACAAATGCTGACACTAAATATGTTAATAAAAATAATAAAAAACCTGTACATAGTCTTAAAAATTTAATTAAAACCCATAAACTCATTGATATTTGGAGAGAACTGAATCCATCAAAAAAACAATTTACATGGCAAAGAAAAAATAATAGAAATGAAGCAACTCGCATTGATTTTTTTCTAATTAGTCCACAATTAAGGCCACTGATACTTTCATCTGATATCAGACCTGCAGTTACCTCCCATACAGACCATCAGGCAATATCACTTAAAATTAAAGAAAGGCAAAAAAATCGGGGAAGAGGATACTTTAAAATAAACAATAGTATCTTGAAAAATAATGCTTATCAAAATATTATAACTAATATAATAAATAAATATAATGAAAAATCAAAAATGCCACTTACCAGAGATCCTATGATACTATGGGACTTGCTTAAAGCTGAAATAAGAGAACAAACCATTACATTCTGTAAAAGAAATGCGAAAACTAGACAAGATGAAATCTACAAGCTAGAAAATAAACTGCAAAAATTCAATCAAAAACTAAATGACAGTAAATCAAAAAAAAATTTATATATTGAAGGTGAAATTGAAAAAACAACAAAAAAACTAGAAGAATTATATGAATCAAAAACAAAAGGAGCTCAAATCAGATCTAGAATAAAATGGATAGAAGAAGGTGAAAAAAACACAAAATTTTTCTTAGGACTAGAAAAGTCTAGACAGGCAAAAAAGACAATAACTGCTTTAAAGGATCAAAATGGAAAATACATAAGGATACAACTACAATTTTAGAACTGGAAAGAAATTACTATTTTAACTTATATACAAGTACAAACCCTAATACAGAATCAATGCAAAAATACATAACTGAAACTAAAATAGATCATAAGCTATCGTTTAAAGAGGGACAAACACTAGAAGGTTTACTCAGTATTGAAGAATGCACTGAATCATTATTCAAAATGAAATTAAATCGCACACCTGGAATCGATGGTTTAAGTGTTGAGTTTTATAGAACATTTTGGGAAAATCTAAAGTACCTTGCAGTTAATACTTTCAATGCATGTTACGAAAAAGGGGAACTTACACACACACAAAAATTAGGAATTATTTCCCTCATTCATAAAAAAGATGACCCACTTTGTCTAGATAATTATAGACCAATCACTCTATTAAATGTGGATACAAAACTAATAGCATACTCAATAGCTCAACGTATTAAAAAAATTTTACCAAATATTATAAATAGTGATCAAAATGGCTATGTCAAAAATAGATATATAGGCTATAATATCAGACAAATACAAGATATTATAGATTTTGCAGAACAATTTAATATTGAAGGGGCATTATTATTTCTGGACTTTTCAAAGGCTTTTGACTCTTTAGAATGGGAATTTATGTACCAATCCCTTGAAAAATTTGGCTTTCAAAAATCTATGTTGAAATGGATAAAAACTCTTTATACAGATATAAAAAGCTCTATCCTAAATAATGGTTGGATATCTGCACCAGTTCAAATCCATCGTGGGATCAGGCAGGGGTGTCCGTGCAGTGCAATAATTTTTATAATCGCTGTTGAAATTCTTGCATGTAGAATAAGGGAAGACACAAACATTAAGGGATTTGAAATAAAACTTGATGGAAAAACACACAGTTTAAAAATAACACAACTAGCCGATGACACTACTCTATTTCTAAAATCAAAACTTGAAATCACTAAAGCAATTAACTTAATTGAAATTTTTGGGTCACTTTCAGGGCTTAAACTTAATAAAACCAAAACAGAGGGCATCTGGTTAGGCAAACAAAAGCATTGTAAAGAAAAGTATGAAAATATAACATGGACAAATAATCCATTGAAATGCTTGGGTATATATTTTGGCCACAACAAAAAAGAATGTCAAAAACTAAATATTGAAAAACAGATTCAAAAATCAGAAAAAATATTAAATAATTGGAAAAAAAGAAATTTAACTATGATTGGCAAAATAACAGTTATAAAATCACTGATAATTCCAAATATAACCTTTGTAGCATCAGTTACTAATATAGAAAACAGCTACATCAAACAATTTAATAAAATAATCTTTGACTTTTTATGGAGTGGGAAAACAGAAAAAGTTAAAAGAAGTGTACTATGCTCAGATAAGTCAAAAGGAGGCTTAAACATGATTAACGTAGAAACCTACATAGATTCAATTAAAATAGGATGGATAAAGAGATTAATATCAAATGAATTTGCAAACTGGAAAGTAATTCCAAGATTCTATTTCGACAAAATTGGTAAAGATTTTTTAGTATTTAAAACAAATTTAGAAAATATAAATTCCATACCTAAAGTAAATCAGCTTCCAGAATTTTATCTAGAAATTGTTAAAACATGGATAAAAATGAACAAAACAAAAATTGCAGAGCCTTATAACTTCAAAACAATACGTCAACAAGTTATCTGGGGAAATAAATTAATAAAACACAAAGGCAAATGCATAATGCTTCAAAGTTGGGTAGATAGCAACATAATATATATTAATGATTTATTAGATCAAAATGGCTGCATCTCAGAAAGTTATATTCTAAATAAACTCAAAATTAAAAATAATTGGATTGCAGAATATCTGCTAGTTATGAAAGCAATACCAACCTCATGGTTGCAAAAAATTAAACAAGAAGACTCCATAAAAACTAAGGTTAAAATTAACAATAACATATACATAAATAATATTGATTTACAAGATATAGAGACAAAAAGCATGTACAAAATATTAACAAGTAAAGAAACTGAAATGCCTATAGGATTTTCAAAATGGAGCAAACTTTTACAAATAAAAAACATGGAATATATAATTCTCAATATGATGACCTTTGTTTTCAAACACCTTAAAAACAAGTTAGTTATCTTCAGATGGAAATTATTACATTTTATACTTCCTTGCAAATTATTATTATATCAATGGAGAATTTATACAACCCTAAAATGTACTATCTGTAACATCACTGAAGATTATGAACACATGTTCATAAAATGCAAATACTTGCAACTGTTTTGGCAAAAAATTAATCAGCTGTTTACCAAACTTAAATTGGGTGATCATATCTTAAAAATGTCAAACCTCATTGTGGGATATAAAATACATGACAAGAAATACTATGATCTGAATTATATCCTTACCCTAATTTTATACTCGGTGTATAAGATGAACCAGATATCTAAACAAAAACAAACTGAAACTAATACATATATGATTTTTAAACATGAATTTTTGACCAGACATGCTCTTATGAAGAAGGCAAGGGAAAGTACTGCAAGTCCCTTCCTTGAAAGAGTGTCAAAACATTTATGATGCAAAGGAAATATTAATTGCTTATATTGTTGAAAGATAACATACACTATTTGTTTGCCTGCTTTCTTTTATTTTCAACGCATAAACGGAAGAATTTCGAATCAATGATCAAGTCAATTATACTGTTAGTGTCAATAACGGTACTTTTAGTATTTAACAGTTTTCGTGAGCTGAGCTCACGAATGTATTACATCTGAACTATAAGGTGCCATGTTTAGTTATAATATTCAATAGAATATATTAACATAATATACCTACCAAATAAAGAAGTGTTCAAACCTTAAAAAAAAAAAGATCTTTTTACAAACTCGTGGTGTATTCCATACACGGAAGTAGCGTAATATCTAAATTAAGACGGAAAAAAAATTCCGTATTTGATCATTCCTGTTTTCGTTGTTTCAAATATATATATATATATATTAATTGAATAATTATGTTTATTACATGCAGCATTGTATCATACTAATATTTATTTTTCTATGTTATAATAAACTGTAATCAGGTAGCTAGCAATATATGGTAACTTTGGTGACTGCTGGATCACCAAAGTGATTGTTAACAGCAATGTGCAATATGTTGTTGAATTAAAAAAAAAAAAAAAAGGAAACTGGTTCGATCTAACTAACAACTGGAAAAAAAACCTTCAGTAGGAATGAAAAGAAGAAACAGGTTGTTAGTAACAGCTGGGTTAAATACAGATTAAGACAGGAAACTGGTTCTAACTAACAACTGGGGAAAAAAACCTTCAGTTGGAATGAAAAGAAGAAACAGATTGTTAGTAACAGCTGGGTTAAATACAGATTAAGACAGGAAACTGGTTCTAACTAACAACTGGGGAAAAAAACCTTCAGTTGGAATGAAAAGAAGAAACAGGTTGTTGATAACAGCTGGGTTAAATACAGATTAAGACAGGAAACTGGTTCTAACTAACAACTGGGGAAAAAAACCTTCAGTTGGAATGAAAAGAAGAAACAGGTTGTTGATAACAGCTGGGTTAAATACAGATTAAGACAGGAAACTGGTTCTAACTAAAAACTGGGGAAAAAACCTTCAATAGGAATAAAAACAAGAAACAGGTTGTTAGTAACAGCTGGGTTAAATACAGATTAAGACAGGAAACTGGTTCTAACTAACAACTGGGAAAAAAACCTTCAGTAGGAATGAAAAGAAGAAACAGGTTGTTAGTAACAGCTGGGTTAAATACAGATTAAGACAGGAAACTGGTTCTAACTAACAACTGGGAAAAAAACCTTCAGTAGCAATGAAAAGAAGAAACAGGTTGTTAGTAACAGCTGGGTTAAATACAGATTAAGACAGAAAACTGGTTCTATCATAACTAACAACTGGGGGAAAAAACCTTCAGTAGGAATAAAAACAAGAAACGGGTTGTTAGTAACAGCTGGGTTAAATACAGATTAAGACAAGAAACTGGTTCTAACTAACAACTGGGAAAAAAACCTTCAGTAGGAATGAAAAGAAGAAACAGGTTGTTAGTAACAGCTGGGTTAAATACAGATTGAGACAGGAAACTGGTTCCAACTAACAACTGGGGAAAAAACCTTCAGTTGGAATGAAAACAAGAAACAGGTTGTTTGTAACAGCTGGGTAAAATACAGATTAAGACAGGAAACTCATTCTAACTAACAACTGGGGAAAAAACCTTCAGTAGGAATGAAAAGAAGAAACAGGTTGTTAGTAACAGCTGGGTTAAATACAGATTAAGACAGGAAACTGGTTCTAACTAAGAACTGGGAAAAAATCCTTCAGTAGCAATGAAAAGAAGAAACAGATTGTTAGTAACAGCTGGGTTAAATACAGATTAAGACAGGAAACTGGTTCTAACTAACAACTGGGGAAAAAAACCTTCAGTTGGAATGAAAACAAGAAACCCTGTACGAAAGTAATAGCTGGATTCCAGCTGGATTCCAGCTGGAAAAGACCTGGATTCCTACAGGATTTTACCCAAAAACTCAAAATCCTCCTCTATTAGAGAAAGACACGTAAAATATAAACATTCCTACTCTATTATTCCTTGTCCTGTTCTTGTATTCCTGCTACTGCAAAATGAGTGTCTTTTATATTCCTGTTCAAGACCATGACATGAATAGGATATTTTGTCTTAGATTATGTCAGAACAGGAATCTTGCTCTTATACTTATTGATGAAAAAGGATTTTTTTTACTTATATAAAACACTTTATTTTAACTTACATATTTGATATATGTATTATTACAGAGACTGCCCATTGAATTTGCAGAAAGGGGGGTTGACATAATGTAATTATTAAAAAAAATGCAACAAAACTGTGATGAAGATGTAAAAATTATTAAAGAATTGATGATGTGATAAGCAAATACACATCAGGTACCACACAAATTGGGTTATCATTACTAAATAAAACATGATTTATCTACCCTTGCCTGAATATCTTTTTGTATTGGAATAACCCTTTGGAATCCACCCAATGTTAACCCTGTTCTAATTATGTTAATAATGTTCTTTTGTATATTTTCTCTTTCCATAGGGTCCTCATATCTTTTGTTTTTATGTAGCACCTCATTATCTGAGAAGCATTTTAAGGGTGAAATCATCAAGGTCATTTAAATCCAGCTTGAATTTATTTGACTTTAAATTTATATTTTTGAATGTGTTTCATTTTTACTTAACTGATTATTTATAAACATTGTCTCTTTATCTTGATTAATATAAGATTTGATTGTTTTACTAAGAAGCACATCTTGTATGTGTATATTATTGTAACTTGACCCACCAGTGTTATGGAACCTGTTGAAGCTGATAACTAAAACAAATTTCATTATGAGGTTATCAAAGGGTCTATTGGAAAATAAAAGAATTGCAAAAGACCAATATTTGTGTCATATAAATTAAAGTTATTAAAAACTTGTTCTTCAATGTATTAGCTTACATTTTGAACTGAACAGCTTAATTCTTATAACCTCAGAACTGTTAATCTATTTTTGACTTAATTTCAAACATCTGCAGAGGGCCCCCATTTCAAAATTCAAACTTTACCGCTTATTTGCTACAAGATGGAGGAGATGTTTGGGTGCATATCTTTTAAGATGCATCACTTTGTGTGCTTTCTAAGAAAGAAGTCAGAGGATAAATGAGATTTAATAAAGAAGGAGATGGTAACAAAAAAAAATTCAGTTGTCATCATCAGAGCAGATGGTGAGTATTATTAAAGTTATATATAGTCTGTTAACACAAGTAAATATCAATATCAATATGATTTTTTAAATTTTATTTTGTAATGTTTTAATTGAGCAGGTTATTGTGGACTTTTGTTTTATTTTTATAATGTATATTGAGCCTTTAAAAAAGTGTATATGATATCATTTTAATTTTTTTTGAATTCTCAAAAAGACACAAAAAAAAAACAAAAACAAAAAACCCCCAGGGAATGCTGCAAACCATCAGGCCACTTTTTAAGCTAATACAATGAAGGTTTTTTTTCCTACATAGAAACCATGGATGCATCTAAAAGAAAGGGACTAAAACAAAAAAAATGCTAATACCAGAACTGATTCAAAACCAATTATTGAACTACTAAAGGTAAGTTCAACCTATAACATGACAATTTATATACAGTGTATTTATTGAACAAGTTGTACCTATTTTCTATGTCAGTTTCACCAAATATAACATTTTAATGCTGATAAATTTAAATTTCCTTTCAACTACTGTTGATAATCTTTTTCAGGCAGAAATAAAAAAAAAACAAAAAAAAACAACAAAAGCCAGTTTTAAAAAGGAGCATATGCTTTGCCAAATTAACGAGATGTAACTAAAACATGTAAATTGTGCTTTACCTCACTGACATGTAACTGGTAACAACATTTGTCAGCTTTTCTGGACTGGCATTATATTCAAAGCCTTAATTAAATTCCAAAGAACAATTAATTCAGGTCCATTTTAATAATGAAGTTTGTGTTTTTGCAGGTTATTCTGTGTCATAGTACAGAAAAGATGGCAGTAAAGTAGTGGAATGAAGGACCAACAGAATGTGTTCCATATGCCAGAACAAAAATGAATTTTCTTTTACAAAACATAGACTAAGATTGAAAACAATGTGTCAATATGCACAACTTAAAATAAAGACATCAATCTTTTTACTAAAATTGTGTCTGACCTGAGAAAAATATATTTTAGGCACTGATTAGAACAGCTAACTTTATTGGTTTCAGATAAGAGACGTTTTTTTTTTTGGAGCCATTTAGAAATATTTTGGGATTCCAAAATTAAAGGTGCCTTAAGAGCAGGATCCCTGGTCCCGTACAAGGATTCCTAGTCTGGGAGCAGGATTCCTGGTCCTGGAGCAGGATTCCTGGTCCTGGAGCAGGATTCCTTGTCTGGGAGCAGGATACCTGGTCAGGGAGCAGGATTCCTGGTCAAAGAGCAGGATTTTTCATTACTTAAACCAGTAGGAATCTATTTTATAATTGAATCAGGATTCCTGGTCTCAAGAGCAGGAATCCTGTTCTCCTCATTTAAATATTACGGTTCATTTTTCCAGTAGAATTCCATGTCTTGTGCTATAGACAGGATTATGCTATTTTCCTGCAGGAATCCATGTCTTGTCCAGTTGGAGTACAGCTGGTCGTTTTCGTACAGGTCAGGTTGTTAGTAACAGCTGGGTTAAATACAGATTAAGACAGGAAACTGGTTCCAACTAACAACTCGAATACACATTTAAATATAGATCAGTGAATTTCTTTTTTGGTATTTAGATATTTGCCCAGTCAAGCAGACTTTCGTGTGTTTAACCAGGGTATATAAAGAGGTCTCGCATTAAAAACTTTATCTTTTCTCACTACTTCTAACTTCATGTTTTGTTTAATATTTTTCTTAATTTTTAGAAAACATGTTCCCAGCTGTTAAATACAAATAAAAGCAGTGAGCTACTTATTCCCTTATACTTGTTTGTTTTCAATTATGCCTGTTTAGAAAAGACAATATTTATTTCGGATAAACAAAGTGTTTGGAGGAAAAAAACCAAGAAATAGGTTATAAGTAACAGTTGGAATAAAAACTATATGAATTTTTGTGCTATTAAATGGAGTACTCTATAGGGAAAATCATGAAAAATTTAGAAAACCTTTAAAAAAAGGATAAACAGATTCTACTTCAGCTTCAAGTGGATTACAATATGACAATATTGTACTTTCAACATAGTTAAAAATAGCATCAATACATAAGCAGAAATTTCTCCACAAGTATGTTTCTTTATAAAAAAATATGTTCTTTCTTTTATTATGTTGCTTTATAAAAGATGTTCTTTCTTTTATTCAAAGCTTAGAGATAGCTCCCCAGAATGTTGATGTCAATGTTCATCCAACCAAACATGAAGTCCATTTCTTGCATGAGGATGCGATTATAGAAAATGTCCAGGAAGCTATAGAAACCAAACTGTTAGGCTCCAACCAGTCCAGGACGTATTATACACAGGTAAGAAAATTACATTGCAACCTCTGAACTGGGACCACACTTGGAGGGTTCATAGTGCTCGACCCACAGAGCAGCCTAGCATGTCTGCGGGTGGTGGATAAAGGAAACCAGCTCGTTTGGGGGTTGATTGGTCATAAAATACAGAAAGCCTGGCCATGGAAATTAGTGGATGTGTTTGGAGAGTGTCACACTACTTGAACTCCGTACTTTTCCAGTGGCAGTCAAAATTGTGTTCTTTATGTCCCATTGTACCCTTTTCTGCATTCATTTAATGTTTGTTAACTTGTTCCTGTTCTGAATATAGCTGAAATACTGCTCGCTGGACCTAAAGCCAAAATCCAATCAATTAATCAATCAACCTGTGTTTACAGAATATTAAAAAACGATTGATGCCTTTTAAAACTTTAACAAATACAAAATTATTTTGATTCTGATATGAAAATATTGACATTTGACATTTCGCAACTACATAGGCATGATAGGTAAAGGTTTATTTTGGCCGTTCCAATTTCTGAGATCCTTCCAAAATTATTGTTTTCTCATGTGTAAAAACTTGGTAGAAAAAAAGGAAGAAATATAAATGAAAGAAAAATTAACATATTTGTTAACATTAATATAATTTAACAATTAGAACAAAGAACGACAAAATTGAATGCTTTGTTATGTCACAGTGTCTGTGACTGTTGATGTGTGTGCGTGATGAAAACTACTTACCGCATTTGGTCGAGCTTATGCTACTGTGGTAGATACAAAAAATGGTGCAAATTTAAATGAACAATATTCCACATTTAATCAGCATTTTGAGAATTTGATTGTGTTTTTATTTTTCAGTAAATTTGTTTGCCATGGAGGTGGGAAAAGTCTCGTGTTTGTCGGAATAACATTGAATGTCGTTGTAACAAAGCAAGGTCCTTTGAAAACACAACATATCAAAAGACTATTTGTGACGTGTAAGCAGTACAGGCATCGTATAATATATGGACATGTTATCATGGTTATTTTTTTGCCCCACGTCGACATGGGCATTAAGATTTACTCATGTCCATCCATTTGTCAGTACGTACGCTCATCCGTACGAATTTCCGTCAAGCTTTTCTCAAAAACCGTACATGAGAACAATTTGAAATTTGGCAGGGTGGTTCAGTATCACAATTTGTACATCTTAAGCAACTTTCAGACCTGTCGGACATCTACTTCCTGTTTGGGACTTCATTTGTACGACCTACGTCTGTCTGTCTGTACAAATTTCCATCAAGCTTTTCTCAGAAACTGTACATGAGAACAATTTGAAATTTGGCAGGGTGGTTCAGTATCACTAGTTGTACGTCCCAAGCCACTTTCAGACCTGTTGGAAAACTACTTCCTGTTTGGGACTTCATTTAGCGGGGGCATATGTGTCCCATGGACACAGTCATCGATTTTTTCTATTGGATTTTCATAATACAGAAGTACAATATGGAATAATGGAAAAGGCAAGCAAAATCATCAGCACGCAGGGTGTGAATTTTTAAATGGATGGAACAGCCATATTTTGTTGAATATTTAAATAAGGGTTTGTTTCCAAAGCATTTTAAGGAAGTAATATTTAGAATAATTATTATATTTTTTTGCAGTAAATTAATAATTGTCAAATCTTTACATATTTTTAAAATCAATGTTATACATACATAAAGAATGGGATTAGTTTTATGACACAACATTATTGCAGGCTTTTAATGTTATGGGTCTGAAAGGAGTTATCAGGCTAAACATTTTAATCAGCTGTGGCTTGTGTTTAACCAATGGTCTCCAAGACAGAAATAAAAGGTTGGAATAAACCCCAAGCTATCAATTATATAGCACAAGGTAAATCAGGGTTGCCATGTCAAGCCCTCATTTATGTAACACCAGGTGAATCTGGAGTTCCGTGTCAAGCCCTCATTTATATAGCATCAGGCCAAGGTAAATCAGGGGTGCCATGACAAGCCCTCATTTATATAACACCAGGTGAATCAGGGGTGCTGTGTCAAGCCTTCATTTATACAGCATAAGGCCAAGGAAAATCAGGGTTGACGTATCAAGCCCTCATTTATATAGCATCAGACCAAGGTAAATTAGTGGTCTGTGTCAAGCCCTCAACATAGCCTGATTTTTACTGTGTTTATAGTTAGTCATCTACTATTGATCACTGCGTCTTTTCAATACTGAAGTTGTATGTTTGAGCCTTACTGCAGGCTTCTTGGCAAGGATTTCCTTGAAGGTCTGATATGTTTTCACTGGGTATTTTGACTTCCTCACACACAAAAATTGTATTATTAATAGGTAACTTAACTGGTTTCTTACATATTAAAATGGTAGTCAAACAAACCATAATTAAATAGCCATTAAGCTGACACCTGATTAATCATGTGAGGTAGCACAAATATTATCAAAATAGCCGTATTTGCATAATCATTAAGCTGACATGCAACTGCTTGTGTGAGGTAAATGAACTCCCATATAAAGAATATAAAAGCTGACAGTTAGCCCTGAATGTTTCTATTTTAATACTATAAACCTATAGTTAACTTTTTGTTTATGTTATGGAGATGCATATCATTATAAGATGTAAGCTTTTTTTGGCCACTTTTGACAGGAATGACTGATAATTTCCCTAGGTCTTCTGTATATAGAAAGAAATGCTAGAATTAGTTTTAAAACAAAGTTGTGAACTACAGCTGTACTGGTGTGTTTTATGTCACCGCTGTATAAGAATCTCTTGTAAAGTCATGTTTTGTCCTGATACAGACCAGTTCTTAGCTGTAAAATTTCTTGTTAAAAAAGAAAGGTTTTGTCATGTAAGGTATTAAAAAAATAATTTCGGATTTGTTCCTATTGCAATATGTCCAATTATGGTGTCTAATATGTTTTCTTTAGCTTAACATTTGTCAATGAGATTGGTTCCTTTGTAGATAAACAGACAAAATTATTATTTTTTTACAGAATTCAATATATACATAATGTCATACTATCACAAAGTTTGTATCAACCCCACTACTTTTTATTGTATCATACATACTTGATTGAACATAGTGTAAATAGTGTAGAAGAAAAAAACAGGTGCTTTTGATAACCAATGTAATGATGTAGTACACACGAATTTAAGGCTTTTTATGGTAAAATACATTATTTATGCGAAGCTGCGAGTAAGATTTGTTTTGAATTTTATTTAATAACATTTATATAAAAGTCTGATTTATTACACACTTCCAAGCAGTAACCATTTGAGTAGGAAAACATGGTATTTTATTTGTTTGAAGGGATTGAAAAACATGGCAAAAAAGACTGAGAAAAGATAAGTCTTGACAAACATAGGAAGTTTTCCAGCTAAACACAAAAATACCACTAAATTTTGAGTTATTGGCCTTTGAAGTGTGAAAAACTTCTTATGGGATGTTTTACAATAAAAATAAATCTTTTTTTAATTTCACATGAAGATGCTAAGCAAAACATTGCACATGGCTACTGGAAGTGTAGACGACCAATCAAGTCAAGTTTAAGGGCATAGAAAAAATGTCACATCTGATAAAAGAAAAATATTTTTACTTTTTTAGAAGCATGATTATATAAAGCTGTACCACATCTCAACCATGACAGATTAAACAACATGGCTGCAATGGCTTGAAATAGAACAGGGGGGAGTCAAAATACAGTTTTTGCCTTATAGTTCAAAAAGTATAACAAATAATAAAAACCATGTAGATCCTCCTTCTCCAGCATTAAAAGCTTAACAGAACACTCTATTGGGTCGAAGTTGTATGATGACTCCGGCGGCGGCGGCGTAAACACTTGACATCTTGCTTCATATATTTGTAAGCCCAAGCCCTAGGTCCATCAAATTTGGTCCAGAGGTAGCTTATGATGAGTACTTGCCAGTCTGTCACCTGACCTTGACCTCAATTTCACGGGCCAGTGACTACGTTAAAGTTTTTGGGTTACGACTGTTCCTCTGTAACTACGCATGGTAGGATGACAATATTTGGTGTATAGGTTGCTGATGACTAGTACATGACTGTCTGGTAGGTTTCACCTGACCTTGACCTCAATTTCACGGTCCAGCGACTACGTTAAAGTTTTTGGGTTACGACAGTTCCTCTGTAACTACGCATGGTAGGATGACAATATTTGGTGTATAGGTTGCTGATGACTAGTACATGACTGTCTGGTAGGTGTCACCTGACCTTGACCTCAATTTCACGGTCCAGCGACTACGTTAAAGTTTTTGGGTTACGACTGTTCCTCTGTAACTACGCATGGTAGGATGACAATATTTGGTGTATAGGTTGTGATGACTAGCACATGACTGTCTGGTAGTTGTCACTTGTCCTTTACCTCAATTTCACGGTCCAGTGACTACGTTAAAGTTTTTGTATTAGGACAGTTCCTCTGTAACTATGCATGGTATGGTGACAACATTTGGTATACAGGCCGCTGCTGATCTTTAATGCTATTTACATAATGCTTATGAGGAAATTTATTGTCTTGACTGATGTGGAATGCAGGCGAGACATTTTTCTGTGTCCACACTTGTTTATGCCGGAGTTTGGTCTAGTACATAGAAGAGAACATTACATCCCGATATTAAAAGGAATATTGGTTCATGTGGCTCATTGGACAAAGATGATTTTCTGTTCTACACATGAACCACTATTTCTTTTTAATAAGGTTTTAATGTACCCCAGTACATACTTGACCAAACTCCAGCATAGAAAATTTAAATAAATTTTAAAGTTGACCAAAATTGTTCACTTAAATACAACCATATTGAGCTAAATAAAACAGCAATGGTTTTTCATTGTGTAAAAAAGGATATTAATTTACACACAAAAAAGTCTTGACTGATTAAATTAATAGCAATTAGGGCAGTGTTTAAACTACTGTTGGTTTTTGGGGGTCTAGGATTTGCATTTTAGTTTTTGGCCAGATTTCACAGAGTGAAAATCCGGGTTATAATATGGTAAATGTCATGTGGGGAAAAAATATTCGTAACAGCTTTCTCAGCAACTACTAATCACATTCTCTTGAAATTTGGTATGCAGCATCAGCATGGCCTCCCATAATGTGGGATTTGATTTCAGGTCTGTCCCTCACCTACTTCCTGTTTAACGAAATCCAAATCTGTATTTGATCAATTTTTTTTAATTTATTACAGGCTCTTCTTCCAGGAGCTTCAGTATCATTACCTGATGACAAGGGAAACAACTCAACAAGTAATAAAGGTAGACAAATCTGTGATTTTTTTTTTTTTTTTTTTTTTTTGCTGTAAATTATTGTGTCCACTATTATCATGTCAGCACATTAGGTTGTTTTGGTTCTGTTAAAGTACACAACTCTGAGGTAACTGCATGAATGTAAGGTAAAATATAGAGGTCTTACAAATGCAGAGATGTCTTTTAAGTTTGCTGCATTTTCAGGGATTTTCCTGCCTTTATTTTAGGGCCGATATTCGGCCCAATTCCCAACGGCAAAAACCCATATTTTTAAAAATTTTTATGATGTCATTGCTCAGCATAGATTGACTGATGGGAGTTTTTTATGTCCTGCTATACCAATAACTTAATACCCTTGGTGGGACTGTTGTTAGTAATCATGAACTCCACCATGGTGGTCTGGTTTGAGGATGTCTGCTTTGAAGAACTGGGCAGAATATGTCCTATAGCAGCCTGAGGCCATGTAATGTTGTACTCCATTACACCACGTAGGTAGAAGTGTTATCCCACTCACCATCCAGGAGGTCTTAGCATCTGCAGAGGGATTAGCATAGATATAAAGGATTTTTATACCCCACGCAACAAAGTCAGTCCGTCTGTGATAACAGTGTGTGGATGCAACTCCTCTTAAACCACTCAACAGAATTTAACGAAACTTTGTATGCAAGAAGTACACCCTATGTAGTTGTGCATATTACCAGGAATTTTTGATCCACAAATTTTTGTGCAAGTTTTGGCTCATTCATCCATTCATTCCTCCCTCCCACCTAAAGGTTATCTTTGTGTTAAAGACTTTTTCATAAAGATTATTTTACATCTTTATGAAACTTGGTACAATTCATGTAGTTACAACAGGATGAGATATCTTAACTGGATGGGACTCCGTGGTAGAGTGGTTATGGTAGATCATCTACTTTTGATCATGGGGTGTGTCAGCACTGCGAATGCGGGTTCCAGTCTCGCTGCAGGCATGGGTTTTCTGAGGGTACTGGAAATTATATAGCTGAAAAATTGCTGAATGTAGCGTTCAACAACATTTAAACAAACAAACAATCTTAACTGGAAAAATTCTGTAGGACTTATAAAAATGGGGGTTGTTTACCAATATCTGCCAAGCTGGACATTAATGTTAGCACATTTTCTTGTTTTAAAGATAAACTGTATGCTCACCAAATGGTTAGAACGGACAGTAGAGATCAGAAACTAGACGCTTTCCTTAAACCTTCTTCATCCAGCTTAGTTGACAAGTCATCTGATAATTCATCTGTAGCTATGGAAATAGAAGAACCCAGGTACAACATTCTTTTCATAATTAAAATAATTAACATTCCTAGATAAGATAGCTGTTTGTTGTCATAGTAACAGAAAATGTTCTAAGAATTTTTACATATGGTCATAACTAATCTACAGTTTCAAAGTCAGTTGAAAGCTTTTAAGAGGTTAGTGGAACCTTCTAGTTATTGAATGAGAACAGACCTGTAACTTTTGTGATGACTCAGAATATTTTTAAATGAACATTCTGGTCAAGATTGTAACAGGATGACATGTTACATATGGTGGTCATCTTATTATTGACTTTGTAATAATATATCACCATTCCTTAACAGTTATGGCTACTAGACTGGACAAATCATGACAGTTATGTTAATCTGAGTAATATAATATGAAAACATTTAGAAGTATGGGATCTGTCAGAGTTAAATGTTTAATGGTTGAATTTTTATGCTTATCTGAAAATGTCACGTTCATGGTTATTGAGCTATTATTGTAACTGTCATCCCATGTCAGGTTCAGCTTTTATTATAAATTATCTATGGTATTTTTAGCCCACCTGACCCAAAGGGTTACTTGAGCTAGTCATCACTTTGCGTCCGTCTTCGCTGTCATCAGCGTCGGCATCTGTAAACTTTTTACATTTTACTTAATCTTCTCTGAAACCACTTGCCAATTGAAACCAACCTTCACCATAATGTTCATTGGATGGACCTTTACAAAGTTTGTGTTTTTTATCTGGATTGGAAAAATAATATGGCCGCTGCATATGGGAAAAAAGTAAAAAAAGGCTTCTTCTCTGAAACCAGTTAACCAATTAAAACAAAACTTACTAACAATATTGTTTGAAGGTCCTCAATAAAGTTTATGTTTTATATGCCCATCGGAAATTCAAAATGGCCACCATCACAGGACACAGTTTAACAAAGGACCCTATGGGAAAAAGTTTTAAAAGGTTTCTTCTCTGAAACTAGTTAACCGATGGAAATAAAACTTACTACCATTATTGTTTGGATGGTCCTCTATTAAGTTTTTGTTTTTTATGCCAATTGGAAATTCAAAATGGCCACCACAGGATTTATTTTAACATAGGAACTAAGGAAAAAAGTTTTAAAAGGATACTTCTCAGTGAAACCAGTGAACCAATTGAAACAAAACTTACTACCAATATTGTTTGGATGGTTTATGTTTTTTTATAGGAAAATCGAATGGGCTGCCACAGCAGGACAGAGATAAACATTGTACCCTTTAGGAAAATTTAAAAAAAATCTTCTCTGAAACCGGTTAACAAGTGGAAACAAAACCTATTAGCAATATTGTTTAAATGACCCTCTTTAAAGTTTATTGAAAATTACAGGAGTTAGTTTAACATCAGGGAATGTCATCTTCATTGCCTATAAAATCAGGAGAGCGATACAGGCTCTTGAGAGCTTCTGGTTTTTTACAGAATTTATTACATATTCGAATTGTGCATGTTTATACCCAAATTTTTTTTTCAAATTCTTCTTAGAAAACTAATGGTTAATAAAATACAGCTATTTATCCTTCCAATATTATATTAACAAAACTAAAAATTGATAACCCCCAAATGGTTATACTTGTACTATGAAGCACTATAAGATAATTTTAACTTGATTTTGATGATTCATGGAATTCTCTAAGCAAATTTTTCCTGATAGCCCCACCATTAGAACTAGAAGATTTTATGACTAAAAATAGAAATTGAGTTATTGTATAGAATATTGTATATGTTGAGGGACCCAGCACTTATACATTCATTTAATACCTTAATTCTAAGACTATCCCTACCCTACCATATCCTACCCTAAACCTACCCCTTACTCTGTTATACCCTACAACTCTGTCATACCCTACCCTAGCTATACACCTAAACATTCAACCTAACCCTAACCCTACACTAACCTACACCCTACTCAACCCTCACACTACCCTAACCCCCACCCTACTCTACCCTCACACTACCCTTACCCCCACCCTACTCTACCCTCACACTACCCTAACCCACACCCTACTCTAACCTCACACTACCCTAACCCCTACCATACTCTACCCTCACACTACCCTAACCCCCACCGTACTCTACCCTCACACCACCCTGACCCACACCCATTTCTACCCTCACACTACCCTAACCCCCACCCTACGCTACACTCACACTACCCTAACCCCACCCTACTCTACCCTCACACTACCCTAACCCCCACCCTACTCTACCCTAACCCTACACTAACCTACACCCTACTCAACCCTCACATTACCCTAACCCACACCCTACTCTACCCTCACACAACCCTAACCCCCACCCTACTCTACCCTCACACTACCCTAACCCCCAGCCTACTCTACATTCACACTACCCTAACCCCACCCTACTCTACCCTCACACTACCCTAACCCCCACCCTACTCTACCCTCACACTACCCTAACCCACACCCTACTCTACCTCACACTACCC